>JAFMOC010000167.1:205000-340000 GCA_019802505.1 Corydoras sp. C115
ATACTGATGCTGATACTGATACTGATACAGATGCAGATGCTGATACTAATACAGATGCTGATACTGATGCTGATTCAGATACAGATGCTGATTCAGATACAGATGCTGATACAGATGTGGATGCTGTTACTGATGCTGATACTGATACAGATGCTGATACTGATTCAGATACAGATGCTGAAACTGATGCTGATTCAGATACAGATGCTGATTCAGATACAGATGCTGATACTAATACAGATGCTGATACAGTTACTGTTACAGATGCTGATGCTGTTACAGATGCTGATGCTGTTACAGATGCTGTTACAGATGCTGATGCAGTTACTGTTACAGATGCTGATGCGGATGCTGATGCGGATGCTGATGCGGATGCAGTTACCTCTCTCCAGGCACAGCGGCTCCGCCATGTCCGCCTCTTTCCCCGGATGATAATATGATGACATCATCTGTCTGAGCGGCTCTTCGGTTCAGGTGCAGCGAGTGAAACGGCGTTGTAACGGAGCTGAAATGTTCGCTCTCTCAGCCTCCGGCGGTTCGAAATCAAATTAAAGGTCAGAATGTAACTGAGGGACCCGGCGGCCGGCGGATCAACGGAACGCGTCCTGCGGCTCGAGCGGCTCCGGCTGCGTAATGCCGCAGCGTCACTGAGCGGGGTCTACGTCATTCGATGTCGATGGGAGCCAATCAAAGCCCGCATTTTTCAGGCAGCTAATCCGATGCACCCTGGTTTGCTGTCAATCAAATTTCATCTTCCAATCACCAACCAGCGGGCACGGGCCGTTATTTATACCGCAGCCACTCGTCGCAGCGGTTTTCACAAAAAGAGGCGGTAACTGCAATACGATTGGTCGAAACTTAACGTCATCGTGACCTCAGTGAAGCAGCAGTTTGTATCAAACTGCGGTGCTATTTTATTTTCTTTATAAGTTTTATCTTCTGGATAATAAACAAACAGTCGCGTAAATCGTGTAAAGTGTCTAAAAGGCAGTTTAAATGCAATTAAATGACATAAATAACCTGTTTGCGCTCACCCGCATCGATTCCCTTTGGAGAAAGCGTGCGTCATTCCTCCTTATGACCATATTTGGTGTTCCGGGTCTAAGCAGGATTTTCATTTAATTCGATTTTAAAAACTCACCTCCATCAACACGACACGCTCTCCTCTCTGTTCATCCATCCATTATCTTCTGCTTTATACTCTATTAGGGTCGTGGTGGGGTTCCCCATGCCCATCCAGGGGAGAACGTTTCGGGCGCTGGGCAGATACACCCAGGACAGGGCGCCAATCCATCGCTGGGCACACAAACATATCTCTATATGGGGCAATTTAGAGCAACCAATTCATCTTGAATTTATTACTGGGCACATGAGGTGGGGGGGGGGGGTTCCCCTTGCCCACCCAGGGGAGAGTTTTGGACGCTGGGCAGTTACACCCAGGACAGGGCGCCAATCTATCGCTGGGCACACACTCACACACACAGACACACTCTATATGGGGAAATTTGGAGAACTCAGTTGACTTCATCCATGTTTTTGGACTATGGGAGGAAACCGAAGAACCCGGAGGAAACCCACATGGACACGGGGAGAAGATGGAAACTCCACCAGGATGGGGAATCGAACCAGGAATCCCTAGCGCTGAGAGGAGAACATGCCAAACCACTAAGCCACCCCTAGTTAATATTATTAGTTTTTTTTTTTTTTTTTTTAAATCACTCACCGTAAAGATGGACTTTGTAGTTCTACAATTCCAGACTGTAGTCCATCTGTTTGTGTTCTACAGTACATACTGTGTGCTCTGTTCTCTAATGGTCAGAACCCCAATAGTACCACCACAGAGCAGGGGTTATTGGGTGGGTGCATTAGTCCTATCCCAGCAGTGTCACTGAGGTGGAGAAATGAAACTCCAGCAGCACTGCTGCACTAAAACCCCCCCTCACCACATCAGTGTCACTGCAGAACTGACCATAAACAATCCACCACCCAAATGATACCTGTTCTGTGATGCTCCTGAGAACCAACAGGGGACTAACAACAACAAAGAACACAGATGAACTAGTCTGTAATTGTAGAACTACAAACTCCATCTGTATGATAAGTGGAGGAAATGGAGAATGAAACATGGGGGCACGTCCAAACTTTTGACCGGTACTGTGTGACCCAGAAGAGATGAGACCAATCAATGAAAACGAAGAAATCCTTCATTTAAAAAAAGCGTATTTTTTTATTAAAGCGAACCAATACGCAAAAAAAAAAAAAAAACAGCAGAACCTCAAAATAAAGGTCAGACGAGACTGAGGTTCACAAAGCATACTCTTTTTAAACAAATAATCTAATTACAAAATAAGAGCAATCCGTCATGAACCCAGGGGTCGCGAAATTTAAGGCGGCACGCTCCACTTGCCGAGGCACCGATTCACGAAGAGAAAAAAAAACAAAAACGAACACACGACTGTACATGATGACTCGAGATCTGAAACGACGGCCATTTCACTCAGACTCATTACACGGCATGGTTCGAAATCCGGAGCCGACAGAGGCTTAAATAGATCTCACCTGAAAAATATGTTGGCAAACGATTAGAAAAATACGCAAAAGTGACCTTCAGCAGGCGGAGATCAATCGTCTTTGTAATTTCTGGTACGCAGGAGATGAGAGGATGCGACGCACCATACCGAGTTCTGCGGTGCGTCCATAAACCATGCTTATATTTGGTTCTGTTAAAACGTTACGAGTCATCAAGTGGAAAAACAACCGGACAAACGACGTTCGGACGAGCTGTGGGCTAAAACCTGCGAACAACCATACCATATATCAAACAATTCGAGGGGTATGTGGGTGTGTGTGTGCGCGCGCAACTCCCGAACTTTAATACTCCTCCCCCTGCGCCTCCATCTTGTACCCGTTCTCATTGGACGCATAGCCTTCTCCAGACTGCATGGAGTCCTGATCCATCATGGCGTTCATCCCGTCCTGAGAGCCTTCCTCCAGATGTGGCGGGAGCGACTCCTCGCCCTCCTCTCCGTTACCCATGCCCTCAGTCTCAGCCATAGGGGGCACTATGGAGGCATTCCGATCCTCCCTGCGTTCCCGATCTCCCCTGTCTCGCTTGTGCTCACGATCTCTGTCTCTATCTCGGTCCCGTCTCCTCTCCCTGTCGCGGTCGCGGTCTTTATCCCGGTGGCTGCGCTTCCTGTCGCGGTCCCTGTCCCTCTCGCGGTCTCGGTCCCTTCCCCGGTCCTCTCCCTCCGGCCTGCCCTCGTCCGCTCTTCCCGGCTCGCCGCCAGCGGACTCGTCCGGCCCCCTCTCTCCTCCCTCGCCCATCATTCCGTCGGTCATGCCGCCTGCACCCTCTTCTCCTCCCTCAGGACCCTTTCCCCGCTCCCGCTCCCTCCTTCTGTCCCGGCTCCTGCTCCTCCGCTTGCGCTCCCGATCTCGTTCCCGGCTCCTCTCTTGCGGCTTGACTTCCACACCTTCCCCCCTCTCCCGCTCCCGCTCTCTACGCCGGACGGGCTCCTCCCCAGGGGCCACTGCGGGCCTCTCGCGCTCACGAGAACGCGTGCGTCTGCGTCTCTCGCGCGAACGAGAGCGCCGCTGCCGCTCGACGCGCTCCTTGTCCCGGTCGCGTTCACGGCTGCGCTCGCGGCGCTCTCGTTCCCGATCCCGGTCACTGCACACAGAAAGAACAAATCCATCAATCAGCTGCACAAACCTCCAAAATGCCTTTAATTCATAAACTAAATGTTTTAAGGTTCATTATTAGTTCGGTATGAACATCAATCATTCATTCATCTTCCGCTTTATCATATTAGGGTCGTGGGGGGGGGGGGGCATGCCCATCCAGGGGAGAACTTTTCGGGCGCTGGACAGATATACCCAGGACAGGACGCCAATCTATCTCTGGGCACACACTGACACACTCAATATGGGGCAATTTGGAGAACTCAATTGACTTGATCCATGTTTTTGGACTGTGGGAGGAAACCGGAGAACCCGGAGGAAACCCACGCGGACACGGGGAGAACATGGAAACTCCACGCAGATGGGGATTCGAACCTGGAATCCCTAGTGCTGAGAGGCCAACGTGCTAACCACTAAGCCACCGTGCCGCCCATATGAACATCACACCATAAAAGAAATAACGCACAAGAGGGTATGGCACTATTGTGAACAAATCATAGGAAAAGATGTAATGGCACTGCACTTCGCATTAAACCCCATCATATTTTCCTGTGACACATTCACAAAAATACACAACCATGGGTGCCTTACTGCTTTTATTAAATGGAAAAATATATATGTGTGTGTGTTTACTGAAAAACAAATATCATTGATAATCTGGTATTTTTAAAGTGAACATTGATCGATGAGTAACAAGATACCGTTTTCTCGAACAAAAAAAAAAGCCATCTAGTGACCAATTTATAAAACATACTTTATAAATGGGTTTATTGCTCATCAGGATTTGGTTCGCCGTTTATATATTAAAGTGTATTTTCATTTATGGTACCTGATTTAAAATAATGTATTGTGCATCTCAGGTGTGTTATTGTCAATGATCTCAGCTGGACAAACGTCTCAGCCAATCAGATTTAGGGATCGGAACTTTGTTTTTTTTCTTTTTTTAAATGTAATGCACAAGAAAGTCTTGAAATGAAGGATACCAATACAATTGTAGAACTACGGTTTGACTACAAACATTAACGTTAAGTAGCAGAAATAAAATCTAGAAAGTCCCAATTTAAGCGGTGATAAAGAAAACTCACTCACCCGCCAATAGGTCTATCATCATAACGAGAGGCATCATCTCTACCAGAGTGTTTAATGTTGACATCCGCTCCACCCCTCCGTGTACCACCCAAACCTCCACCTATGGACCAAAGCAGCATTGCATTGTGATTACACTTCAGACAGAACACACAGCTGATGCTGATGGGAAATGAGGAATAAACTGGACCAACGAAGTGGTAAAATCATCAGCTTCGTACCCAATCGACGCGGATGCCATCCTTTCACCGTGCGTCCCCTCTCCACGTCGACGAGGACTCTGCGCCCGTCGATCTTCTTGCCGTCTGCGTGCTTGTAGGCGGCTGTGAAGGAATGCGCAGTAGACAGAAAGATGGACAGAATGAAGGAAGACAGAAGTGAAAGTAAGAGAAGAGGAGAGACCGTGAACAGGGGGAACGAACGCTGCAGTATTCTTGTGGTTCTTTCTTACCTTGAGGCACACTCTTACCTCACGGTGCAAAAAATCAGCACTGCTGCCAGAGATAGCCCACAAAGGCATGTTTTATTCATATTCTTTGTCCCTTAGAGTTTAAAATGCTGAAATCTGTACTACAGTCCATAATCCAATACCTACCAAGTGCCAAAATGCCATACAATGAGAATTAACCTCTCTGTAGATATGGGTCTTCAATTGTTTTCATATTTGTAGCACAAATTATATTTAAAAAAAAAATTTATTCTACACATGCAGACTTGCACTGCACCCAACAAAAGCTCTAGCCGATTCCACAGGTCTCATTTCTAACGAACTCTTCAGCAGTATTGAAACCTCCCAACAGGGTTCATTATGTACAACGTTAACCTGTGCTTGCCTTTTAAACTTGTGTATTTGGCTAATAGAAAAATAGGCTATGAGGTCATATTGTGTCTTTAATCCTGGAATCAAGAACTAAAAATCTAAGCAAGAGTCAACAAAGATCATTTAAGTATGAGAATGGAAATAAAATGAATTAAGAGCAACACACTTGTTACACTTTCTCAGTGAAATAAATGAAAGTGGACGGTATTAAACATTCCACCCAAATAATTTAGGATTTTAAAACATCACAGTGGAAAGAAATTTGTAGATTGGAAATCAAAAGCCTGGGGAAAAAAAAAATCAATGGAAGATTCACACCTTCATTCACACAAACTCAAGGAGTTCCTCAGTGACTGACATTCATCCTTCACACGGGGGTACGTGGGTCAAGACGCCCAGGATTTAACACAGCAGACACTTGATGCACCACTGTGGGTCATCGTTCAGAACCGGACACTTTCATTCTCCGACTTTCGTCTGCTCTAAAGCATGTTCACCTGTAAACTATTGTGGTTGTTTACTCAGCAGTCTTTAATTACTACCGTAACGATACACCCGGCCAAACCTGGAACGGTAATGTCCATTTGCCAAAGTTCAAAAGGCCTTACCCAATGCATCTTCCAGTTACAGTAGGCACAACCCAAAACAATGACCCTTTCTTTCAGAAGAAGGACCATCTCAATTACCTGAAACTAAATGGTCCATGTCAAATTTCCTGACAAAAGGTCTTCAATCTAATTTTAAGTCACTTCTATATCCACAAAGCAGAGGAGTTAACCAAATCTTATCTTCTTACTTTGAAGACCATAAACCCTTTTCTTTTGATAATACTAGAGGGCCTTACCGGAAACCCTCGCCATTCCCCAAAGCTGGAGGGCCTTACCGGAAACCCTCGCCCTTCCCCAAAGCTAGAGGGCCTTACCGGAAACCCTCGCCCTTCCCCAAAGCTAGAGGGCCTTACCGAACACCCTCGCCATTCCCCAAAGCTAGAGGGCCTTACCGAACACCCTCGCCATTCCCCAAAGCTAGAGGGCCTTACCGGAATCCCTCGCCCTTCCTAAAAGCTAGAGGGCCTTACCGGAAACCATCACCCTTCCCCCAAAGCTAGAGGGTTTTACCGAAAACCCTCGCCATTCCCCAAAGCTAGAGGGCCTTACCGAACACCCTCGCCATTCCCCCAAAGCTAGAGGGCCTTACCGAACACCCTCGCCATTCCCCCAAAGCTAGAGGGCCTTACCGAACACCCTCGCCATTCCCCCAAAGCTAGAGGGTTTTACCGAAAACCCTCGCCATTCCCCAAAGCTAGAGGGCCTTACCGAACACCCTCGCCATTCCCCAAAGCTAGAGGGCCTTACCGGAAACCCTCGCCCTTTTCCGAAGCTAGAGGGTCTTACCGAAAACCCTCGCCATTCCCCAAAGCTAGAGGGCCTTACCGAAAACCCTCGCCATTCCCCAAAGCTAGAGGGCCTTACCGAAAACCCTCGCCATTCCCCAAAGCTAGAGGGCCTTACCGGAAACCCTCGCCCTTTTCCAAAGCTAGAGGGTCTTACCGAAAACACTCGCCATTCCCCAAAGCTAGAGGGCCTTACCGAACACCCTTGCCATTCCCCAAAGCTAGAGGGCCTTACCGAACACCCTCGGCATTTCACAAGGGAAGAGGGCCTTACCGAAAACCCTCGCTATTCCCCAAAGCTAGGGGGCCTTACCGAAAACCCTTAGCATTTCCTGAGGGTAGAGGGCCTTACCGAAAACCCTCGCTATTCCCCAAGGCTAGAGGGCCTTACCGAAAACCCTCGCCATTCCCCCAAACTAGAGAGCCTTACCAAATACCTTCGCCATTCTCTAAAGCCAGAGGGTCTTGCCAAAAACCCTTAATCTTCTCGTAAGCTGGAGAGTCTTACCGAAAACCCTTGCCACTTCTTTCAGCTGAAGAGCCTCACCCAAAACCCTCGTCGATCTGCAAAGCTGGAGGGCCTTACCAAAACCCCTCATCGTTTCCCAAAGCTGGAGGGCCTTACCCCATACCCTCGCCATTGCCTTAAGTTGGAGGGCCTTACCAAAAACCCTCACTATTCACTAAAGCTAAGGGGCTTATAAAAACTCACCACTCCTTTAGCTGCAGCACTTTACCAAGAACTACCCTACCCTTAAATTGTAGCACCTTCCCAAAAGTCCCCACTATTCCTGATGGAGGGCCTTACCAAACACCCTCACTGTTTCTCTAAAGCTAGGCCTTACCATTAGGCCCCCCCCAAATATGTTCTATTAAATTTACCCCTTCTAGTTAAAAAAAATACATTACCCAGGACCTTTAATACATTTGTAGGATTGCAGAAGTTATCCAGTATAACTGTGACCCACAGTTAAGGGACGGAGGCAAATCTGCTTTCTAAAGCAAGATCATGATAAAATCTTCCATTTGTGACATCATCCAAAATGGTGTGTACTGGGCAAACCGCCAGACCCCTTTATAAATTTAAGAAACTTAAATATTTAATATAATTGTTTCTTTTTAAAGACCTAAATACACATGCAAATAAAGTTCAATGGGTCTTTAATTAGTAAGATTTGATGCATGTGTATTATTCGAACTACGTCAGTGCAATAAGCTACGTGTTTATTTACATCTTCCTAAACACCAACTAAAGGCTTTTTGAAGAGTACTTAAACTGTGCCATTATAGCCATCTACAACCCAGTTTTAATAGCTATACTCTGCAAAATTTAGATGGGACTCCAAGTACAGAACATGGGAGAGGGGACTTATTTTATTTCACCTAATAATGGTGGAGTTGAGCAGCACAGTGACTCAGCAGGTACTTCACGCCACTCATAAGAAGGCCTCAAGTTCAAGTCAAAGTAGGAGGACCTGCAGGTTCTAATGGCATCTGCACGAGCTACAGTTTCCTCTCAGAGCCTTGAATCTTCCTAGTTAAAGATATTAAATACCTCCCTGATGTGCGTAATCGTGATTGTTTGACCAAGCTCAGCCATTTAGTGGACTCTGCTACATCTACACAACTGTAACAAAGGGGAACCAAAAAAAAAAATAATAATAATAAAATCACGGCATTGGGGCCACAGCACATCAAATCGAAACTGGGCCATAAAACTTTTTTTTAACTTTAAATAAATAAATGTGATACTCTGCTGGGACCTGTTGGACTCAGCAGTCATGTCTTCGGTCTCTGCCCTTTTACTTTAACAAACCATTGTCTTTTAGGAGGAGGTACAACTTTTCGCCATCCGAAATGAAGGAGAAAATCCTTGGTAATTGTTGCCATCTAACGGTTTCTTCATTGGGTTTTATTGCAGCCTTAACAATGGAAATTTAAGCTGGCCACTTAACCTTAACCACTGGCCCACCTTCATTTTGGCATTCTGTTTGGTGCATCATGGTCCATTAGGGCACCAGAAGCCCCTTAAACCAACTCGGCCCTAGACGACCCACCCACACTTTGTTCGCTCTAAATTTTCCAGAGTATAACCTGGGCATTTCCAACAACAAGCACTGGCTCTAACAGCACAGGTTAAGCCCAGGCCCCCGCTCCCTAAGCCTAACACAAGGAACGTTCAGTGACCAGAGGCAGCGTCTGCATTTTAGCTCTCAAAAGACGAGACCGCTCATGGCCAGATCGTTTGGTCCACTGAACGTGCGCCTTGTTTCAGCCTGGAAGTTAGATGAGGGTGTAAAGAAATCTTACCCATCATACAAACCCATCATACCAACCATATACTGAGCTGTGGTAGTAGGGTGTAGATGTATCAAAACCATCACCATGATCTGCAAGCCAGCTCTGGCCAATAGCCATCAGAGATAGGCGGCTGCAGTAGCAACGAGAACAACACACAATTAATACACGGCATGGACTCGCGGTGCATCACTTCACTCAGCCTGAGCTAAGAAAAAGCCTTCATGTGTGAAAACTGAGTTTGTTCAAGTTAAAGAAAGACTTGTGTACAGATTTGAGGTCACCTTGGAGCTACGAAAGGCTCGGCCTTTAGCTTACCGTCGCCGGTCCGCCGGAACACACAAACTCCTGTGTCTCACAGCCTAAACATTACAGAGAGGCCGTACAGCGGCGACATTCATCAGAACTCATGTGCAGTGGACTACAGTCATAGACCCGCCGCCAACTCCCCACCCCACCCCTGAGGCACATTTACATTCACACCAGATGCACCACCACAGGCTGGAAACGGTCATTCCACACAGGAGGACAGATGAAGGAGGACACGCACATTCATACAGACAACACAGACCGGTCATTACCGCAACCTTTTAAGTAACACAGCTCTGTGCCGTTTACTGAACCATCACACGTTTTTACCCTGGGGTTTGTTAAAGGGGCCACAGACCGAATTAGATTTCAAACCAACAGAAATGCCCATTTTGTCTGTTTAGGCCAAGAACCCCAAAAAAAATTTACTTGGAAAAAAAAAAAACGACTTGGTTGTTTTACTCACAGTGCATGTCTCGCTCGTGTTCATACTCTATGAAGGCGTATCCACGGGGTTTTCCTGTTCTCTTGTTGTATACAATGTAGATCTAAAATAACACATTTAGCAAATAATATTATAGCCAATACAACAGGGCAAAGAATTCATATAAATGTGCAGTCTGTACACCACCAGCTCAAAGTACAGTACCTGTCAAAATTTATGTCACGCCCCCTTTTTGCTTCATCCTCTATTTCCTCCACTTATCATATAGATGGACTTTGTAATTTTATAATTACAGACTGTATTCCATCTGTGTTGCTGTTAGTCCCCTGTTGGTTCTCAGGAGCATCACAGAACAGGTATCATTTGGGTGGTGGATTGTTTATTGTCGGTTCTGCAGTGACACTGATGTGGTGAGAGAGTTTTAGTGCAGCAGTGCTGCTGGAGTTTCATTTCTCCACCACAGTGACACTGCTGGGATAGGAATAATGCACCCACCCAATAACCCCTGCTCTGTGGTGGTACCATTGGGGTCCTGGCTATTAGAGAATAGAGTACACAGTATGTACTGTAGAACCCAGATGGACTACAGTCTGGAATTGTAGAACTACAAAGTCCATCATTACATGAAATGGAACTGATAACACTGACAATAAGTGGAGCAGAAAAGGGGGTGTGTCCAAACTTTTGACAGCTATCTTTTTGTATACTGTATGTAAATAAATGACAACATACTCGTTTGATGGGGCCGTAGACCTCAAACTCGCGGCGCAGTTTGGATTCTGTGGTGTCATAATTCTGTACAGAGGAATAAAACATACGGTCATAACGACTGGGACAGTAAAACGAAATAACGAGTTTCTGGACGCGGCACTTACGACGCGAGCCACGAACAAGGTCTTGAAAGCATCTCCTTGAGCATTCGGGTCATTGTGAGGATCCCCTGCAATAACAAAAACAAAGTAAGATCGGACACTTGGTGCCACACACAGGATTTAAAGCCAAGCGTTTCACTTACACAACTTCAGCTCCGTCTCCACCACCGCCTGCCTCCTCTCCATCTTCTCACGCCGCTGCAAAATGGACAATAATTAAAATAAATGACACATCAGTCTCACTGCTTTATTTAATCTTCTGTCATCATGCATCCTATTTTAGCTGGTCTCCAGATGAACCGGATCAGGTCTCACCTTTCTTTCTAACCGTTCCTCGCGCGTTTCGGCTCTTGTCGGTGGCGGTGCATCTCGAGGATCCTGATTGTAAAAGGTGGTACACGTGAGGATTATAATATATTAAAATTAAGATTTAATTCTGTATAATGTAAAATAATGGACATTCACCAAACGCAATTATGGAAATAGCTAAGAACTGGAAGTCTTAAAAGCTCGTGTGGGCCTCTCAATAGTGCCATACAAGTGTATACTAGAAAAGTGTAATAAAACAAATTAATTAGTTAAATCTAAATGAAAACAATGCCTGGTTTGAGTTTAGCCTGGTTGGGGGTCATCACTGGTCCCAGTTCTTCATGTGACACCTTAGAGATAATGATTCGCCCTGCACTGGATTAAGTCAATAAGTCACTGGTGACCTAGAAATGAGTCCTAACTCAGAAAAAGAGCAGCTGTCGCCCCTTGACATGACTAAACTGCTCTGATTAATGATCGAGAGTAAGCATTCTTCTAGCCAATCACAAGGTGGGAAATGTATCTGAACGACTTGGGCGTGACTCTATAGACATCTGAATGGTAACTCAGGACATCCTTATTTCAGGAGGTTTCAGTAATGGACATCAGCATTACAGTCTACACGGCGTGTGTGGTGCACAGCAAAAGGTGTAAACATTATGTTTCATGCACGCTCTACCGCTATTAAAGATAGTCTAAAGATAGAAACATTAATTCCATAAACAGACAGTAGTGGGGTTTGCTAAATTCAATGCCCAGCAGTTATGTGTTGTGCAGTCTCATCCATATTTAAATAATGTATAGAAAGCCTTTGATCTCAGTGCACGTACCTCGAAGTGCCTTATGAAAGGAGCAATCCCACAATACGGCTGGTTGTGGTGCTTTTCATGGGGAAGTTTCTCCAGCTGTGGTAGAAACGGGATCGGATCCCGCGGGGCAAACAGGGCCAGCAGGTTCGGGGGCAGAAACTGAGTCATTTTTCAACCTGAGAAAAGAAGAAAACCTGTCTCACGTCTGTGACTAGATTTTCCTGAAACCACAAAATACACAGACGTACCAGTGCTAGACAGACACCTAAAGAGAACACACACAACACACACAAACCATCCATTTGAACTGATCCATTTTGCCAACAGTGAAACACACACACACTGAGTGAAGCGAGTACACACAGCCAGGGCAGTGGGCAGCCCCGTACACGGCAATCGGGTTGGGTGCCTTACTCAAGGAAAGTTCAGCTATAGTACTTGGTTGAGACCAGGAATCAACCCCAGGTTCCACATGGTTGGTTCCCTAACCACGAGCCTTCAACTGGCTTCTAATATTTATTAACAAGCATATTAGACATGTTTGGGGACATTCCATATATTATATTTAAGTATTTCATTATGGGTACCTGCCCCAAGTGCACAAAACCAAGCAACATGCCATGTATCTTCTGGGGAAGAAAGTTTTCTATATTAATGATACTGCACCCCCTCCCCCCCATGAGAAATGACAAGATCTAAACACAAAACTGGGTTCAAAATTCGAGAAAGAACCTTTTCTGGCCCACAGACCTCAATTCCACCTCTGAGAAGAACTCCTTTCTTAATATGGGAGGTCATAAAGGGTCACGTAGGTGCTGATACATTATTCTATACAGTATATACCACACACATCATGTTTCCAAATATTTACATCCATCCATCATCTTCCACTTTATCCTCTATTAGGGTGGCGCTGGGGGGGTGGGTTCCCCATGCCCATCCAGTGGAGAACATTTCGGACGCTGGGCAGATACACCCAGGACAGGACGCCAATCTATCACTGGACACAGACACAAACAAACACACTCCATATAGGGCGATATGGAGAATTCCATTGACCTTGACCCATGTGTTTGGACTGTGGGATGAAACCGGAGAACCCGGAGGAAACCCACGCGGACGCCATGGAAACCGTGCCGCCAATGGAAATATCTCGATATTAAAATGGTTTCCTCGGATACTGACTGCTGTCGTGTAATTAAACGTTATAACGTCGTTGTTTCTAAAAACGTTTCCTCGAAAAAATAAAAATAAAAACATGTACGGAACACCGTGGCGCCCGTTTGCCCGTTCCTGTTAGAACAAACGGTTGCGGACTGAACCTTAACTCGTGTTCTTTACCACGAATTGCTTTTTCTGGACAATGAATGATGATTAACACTAATGATTAACACTAATGATTTTAGTTTAACGAGTTTTTAAACACAACGTGCGAAGGTTTGAACCAACGACACGAGGCCTTCACAACAATCCGCACGGCGGCACGTAAACGCCGCGGCGCCTTTGTCCGTGCACGCCTCCTTCTACCAAACGAGTCAAATACAGGTTTATAAATAAGAAACATCGAGGAGAAAAAAAAAAAAAAAAATATATATATATATATCGGTTTAATTACGCAACAATCACTGTACGGAACACCGTTTTGCACCGAGAGCACGCGCACACACACCAACGGGAAAGCGTACGGAACATGGTGACCCCCTACGTCACATTCACAAACACGTTTAATATGCTTTCGGGCCAAAACAAAAAGTCACAAGTTTAACTCGTTGAGTTACGAGACACGAGACGTATAAATTCTAAGTAATCCGTTAAATATCTATAGATTCGACGGGAGTGGGGCAGTTACGCTAAGCTAATGCTAAAGCTAAAGCTAAAGCACGGCGAACCGCGGGTCTCTGTGATGTTTATAAAGATTTACCTCAGCGCTGCAGACACTCAGAGAAACGCCGCCGAATCCACTGAGGGAGCACTGCGTCGACGGAATGAGCTTTATAAAGAAATACTTCAGCAGAAGTGTGTTGTTACGGCAGCTCTCTCTCTCTCTCTCTCTCTCTCCCGCTCTGTCTCTATCTCTCTCGCCCTCTCTCTCTCTCTCTCCCTCGGTGTCGCTGCCTTAAAATGGCGCCCTGCCGTCAAGCAAACAATGGAGTTGCGTTTTTACGACACTCTGTAGATCCACCCATCCATTATCTTCCACTTTTCCCCCCCAATTAGGGTTCCCCATGCCCATCCAGGGGAGAACGTCTCGGGCGCTGGGCAGATACACCCAGGACAGGGGGGCAATCTATCACTGGGTACACACTCACTCACACACACACACACACTCTATATGGGGCAATTTGGAACACTCAATTGACCTTGATCCATGTTTTTGGACCGTGGGAGGAAACCGGAGAACCTGGAGGAAACCCACGTGGACACGGGGAGAACATGGAAACTCCACCCAGATGGGGATTCGAACCGGGAATCCCTAGAGCTGAGAGGAGAACATGCTAAACCACTAAGCCGCCGTGCCGTCCAACTTATTATTCATTCATTCATTATCTCCCGCTTTATCCTCTATTAGGGTCGCGGGGGGGGGGTTCCCCATGTCCATCCAGGGGAGGACGTCTCGGGCGCTAGGCAGATACACCCAGGACAGGGGGGCAATCTATCGCTGGGCACACACTCACTCACACAGACACACTCTATATGGGGCAATTTGGAGAGTTCATTTCACCTTGATCCATGTTTTTGGACCGCGGCAAGAAACCGGAGAACCCGGAGGAAACCCATGTGGACACGGGGAGAACATGGAGACTCCACCCAGATTGGCATTCCAACCGGGAATCCCTAGCGCTGAGAGGAGAACATGCTAAAGAACTGAGCCACCGTGCCGTCAGGTGTTATGGCAGTTGTTTTAATGCATTTTCATTAATTAAGCATTAATAAAGCAACCAAAAGCCTTTTAGGTCTATCCATCCATTCATTATCTCCCGCTTTATCCTCTATTAGGGTCACGGTGGGGTTCCCCATGCCCATCCAGGGGAGAACGTTTCGCGCGCTGGGCAGATAGACCCAGGACAGGGGGGCAATCTATCAATGGACACACACTCACTCACACAGACACACTCTATATGGGGCAATTCGGAGAATTCATTTGACTTGATCCATGTTTTTGGACTGTGGGAGGAAACCGGAGAACCCGGAGGAAACCCACGCGGACACGGGGAGAACATGGAACTCCACCCAGATGGGTATTCGAACCGGGAATCCCTAGCGCTGAGAGGAGAACGTGCTAAACCACTAAGCCACCGTGCCGCCGGGGTAGGAATAATGCACTGACTAAATAATCCCTTCTCTGTGGGGGTACTAAATTACCTTCAGAGAAAAATAGACGTGTACAGTGTGCCGCCACACAGCCGCCACACACACACACACACACACACACACACACACACACACACACACACACACACACTTTCGCTTTTCATTATTCATTATCTCCCGCTTTATCCTCTATTAGGGTTGCGCAGTGGGGTTCCCCATGCCCATCCAGGGGAGAACGTCTCGGGCGCTGGGCAGATAGACCCAGGACAGGACGCCAATCCATCGCTGGGCACACACTCACTCACACAGACACACACTATATGGGGCAATTTAGAGAACTCAATTAACTTGATCCATGGTTTTTTTTTTGGGAGGAAACCGGAGAACCCGGAGGAAACCCACGCGGACACGGGGAGGACATGGAAACTCCACCCAGATGGGGATTCGAAGCGGGAATCCGTAGAGCTGAGAGGAGAACATGCTAAACCACTAAGCCACCGCGCCGCCCCCACTTTCGCTTTTATTTGTAAGATCTACGATTTTTTAATCACGCCGAGAACAGCAGTTGTTCGTCCGGCTCACTAGAGGGCGCCAAACTGAACCGCTCATTTGTTAGAGACGTTTGTTTTTTTTGAATGTGTAAACATGGCGGATTCAGAGGAGCCCAAACCGACCTGCACGTTTCTGTTTAAAAAATCTCAAAAGAAGTTTTCAGCTCGGAAAAGAAAAGCGAGCGACAGCGACGGAGGTGAGAGGACAGGACAGAGGACAGAGGACAGAGGACAGAGGACAGAGGACACAGGACAGAGGACAGAGGACAGGACAGTTAATGAGGCGCGATGTCTGCTGCTGCTGGTTAACAGACCCGGGTCTCTACACCGCTGGGGTTCCGGGATTCGAACCGAGAATCCCTAGCGCTGAGAGGAGAACATGCTAAACCACTCAGCCACCGTGCCGCCCCCACACTATAATAATATAATAATAAGTTGGACGGCACGCTGGCTTAGTGGTTTAGCATGTTCTCCTCTCAGCACTAGGGATTCTCGGTTCGAATCCCCATCTGGCTGGAGTTTCCATGTTCTCCCCGTGTCCGCGTGGGTTTCCTCCGGGTTCTCCGGTTTCCTCCCACAGTCCATGGATCAAGGTCAATTGAGTTCTCCAAATTGCCCCATATAGAGTGTGTCTGTGTGAGTGTTCCTGGGTGTATCTGCCCAGCGCTCGGGATTCTGGATGGGCATGGGGTTCGAATCCCCATCTGGCTGGAGCACGGTGGCTTAGTGGTTTTCCATTCCCGGTTTCCCCGTGGGTTTCCCTGTCCGCGGGTTTTCCTCCGGGTTCTCCGGTTTCCTCCCGCAGTCCAAAAACATGGATTAAGGTCAATTGAGTACTCCAAATTGCCCCATATAGAGTGTGTCTTTGTGTGTGAGTGTGTGTCCAGTGATGGATCGGCACCCTGTCCTGGGTGTATCTGCCCAGCGCCCGAAACGTTCTCCTCTGGATGGGGATGGGGAACCCCCCCCCGCGACCCTAATAGAGGATAAAGCGGAAGATAATGAATGAACGAATGAATGAATAATAAATTGGACGGCACAGTGGCTGAGTGGTTTAGCATGTTCTCCTCTCAGCACTAGGGATTCTCGGTTCGAATCCCCATCTGGGTGGAGTTTCCATGTTCTCCCCGTGTCCGCGTGGGTTTCCTCTGGGTTCTCCGCTTTCCTCCCACAGTCCAGAAACATGGATCAAGGTCAATTGAGTTCTCCAAATTGCCCCATATAGAGTGTGTTTGTGTGAGTGAGTGTGTGTCCAGTGATAGATTGCCCCCCCTGTCCTGGGTGTATCTGCCCAGCGCCCGAAACGTTCTCTCCTGGATGGGCATGGGGAACCCCACCCCCCACGACCCTAATAGAGGATAAAGCGGAAGATGGATAATTTTAAGGTTTACATTATTAAGTTTTAAGATTAACTAAGGTTACGGGGGGTTCCCATGCCATCACTGGCTACACACACACACACACACACACACACTATATGGGGCAAATTAGAGCAGCCGATTCACCTTAAATCCATGTTTTTGGACTGTGGGAGGAAACTGGAGAACCTGGAGAGAACAGACTCAGACACGGGGAGGACGTAAAAAGGATGGTTGGTTACCCGTCTCTGTACCCCTGTGCACCTCAGCGCAGTGTTTTCGGAGCTTCAGCAGTGTCTTTGCTGAGGGATGTGTGTGTGTTTTTTTTAACTAGTAACCTCTTTGCACCTCTCCAGACGGAGGCAGTGATGAGGAGAAGAACGCGGTGGTGAAACGAGAGAAGAAACCCAGCGCCCCCAACCCCATGATTCAGAGGGTCGGTCCACTTTTAAAAGTCGTACCCCCGTGAAATATCACACCCAACGTCTTTTATTTTTACATTTTTTTTGGTCTATTCAACTTCACGCTGGCTTCACATGTTAATCACCAAATTTCAGACGAAAAGGAGCGAGCGGGAGGTGCTCTCATCCAGCGACAGTGAGGAAGAAGAACCCGCCAAGAGGATCACCGTGGCCTACAGGTCCAGTCGCTCCGCGGTGAGACGCTTTTCCTATATACATATATATTCTTGTGTTCAGGAATATTCATTCATTCATTCATTCATTCATTATCTTCCGCTTTATCCTATATTAGGGTCGCGGGGGGGGGTTCCCCATGCCCATCCAGGGGAGAACGTCTCGGGCGCTGGGCAGATACATCCAGGACAGGGGGGGCAATCTATCACTGGGCGCACACTCACTCACACAGACAAATGTTTAGAGAACTCAATTGACCTCGATCCATGTTTTTGGACTGTGGGAGGAAAGCGGAGAACCCGGAGGAAACCCATGCGGACACGGGGAGAACATGGAAACTCCACCCAGATGGGGATTCGAACCGGGAATCCCTAGCGCTGAGAGGAGAACATGCTAAACCACTAAACCACCGTGCCACCCTAAACCCCCGTGTTCAGGAATATAAAGCGTGTATATTGGGTGCTCATTTAGGTTCCTGTTGACCCCTCTGTATGAGACGGATGCCCATGCCCATCCAGGGGAGAATGTCTCGGGCGCTGGGCAGATACACCCAGGACAGGGGGGCAATCTATCGCTGGACACACACTCACTCATTCACTCACACATACACACTCTATATGGGGCAATTTCAAGAACTCAATTGACTTGATCCATGTTTTTGGACTGTGGGAGGAAAGCGGAGAACCCAGATTAAACCCACGCAGACACGGGGAGAACATGGAAACTCCACCCAGATGGGGATTCGAACCGGGAATCCCTAGAGCTGAGAGGAGAACATGCCAAACCACTAAACCACCGTGCCGCCCGTGTTCAGGAATATATTGGGATGCTTATTTGGGTTCCTGTTGACCCCTCTGTATGAGACAGGACACCACAGGAGACTGAAGTATCAACAAATACCATCCATCCATCCATTATCTTCCACTTTATCCTCTATTAGGGTCATGGCAGTGGGGGTTCCCCATGCCCATCCAGGGGAGAACATCTCGGGCGCTGGGCAGATACACCCAGGACAGGGGGGCAATCTATCGCTGGGCACACACTCACTCACTCACACAGACACACTCTATATGGGGCAATTTGGAGAATTCAATTGACCTTGATCCATGTTTTTGGACTGTGGGAGGAAAGCGGAGAACCCGGAGGAAACCCACGCGGACACGGGGAGAACATGGAAACTCCACCCAGATGGGGATTCGAACCGGGAATCCCTAGCGCTGAGAGGAGAACATGCTAAACCACAAAGCCACCGTGCCGCCCTAAATAAATTCCATAAAAGCATAAATGGCATACGACGTGATAATCACCCCCTCACATTATAATCACTCAGCAGTTGGTAGTTGTTGATGTATTGAGTTTAAATCCATTTGTCTCGTGTGTCTCGTTTGTCTCGTGTGTCTCGTTTGTCTCGTGTGTCTCGTGTGTGTGAGACAGAAGCCAGAGGGGCCGGACGACATGGGAGCCACAGCAGTGTATGAACTCGATACAGAGAGAGACAAAGACGCTCAGGCCATCTTCGAACGCAGCCAGAAGATTCAGGAGGTGAGATCTCTTGGGGGGTCGTGCTCTCGTTCGGGGGTGAAGTCAAATCAGAGAACACCTGACCGGGGATCGGGTCCGAGGCATCTTCATTACATTTACATTTACATTTGGTCATTTATTGGACGCTTTTATCCAAAGCCACTTACAAGGTGAGCGCAGGGTTCATCACAGCATCCCTGCAGCAATGAGGGTTAAGGGTCTTGCTCAAGGACCCACACTGGTAACTTCAGTGGACCTGGGATTTGAACCCCCAACCTTCAGATTGGTAGCCCAACGGCCTGACCACTGAGCTACCACACCCTTTTAATGCAACTGTTACCGGAATAAGAAAGACTTCGCATCAGCCGGTCGATCGGTGATGATTCATTTCTACGTTTTAGGAACTGAACCAGCAAAGAGGACGATGAGCGTGATCATAAATGTATGCGAATAAATGATTAATGTAATGTATAAATCAGGAGTTTTCCATTTTTTTTATGCGTGTTCTGTACATTTAACGCTGTTTTGATTAAACATTGATATTAGATTTGAAGTGGAGATTGTTAAAAAGATGCGTCTTCAGTAGTTTCTTAAAAATGCCGAGTGACTCTGCCTTACGGACAGAGTTGAAATAAAAATATAAATAAATAAATAAAATAATAAATAAAAAAGAGCTTATTATCGATCAGCTGATTGATCAGTGATGATTCATTTCTGCTTTTTAGGAACTGACTGGAAAAGAGGACGACAAAATCTACCGCGGTATAAACAACTATCATAAGTTCATCAAGCCGAAGGACACCACCATGGGCAACGCGTCATCAGGGATGGTCCGGTATGTGCAACTGTTTTTATAATATATATATATAATATATATATATATATTCATTCATCCATTATCTCCCGCTTTATCCTCTATTAGGGTCGCGGTGGGGTTTCCCATGCCCATCAAGGGGAGAACGTCGAACGTCTCAGGCTGGGCACACACTCACTCACACAGACACACTCTATATGGGGCAATTTGGAGAACTCAATTGACTTGATCCATGTTTTTGGACTGTGGGAGGAAACCGGAGAACCCGGAGGAAACACACGCAGACACGGGAAGAACATGGAAACTCCACCCAGATGGGGATTCGAACCGGGAATCCCTAGCGATGAGAGGCGAACATGCTAAACCACTAAGCCACCATGCCGCCTATATATTCATTCATTATCTCCTGCTTTATCCTCTATTAGGGTCGCGGTGGGGTTCCCCATGCCCATCCAGGGGAGAACGTCTCGGGCGCTGGGCAGAAAGACCCAGGACAGGGCGCCAATCCATCGCTGGGCACACACTCACTCACACAGACACACTCTATATGGGGCAATTTTGAGAATTCAATTGACTTGATCCATGTTTTTGGACTGTGGGAGGAAACCGGAGAACCCGGAGGAAACCCACGCGGACACGGGGAGAACATGGAAACTCCACCCAGATGGGGATTCGAACCGGGAATCCCTAGCGCTGAGAGGCGAACGTGCTAAACCACTAAGCCACCGTGCCGCCGCCGCCTATATATATATATATATAATTTTTATATAATATAATGTATAGGGTTTCCATGTTCTCCCCGTGTCTGCGTGGGTTTCCACCGGGGTGTGTGTGAGTGTGTGTCCAGTGAGTGTGTGTCCAGTGTGTCCAGTGTGCCCAGCGCCCGAAACGTTCTCCCCTGGATGGGCATGGGGTCCCCCCCCCCCTTCCCGCGACCCTAATAGAGGATAAAGCGGAAGAGAATGGATGGATATAATGTATATTTTTTGCACAGATTTTTTTATTTTAAAATACAAAATAAACTTCAATTTGTTTGTTTTGCATCTACACTGTCTTTGCACCGTCCTTCCTCACCTCTCCCTCATCATCCTCACCTCTCCCTCATCCTCCTCACCTCTCCCTCATCCTCCTCACCTCTCCCTCATCCTCCTCACCTCTCCCTCATCCTCCTCACCTCTCCCTCATCCTCCTCTCCTCTCCCTCATCCTCCTCACCTCTCCCTCATCCTCCTCTCCTCTCCCTCATCCTCCTCACCTCTCCCTCATCCTCCTCACCTCTCCCTCATCCTCCTCTCCTCTCCCTCATCCTCCTCCTTTCAATGACATGAATAAATGTTTTGTATGTACGACAGGAAAGGGCCAATCAGAGCACCAGAGCATTTGCGAGCCACGGTTCGGTGGGACTATCAGCCTGATATATGCAAGGACTACAAAGAGACAGGATTCTGTGGATTCGGAGGTGCTTAGTGCAGCAGAACCAACTTCTATTCACTTTTGTTTTTGTTTTGTTTTTATTTCCAGGCCAAAACTAAAACTAAAACTCTGTTTGTTTGCAGACAGCTGCAAGTTCCTGCACGATCGCTCGGATTACAAACACGGCTGGCAGATCGAGAGAGAGCTGGAGGAGGGACGATACGGTGCAAACGGTCAGACACTCGCTTTATTCATCCCTGAGGGAAAATATGTTGATGCAGCCGTGCACATAATAACTAAAACTAAAATGTAAATATGAAGAATACGATGAAGATAAAATTCATTCATTATCTCCCACTTTATCCTCTATTAGGGTCGCGGGGGGTGGGGGGTGGGGTTCCCCATGCCCATCCAGGGGAGAACGTTTCGGGCGCTGGGCAGATACACCCAGGACAGGGGGGCAATCTATCACTGGGCACACACTCACTCACGCAGACACACTCTATATGGGGCAATTTGGAGAACTCAATTGACTTGATCCATGTTTTTAGACTGTGGGAGGAAACCGGAGAACCCGGAGGAAACCCACGCGGACACGGGGAGGACATGGAAACTCCACCCAGATGGGGATTCGAACCGGGAATCCCTAAGCCACCGTGCCGCTGAAGATAAAATATGAAAATATATCTGTACAGTTCAATAATCTCTCTGTAGTCTGATTTCCTTCAACTATGAGATGTTATAATAGCCCTTTAACATGGACGCTCAAAAGTTTGAACCCTCCCCCCCTTTGAACCCCATGTTCTCAGTTCCACGTCCTGTAAAGATGGACTTTGTAGTTCTACAATTCCACTCTGTAGTCCATCTGTTTGTGTTCTACAGTATATACTGTGTACTCTGTTCTAATGCTCAGAACCCCAATAGTACCACCACAGAGCAGGGGTTATTGGGTGGGGGCATTGTTCCTATCCCAGCAGTGTCACTGAGGTGGAGAAATGAAACTACAATGAAACCCCCCCCCCTCAGCACATCAGTGTCACTGCAGAACCGACCATAAACAATCCACCACCCAAATGATACCTGTTCTGTGATGCTCCTGAGAACCAACAGGGGACGAACAACAACAAAGAACACAGATGGACTACAGTCTGTAATTGTAGAACTACAAACTCCATCTGTATGATAAGTGGATGGAATAGAGGATGGAGCCAGAAGGGGGCGTGGCCTAACTTTTGTGAGACACCCTTAGGCATAAATACTTAACCAGTCGTAAAAATGTGTTTGTTACAGAAGATGAAAACTACGAGGTGAGCAGCGATGAGGAGGATCTGCCCTTCAAATGCTTCATCTGCAGGGAATCGTTCAAAAACCCGATAATTACAAAGTTCGTGTATTTATTTTTTTTAGTTTATAGAAAAGGTTTATGAATAACGTGCAGCGCTGAATGTTTCGTGCTGAATTTATTCCGTCTGTGTTTCAGATGTAAACATTATTTCTGTGAGACCTGCGCGCTGCAGCATTACCGCAAGTCCAAGCGCTGCTTCGTGTGCAACCAGCAAACCAATGGCGTCTTTAACCCGGCTAAAGGTAATCAACCGGACCCTCTGCCTAAACCGCACAGAGACTAATTATAGGACTGTAAGAAATAGAATAGAATAAAAGTTTATTGTCCATTAAACTTACATTAAATGGAAAATTGTCTTTGGCAGCCTGGCAGACAAATACATGTACAATACAATAAACACGTGTATATATATAAAAAATAAAAAAAAATCTATATATATATGGCTCAGTGTTTAGCACGTTCCCCTCTCAGCGCTAGGGATTCCCGGTTCGAATCCCCATCTGGGGAGTTTCCACGATCTCCCCGTGTCTGCGTGGGTTTCCTCCGGGTTTTCCGGGTTTCCTCCCACAGTCCAAATACATGGATCAAATCAATTGAGTTCTCCAAATTGCCCCATATAGAGTGTGTCTGTGTGAGTGAGTGTGTGTCCAGTGATGGATTGGCGCCCTGTCCTGGGTCTATCTGCCCAGCGCCTGAGACGTTCTCCCCTGGATGGGCATGGGGAACCCCACCACGACCCTAATAGAGGATAAAGCGGGAGATGATGAATGACTGAATAAATATATATATATATAAATTATGTTGGGAAATAATGCTTTGCATCCTTAATCAAAATATTCACCGCAGAAGGAACAGATGACTTTTTAGCTAGTGGATATGGATTTGTGGGTTATGTGGAAAAGACAAGACGGGATCGTGATGACAATTCAGCGCAGAGATAGCGACCACCGTCTGACGCCGACAGCATCGTGCGTTTTTGATGATAATGTACATTGTTGTAACTTGGTTCTGTCTGTGTTCTCAGAGCTGATGGCCAAGATCCAGAAACATCAGGCCTCTGCAGAGCAGCTGGATTCAGACGAGGAGGACTAAGCCGTTTCCCGACCCTCTTATCATTTTCCCTTGAAGTCTGTTTTACCATAAATGTCAATAAAAAAAGTTACTTTTTCAAAAAGATGGCTTTGGGGAATTAAATAAGAGCTCATTGTATATAAATCAATGCAAGGCTGCCCTCTGGTGGTCCTGTTTATTTCACAGTGAGCTAGACCGCTATTTAGATTAGATTATTCATTCATTCATTATCTTCCGCTTTATCCTCTATTAGGGTCGCGGTGGGGTTCCCCATGCCCATCCAGGGGAGAACGTCTCGGGCGCTGGGCAGATAGACCCAGGACAGGACGCCAATCCATCGCTGGGCACACACTCACTCACACAGACACACTCTATATGGGGCAATTTGGAGAATTTAATTGACTTGATCCATGTTTTTGGACTGTGGGAGGAAACCGGAGAACCCGGAGGAAACCCACGCGGACACGGGGAGAACATGAAAACTCCATCCAGATGGGGATTCGAACCGGGAATCCTTAGCGCTGAGAGGAGAACGTGCTAACCACTAAGATTAGATTAGATTAGGTTCAACTTTATTGTCATTGTGCAGATTACAAGTTCAGGGCCAATGAAATGTAGTTAGCATCCAACCAGAAGTGCAATTTATACATCATTTACATAAAATGCATTTCATTAATAAAAATAATATACACTTAGGGCGGCACGGTGGCTTAGTGGTTATTCCCGGTTCGAATCCCCATCTGGGTGGAGTTTCCATGTTCTCCCCGTGTCCGTGTGGGTTTCCTCCGCGTTCTCCAGTTTCCTCCCACAGTCCAAAAACATGGATCAAGGTCAATTGAGTTCTCCAAATTGCCCCATATAGAGTGTGTCTGTGTGAGTGAGTGTGTGCCCAGTGATAAATTGGCGTCCTGTCCCGGGTGTATCTGCCCAGCGCCCGAGACGTTCTCCCCTGGATGGGTATGGGGAACCCCCCCCCCCTCCACGACCCTAATATAGGATAAAGCAGAAGATAATGAATAAATGAATGCATCTGTAACCTGTGTGGTGGACTTCATTCTGTAATTTGCGAGAACAAACCAAACTACACGCAAACTCTGAACCCCAAACACATACTTTCACGTTAATTAATTATGTCATGTGACAAAGCAATTAAGAACAACCAATGGGGAGTTAGAAGGACTTAATTCTAATGAAACCAGACTAACTCGGCAGCTCTGGAAGAACATTAGGGAACATTAATGAAATTAAAACGGGTCCAGGTGGTTTAACTGAAGCACTATAAAGGTGACGTCTCAAAGGGACTCATGATGTTCTTGAGGTGAGTGGAGTTTAGGTGAGTGACAATGGGAGCCAAACAAGTTTGGATTGCAGTATCCCTGCTGGTTCTGTTTGGATTTTCTGAGGCCCAGTGGAAAGGACAGGGTCATTTTCAAGATCCTCTGAAGGTTCCATCAGGTTCCCAACTGAGACCTGCTCAAGCTTCCCTCTGCTGTTTCAAGACCCTGTACCGAGTCCTCTGCAGAGTTCCTCTGATCTTCAAGCTCATCAGGTCATTCAAGGACCAGTGAAGCCGCTGAACTGGAGGTTTCCCATCATGCCTGAGATCTCGAGGCCAGCTCCGGTGCATTTTGATAGACCTATCCCTGCCGCTGTCCGTAGTGTGGCTGCGGTGTGTACTGAGAATACTGTGCGTGTGGAAGTGAAGAAGGACCTGTTTGGAACTGGAGAACCCATTGATGTGTCTGTCCTCACTCTGGGAGGATGTGCTGCTAAAGGACAGGACACTGCTCAGCAAGTTCTTATTTATGAATCGGAGCTGCAGAGCTGCAACAGTAACTTGATCGTGAGTCTGTAATCTGACGGAACGAGTCCATCGATCTGCTCTGTACTGCTAACATGTTCTGTTCCTCTAGATGACTGAGGATGAGCTGGTCTATGTCTTCACCCTCAACTATGGAGCGTCTTCTCCTTTAGCTGGTACTTCTATTGTAAGGAATGTGGCTGGTTATGGAGCTACAGTTCTAATCGAGTGTCACTATCCAAGGTAATGCTTTATTTCAGTTCTCTGGTTAGTTTAATAAATTCGGAGTTATAATAATTCTGTATAAATGTGTTTCAGATTCCACAATGTGAACAGCAATGCCCTGATGCCTGTTTGGGTTCCATATGCTTCTACACATTTTGCTGAGGAACAACTTGTCTTTTCCTTGAGACTCATGATGGGTCTGTAGTCTTTGTGGCTGTCGTTGTTGGATTTGAGTCAGATCGGTTGTTGGCCACATGCACTTGATTATGACCTAAAATCTTCTTGTAGATGACTGGGTCTCTGAAAGAGCCTCCAACCAGTATTTCCTGGGAGAGCTGATCAATATCGAGGCTTCGGTCATGCAGTTCTACCATGTGCCCCTGCGTGTGTATGTGGATGGATGTGTTGCTACTCCAGTTCCTGATCTGAATGCCGTCCCCAGATATTCCTTCATTGATAATTATGGGTGAGTGGGATTCCTGTGAGCTTTAGGTTGCCGCTCAGCTCAACCCTGACCTCCATAACCTGTTGTAGGTGCTTCGTGGATGCCAAGCTCACGGGATCCCGGTCCCGTTTTATGCCCCAGACTCAAGGAACTAAGCTGGACTTCCAGCTGGAGGCCTTCAGGTTTCAGCAGGCCAACACTAATATGGTGAGTTAGGATGGATGCATTGGGTAGATATTAATTCAGTTAGTACTTCAATATTTTACTCTTTTGGATTCAGATCTACATTGCATGCTTACTGAGGGCAACAGCAGCTTCTTACAGTCCTGGTCCTGAACACAAGGCCTGTTCCTTCTCCAACAATAGGTATGTAAAGATTCCTTAGTCTTAACCTCATTAAAGCCAAATGACTAAACCATGGTTCTGTAGGTGGGTTGCTGCATATGGTGACAGTGGAGTCTGTGGCTGTTGTGATGGAAACTGCAGCTCTGGTATCAGCTCTAGAAAAGCGAATTCTCCAGAAGGTACACCTTCAGACAGAACTGGTATTAAAACCTGGAGTGGTGGGAGCTGTTGGAACAAAGTGTCTTTGTTCACTTGTGTTTCTTTTAATTACAGACCTGCGGGGTGAAGTGATGCTTGGACCCATCATGGTTAAGAGTCATGTTAATTAACTTGATTCTCAATAAAAAGTTGAAGTGATCTTGTCTTAGGTCTGTTTTGACATGAAGGTTAACATCTTGACTGACTGCTCCAGCTATAAGGTGTTAAATTTAAGCCTTCCATAAGTCTCAGCTGAACACCTGTACTTTACATCAGTGTTCATACACTTACAAATTTGGTGGTTGTGCTGGACTGTTGGTTCTTTAAGGTAAAAATTCTGTTCTAATTAAAACATTATCCATTGCCATTTCAATGTGCTTATACTGTTTAGACTTGCTAAACAGACTTATTTTTTTTTTTTTTTTTTTTTTTTTTTTTTTTCCCCCCCCCCCCTCCCTTTTTGTTAGTGTGGTTACTAGGGTGTGCACTTATATTCTGATGTCTTGCATCACTTAACCTGTAGATCACTGTAATGCAGTGACCATGCTACAGTCCATTTTTGGTCTTTTTTTATTATTATTATTTTTTTTTTAATTGTTAACTTGTCACTTGTTCTCTGGTGTTGCATCAGATTATGAAACAAGATTAAATAATGGACTTAAATTTCCAGATCCTCATTACTGTACATGCATACAGAGGACATGGTCCTCCACATTGAACCCATCCACACAGTGAAATGCACATGTGACCATTAAAAAAAAAAAAAAAATCTGGAATCAAAGATGGGTGAAATAGGGTCACAACATTTCTGATCCTCAGTATTAGTAACAAACAAAATTGAGCTGTTAAAGTTATATTATGGTTTTAAGTGTATAACCAGAACTGTCTCAGATTTGGACTTGTGTAGCCAAAGGACAATGCTATTTTAATATTTGCAACTGACATTCCTGTAAATAAATATAATGTGATGTGTATGGATTGTATTTTTTGCAATGTCTTCTGTCTGAAGTATCTTTATCTCATCTATCTCTAATAAAGCAAGGTGAGAAATGTATTTAGAGAGCACCTTTCACACAGATGTGATTCAATGTGCTTTACAGAGTAATAAAAATGAAGGAAATCAATTACAATAATTAAAATAAAACAAGGATGGAACACGAATCACTGAACTGATTTTGGTTTTTAAATATGATCGCTGCATAATCTGTAGATGGATGTCCTGCACTGTTGATGCTGCCTGGATGCTCAAGGAGGATGAGTCCTCCACTGAGCCTCGGTCCTCACAAGGTTTCTTTCTTAAAACCTAACAATAACAGAATTCTTTGGCTTGCTTTTTGGGGTTTCAGGCTCATAACACTGTTAGGCTGATTTAAGACGTACTATTGCAAAAAAAGTGCTTTATAAATCAATAAACTTTAATTTAGAAATATGGCAATTCCCTGCTAATATGCAAAAACCTGATTCCACATGAGTTTATCGTAGATTATTTAAATAATGTATTTAAATAAATTTTCTGATGCTTTCAAGCTTTTTGCTCAATACATATGCTGTATACGATGACTGGCAGGTAAAGGGGCTTAATTGATACAAAGATTGAAAGCCGTTGAAAGTCAGGTGATCAACTAACCAATCAGGCGGGTGACCTATCAGCTTCAGGTGAACATTAGAATGAATAAAAGGGTAAGAAATTGAACTAAATCACTATAAAAGTGAAGCTTTAAGCATTCTGCTGGCATGTTTGGATATTTCATGGTTATCAGCAATGGAACCCAAACAAGGTTGGGTTGCAGTAGCACTGCTGGTTGTGTTTGGATTTTCTGAGGCCCAGTGGACAGGACTGGGACAATTTTAAGATCCTCTGAAGGCTCCACCAGGTTTCCAACTGAGACCTGCTCAAACTTCACCAATGCTGTACCGAATCCTCTGCAGAGTTCATCTGGTCTTCAAGCTCATCAGGTCTTCAAGCACCAGTGAAGCCGCTAAACTGGAGGTTTCCCATCATGCCTGCGATCTCAAGACCATTGTGAGTAAATTTATTCTTCATTCATTATCTCCCGCTTTATCCTCTATTAGGGTCGCTGGGGGGGAGGGTTCCCCATGCCCATCCAGGGGAGAACGTTTCGGGCGCTGGGCAGATACACCCAGGACAGGGTGCCAATCTATCGCTGGGCACACACAGACACGCACACAAACACACTCTACATGGGGCAATTTGGAGAACTCCATTGACTTGATCCATGTTTTTTGTGGAAGGAAACCCGGGAGTAAATTTGATAATTTTTATAATAATTAATATAAGAAAATGATCTAAAACCAGATTATTTAAGTTAAAATCAAGGCTTTTGGTGGTGTACTGTAAAAAAAAGTTTTGTTTGAAGTTAAAAGGTTAAAGCAGCAATCACACTTTGGGTAAACGAAGAGATAAGGCTTGAACGTTCGCACGTGCGTTTGTAAAATGAGGAAGCGATACTTCGGTCTATTTTAAAGCTGTCGAAGTCACTTAAGCGCATCATTATTGTTGTTGCAATCAAACCAAGAGAAGTTAGTTTCACTGATCTCAGTTTGAGACTTTAAGTTTGAACGCATGAACAAACCTACAATGTGGACGAGTCACGTTCGGCCGAGTGGACCGCCGTAGAATTTTTCAGTATCTTCAGTATTGATGGTATTACAGTATGATGGTATTAATACTACTTTCAGTATTGATAATGAATGAATGAAAATTAAATAACATGAAATATGTCTGTCAGCGGCGGCATGGTGGCTTAGTGGTTTAGCACGTTCTCCTCTCAGCGCTAGGGACTCCCGGTTCGAATCCCCATCTGGGTGGAGATTCCATGTTCTCCCCGTGTCCGTGTGGGTTTCCTCCGGGTTCTCCGGTTTCCTCCCACAGTCCAAAAACATGCATCAAGTCAATTGAGTTCTCCAAAATTGCCCCATATAGAGTGTGTTTGAGTGTGTGAGTGTGTGCCCAGTGATAGATTGGCGCCCTGTCCTGGGTGTATCTGCCCAGCGCCCGAAACGTCCTCCCCTGGATGGGCATGGGGAACCCCACCGCGACCCTAATAGAGGATAAAGCGGGAGATAATGGATGGATGAATGAATGTCTGTCAGCGGTGGAGAGCACATTCAGTTCTAATAAATGTTGGTTTTGGATGAGAATGTTTGAGTAAACGAACCTGAGCTCCGGCAGAAAAGCATGAATCCGTTTTACGAGTCGGTCGCAGATGAGACAGTTTTAACGAGGTTTTGCTTTAAATACCGTAACTCTGCCACAGTTTGCGCCTTCAGAAAAATTCTGACGGTTTATGAAAGCTGAGAAGCTGCTCTCTATAGACAACATACAGTTATTACGGTAACTTTACTCCCAATACTGTCAAAAAAAATCTGTCTCCCGCTGCTGGAGGAGAGGCGGCCAGAGAAAGCTGCCCTCATTTGATCCGGGGCTACTGACAAAACATCCGGGGCTATAACCCCGAAAGCCCAGGTCTAACGACACCCCTGGTACCAGTTACTAAGAATAAATAAAATAAAATAAAATAAATAAATAAATTGGGTCATTTATTGGACGCTTTTATCCAAAGCGACTTACAAGGTGAGCACAGGGTTCATCACAACATCCCTGGAGCAATGAGGGTTAAGGGTCTTGCTCAAGAACCCACATTGGTAACTTCAGTGGACCTGGGATTTGAACCCCCAACCTTCAGATTGATAGCCCAACACCCTGACCACAGAGCTAACCCGCCCTACATTAGAATTAAATACCATGTAAGTAGGTGTAATGCCTAGGTTTTTTAAATATAGTGTAAATTTTACTGTGTATAGGGTTCATTATTTTGTGACTTTTTGCTTTCAATACATCCTGTAGAGACATAACAGCACATTTAATATTTTAAGCTCCTATTCTTTTTTAGATATATTGAATTAAACAAAGATCTGCGGACTGTGTGTGTTTTTTTTTTTATTTATATATGGAGGAGGTGTTTAAAGCACTGACATTTAGCAAATCAACAAAACGTCATTTAAGCAGGTGGGTTCCTTGTCTAGACCTTTGCATAAGACTGTGTATGTACACTTTGCTCAGCGTTTCGGATGTTTTAGAACATGTTCTCGCTCAGCTGTGCAAACAAATTGCTTTGATAAATAAAGCGCCTGAAGGCCTTTGCTTGCGCAGCTGATGTGGAACATATTTCATGACATCCCGAACACCACATTTATGGCCACACACGATCTGTTGCACATAAGAAACCAGAGCATGGGTATGGGATTGGGGAGAGTAGGGTACTTTACGGATTTTTCCATACAAACCCATGACAATATCAATGACATCATTCATGGTGCACTAGAAATTGTGACTTTAGAGGCTCAGTGAGGTCACAGTGAGGTCACAATGCGCTGTCCATGGCAGAGTTGGAGATTACTGATAACATCGTGTGTGAAGTGTTGTATGTTAACGAACCACGCCGTCGAAATAGCAATCCGCCAAAGTCAGATGCACCCAGGGGGAAAAGTCACACGCTGATTGGTTTATTGTAGGTTATGCCCAAAACACACCAATAAATCACATCATCATGATGGCAAAGCCACGCCCTGAATTAAGCTGCAGGTGTTGCGGTAGACGGCTTGCTAAAGAGAACCGAGAACCAACTGGTGACCAACATCCATCTGTTTGTGTTCTACAGGACATACTGTGTACTCTGTTCTAATAGTCAGGACCCCAATAGTACCACCACAGAGCAGGGGTTATTGGGTGGGGGCATTATTCCTATCCCAGCAGTGTCACTGAGGTGGAGAAATGAAACTACAATGAAGACCCCCCCCCCTCACCACATCAGTGTCACTGCAGAACTGACCATAAACAATCCACCACCCAAATGATACCTGTTCTGTGTTGCTCCTGAAAACCAACAGGGGTTCTAACAACAACAAAGAACACAGATGGCCTACAGTCTGTAATTGTAAGACTACAAAGTCCATCTGTATGGTAAGTGGAGGATATGGATGATGAAAGACTTTTGACTGGTGCTGTATGTGATTTGTGGTTCTTCTTATACTAAAAACTAGCCATGTGCAGAAACTGTACACCAAGAAACACAATCATCCTGCAGGTGAACACAAAATAAAGTCCGTTATATACCTTTAGGATAAATCGCAAGTGCTCAATCCAAGCCAAGACCATATCCATGAGCTGATCTATATCCTATAGAGTTATCCTCACAGACCTAGCTCTTGACATACTAGGTGCATCGATCAGATGTGTGCATACTTATGATCACATGATATGGATAGGTTTTAGTCACTGTACGTATCTGTACACAACACATTTAGCCACCCCAACATGGGCAAGACATTCATCCTTAATATGTAAATTCTGTCCTAGGAATGAGCCGGGGTGGGGTGGGGGTGGGGGGGGGGTGGGGTTGGATTTGTGGTATTGATTTATGCAATGACTGGCAGGCAAGCGGCAGAAAAGATTATGAAGCGAGAGGGAAGGAGATGAAAGAGAACGTGAGAACGTCAGAGGAGGGAAGTGAATGCATTAATGCTAAATGATGCTGATTCATGCAAAGTCTCTAAATGCATAGCTCTTCTTGGCATGAGGATTATGGAGCTCTTAGTTGGCGGGAGGGGTTTTTCACTAATGGAACGCCAGGGTTGATGGAGGGATTCATACTTCTGTGTTTTTTTTTGTTTCCCCCCCCCCTGAAATCAGGCCCTCCATGGACACTCTGATCCCTCCACCACTGGGCTGCTAATGCTCCCGGCTGGAGCATGTAGGTTTGGGGCCACCAGAGGGCAGTATATCTGCATATACCAATGGCGAAGCAGCAGGGTCTCTGGTGGCTAATAAGTAGCTGATCGCATTCGGTGTCCCTCAGGGGTGTAATTGTTTATTGGGGCATAATGAGAGGGATGGAGATAATAAATCTGTAGCTGGGGGAAAAGCAGCCGCGAGTCGCTAAGATAAATCAGAGAGAGGAATTTCAAACCTGGATTTGAGCCAGGGTGGTTATGGTGTGTGTGTGTGTGTGTGATGAATCAAACAGTCAACCAGCATGTCAAATTTTAGGTGGCCTAGTGGTTTAGCATGTTCTCCTCTCAGCGCTAGGGATTCCCGGTTCGAATCCCAATCTGGGTGGAGTTTCCATGTTCTCCCCGTGTCCGCGTGGGTTTCCTCCGGGTTCTCCGCTTTCCTCCCACAGTCCAAAAACATGGATCAAGGTCAATTGAATTCTCCAACTTGCCCCATGTAGAGTGTCTGTGAGTGTGTGCCCAGTGATAGATTGGCGCCCTGTCCTGGGTGTATCTGCCCAGCGCCCGAAACCCTCCCCTGGATGGGCATGGGGAACCCCCCCGCGACCCTATTAGAGGTTGAAGCGGAAGATGATGGATGGAAGGCCACCGAAAGTCGAAACGGAACAGCTGTACGGCACACTGTGGTGGATTTAACAAGCTCCTGAAAGCAGGGATAGGATTTAAAGTTCCTTAGTGAGCCTTTCGGTGACCCCTGGTACAATGTGAATGGCGTTAACATCCTGGAAAACAGAGCTCACGCCCAAAGGATGGAGATAATTGATCTCTATAGTCAGGTGACCTGATTTGAAGAGGAAAGGTCACCAAGACCGAGTGTAGGAATGAAATGAAAGCCTTCATTTGTGCAAACATCCAAAAGTCATGTCTCAGGACATGTGACGATGATTCCTGCTAACAGTGAACGTGTTAATTTACGCATACTTGGTGGCACTTTGGACTTCCACAGTCCAAAACATGGATTGAAGGTGAACTGGCTGGTCTAAATTGCCCCTGCAGAGTATGTGTGAGTGAGAGTGTGCTCACCGATAGATTGGTTCCCTGTCCTGGGGGTATCTGCGCCCGAAACGTTCTCCCCCTCCACAAACCTAGTATAGAATTAAGCAGGAGATAATGGATGGAAGGGGTGGCATGGTGGCTTAGTGGTTTAGCACCTTCTCCTCTCACCGCTAGAGAGTCCAGGTTCTTATCCCAATCTGGGTGGAGTTTCCATGTTCTCCCCGTGTCCGCGTGGGTTTCCTCCGGGTTCTCCGGTTTCCTCCCACAGTCCAAAAACATGGATCAACGTCAATTGAATTCTCCAAATTGCCCCATATAGAGTGTGTTTTTGTGAGTGAGTGTGTGCCCAGCGATAGATTGGTGCCCTGTCCTGGGTGTATCTGCCCAGCGCACGAAACGTTCTCCCCTGGATGGGCATGGGGAGCTACCCCCACCCCTCCCCCCCCCCCCCCCCCCCCCCCCCCCCCCCCCCCCCCCCTGCGACCCTAGTAGAGGATAAAGCAAAAGATAATGGATGGATGAAAGAGCAATGTACTGTTGAAATAGCAATCCGCCAAAGTCAGAGTGCCACCTGGGGAGAACGTTCCCCATCCAGGGGAGAACGTTTCGGGCGCTGGGCAGATACACCCAGGACAGGGCGCCAATCTATCACTGGGCACCCACTCACTCACACAGACACACACACTCAATAAGGGGCAATTTGGAGAACTCAATTGACCTTGATCCATGTTTTTGGACTGTGGGAGGAAACCGAAGAACCACGGAGGAAACCCACGCGGACACGGGGAGAACATGGAATCTCCACTCAGATGGGGATTCGAACCGGGAATCCCTAGCCCTGAGAGGAGAACATGCTAAACCACTAAGCCACCGTGCCACTCCGGACACAAACTTGAAACTTTAAATACGTAGAAAAACTCTTTTTCAGGTACTCCACGAAGGTGGCCTATGCATATTCCCGTCAGTTTAAATAGTTGCTAGGTTATCAGTGTGCTGACAGCATGTTCTCCGTGATGAGCCGGTCGGTTGGCAGGTCTGTTCGTCCTGACCTCGAGGCTGAGTGGGTCACTGATTCATCAGAACACACTTTGCTTCAAAGTGCACTTAAAACCCTCTTCCTGGAGTATGTGTGGGCTGGAGAGGAAGCACTTTGATTGTCAGCCTTTGATATCGCTTACCTGACGATGGTGAGGAAAGACTGTGCCCTCAGCAGACCCACAGATTCCGAAATGTATCTTTATTGACGAAGCTAATGACGCTAAATGAACGACTAGTTATAAAGCCTGGAACCTAATGGATTCCCTCAGCTCTTTATTATCTCACGCAGATGGCAGTGTCCTCAGAGCGTACCTGTCTCATTGCGCTGCTCGCATCGGACTTGAAAAGAAGTCTCGGGAGCTTTTCTTTTGGTCGTACTACAAAAGATGCTTTGTTCTGTAAACTACATACACTACCGGTTAGAAGTTTGGTCACTCTCCACTTTCCTCCACTTACATTTACATTTGGTCATTTATTGGACGCTTTTGTCCAAAGCGACTTACAAGGTGAGCACAGGGTTCATCACAACATCCCTGCAGCAATGAGGGTTAAGGGTCTTGCTCAAGGACCCACATTGGTAACTTCAGTGGACCTGGGATTTGAACCCCCAACCTTCAGATTGATAGCCCAACACAGAGTGAAGTGTGAACATGTGTAGCCCTGTATATGGCACCCTGGTGCAATTGGAATTGGATACCTTGCCCTTCAGCCATGTTAATTGGTGGGAACGGGAATCGAACCGGGGACCTTAATTTACATTTGGTCATTTATTGGACACTTTTTATCCAAAGCGACTTACAAGGTGAGCACAGGGTTCATCACAACATCCCTGGAGCAATGAGGGTTAAGGGTCTTGCTCAAGGACCCACATTGGTAACTTCAGTGGACCTGGGATTTGAACCTCCAACCTTCAATTGATAACCCAACACCCGAACCACTGGGCTACCTTGCTACCTTTCCCTCCACTTACCATATACAGGTGCTGGTCAACGAATTAGAATAATTTGAAATAGTGCAATCATGAAATTCTTTGAATGCATTTTTTGTGCAGAAAGCAAATCAGGTGTTCACCGCACCTGTCCTACTCGTTAGACTAATCACAGAACTCGTTACCTGTAAAAAAATTTGCTCAGCTGAGCTTTCCAAAAGGCCCATTTAGGCCATTTAACTGTGATACTGTTGTTTTATTGAATTAGAATAATGGAGAAACCGTTTCATTGAATCAGAATAATTTTTATTATAATTACAATCATCACTTTCTCAGTATTTTGTGGCTGCCCCCTTGGCTTGTATGACTGCCTGAAGTCTCCGCGGCATCGATTTGACCAGCTTGTCGCAAGTTTCCGCACTCACAGCTTCCCAGGCAGTGGCGAGTTCTGCTTCAATTGTCCAGCATAGGCTTTCTGTCGCGAATTTTCCGCTTGACCCAAAGGTTTTCAATGACATTGAGGTCAAGTTGGCCGGCCATGCCAAAACTTTAAGCTGTTTTTTAGTGAACCAATCTTTGGTCGACTTTGCCGCATGAGCTGGTGCAAGATCCTGTTGAAATATGAAGTCTTCTTCGCCGAACTGTTCCTCAACAGTCGGAATCAGGAACGTTTCCAGAACATCTTGATATACGGCAGCATTGACAGTCTTCTTGAGGGATGGAGACTGTATAACTGGCATGTTCTCCTTTCAGCGCTAGGGATTCCCGGTTCGAATGCCAATCTGGGTGGAGTTTCCATGTTCTCCCTATATCTGTGTGGGTCCTCCCACGGTCCAAAAACATGGATTAAGGTCAATTGAATTCTCCAAATTGCCCCATATAGAGTAAGTTTGTGTGAGTTAGTGTGTGCCCAGCGATAGATTGGTGTCCTGTCCTGGGTGTATCTGCCCATTGCCCGAAACGTTCTCCCCTGAATGAGCATGGGGAACCCCCGCGCGACCCTAATAGAGGATAAAGCGGAAGATAATGGATGGATGGATGGATGTTAACAGGTTTATGGACGTGATGAGGGAGGACATTCAGGTCCAGGATGCCAGAGCGGTCAAAATAGGGCTAGATAAAGAATAATGTTCCTCTGGAAGCAGAAGGTTTCACAACAGCTTGTTCAGGAACGAACGCTGAAGCTGCTGATTTATTATTAGTCACTTCTCTATTTTGACGTTACAGACGAACAGCACTTCCGACCGAAGGCACCGCACCGCTCACTGAATGCTGAAGGCTTTTCCTTCAGTAGACCTTTTGAACGTCTTTGGTTTGTGCTGAACGAGACCCCAGCGATTCCACTCATCCGTCACGGAGCCAAGATCTCAGCCAAATATTTATGCAACTCCAAATGAAAGTAAATATTTTGATGTGTCATAAGTTTGGAGCTTGAATGCCAAATCTAAAGGTGGTCTCATAAAGCATTGTAAACTTTGTGCTTTGGCCAGACAGGGGTTATATATCAACTTACCTTATATGTAAGGGCGAGTGTGTGTGTGTGTGTGTGTGTGTGTGTGTGTGTTCCCTATACAAATCCACACTGTTGCGTCGATCCAATTACCATGACATTTGACGAACTCTTTTGTACCCTGTGAAAGTTTAGATTACAAACCACCAAGAAGATGTCTCACCAACTCTATGTAGCAACACCAGTGATTGGTGGAGAGAGTGGTTGGTGCCAGTAACCCATCCTGAAACACACACATATATAGGTTAGGTGCCTTGCCCAAGGGCACTTCAGCCAGAGTACTTGGTGGGACTGGGAATTGAATTGAGGACCTTCAGGTCAGGGCAGCACGGTGGCTTAGTGGTTTAGCATGTCCTCCTCTCACCTCTAGGGATTTCCGGTTCGAATCCCAATCTGGGTGGCGTTTCCATGTTCTCCCCGTCTCCGCGTGGGTTTCCTCCGGGTTCTCCGGTTTCCTCCCACAGTCCAAAAACAAGGATCAAGTCAATTGAATTCTCCAAAATTGCCCCATATAGAGTGTGTTTGTGTGAGTGAGTGTGTGCCCAGTGATAGATTGGCGTCCTGTCCTGGGTGTATGTGCCCAGCACCTGAAACGTTCATGGGGAACCCCCCCGCGACCCTAGTAGAGGATAAAGCGGAAGATAATGGATGGATGGACCTTCAGGTCAAAAGGCTGCTTCCTTAACCACAAACCTATTAACTAGTTGTTAAGTGACGTTTCCTTTGTTAAGTGACGTTTACAAAAAAACCCACCAACAAGCAACTAATTACAAAAATGACTGTCCACACCATTTGCAGCAAACGTCATCAGAACTTCGGGTGGAGAACCGGCTAGTGGGTGCAAAATCATGGCATTTATTTGTTACACAGATCACAAATTTGGCTTAAAACTCTCGCGACTTGTTAACTTGCTTCCAGTTGGAACGCACTTATCATTATATCCACTTCTTGTTTTGTTCTGGGTCAAAGGTGGCTCCATTTGGGGAACTCGTTGCCCATTTGGGGAACTGTGAAAGAGAGCAGATAGGACTTCCTTCAGCTGCTTCCTTCCTCAAAATCTTCTCAGCTGCAGCTTTCCTGCTTCTCCACGTCTTGGCCCCGTTGGAGGCGTTGTATAAGTGCTTTGTATATAGACACTTTTACCACACAGGCCCGGTTACATTTACATTTACATTCATTCAGCAGACGCTTTTACCCAAAGCGACTTACAAATGAGAACATCACAAGTCAGAAGTTATGAAGAAAACCAACTCCACTGTAAATTCATCAAACCTGATTGTTATTTGATGCTGCGCCTTTTTTTTTTTTTTTTTTTTTTTTTTTTTTCTACAACAGGTATTTGTTAAAGAGATGCGTCTTTAGTAGTTTCTTAAAACTGCTTAGTGATTCTGCTTTACGGACAGAGTTGGGAAGAGGGTTCCACCATGTTACAGTGGTGAACGCTACGGAGTGAGAATCAGCTCCTCGGTGAGGTGGAACCGCCTGGCGGCGATCATCACCGGAGCGAAGTGAACGAGTCGGAGTGTATTTTGAAAAGATAGAGTGAAGGTAGGAGGGGGAAGATCCAGAAAAGGTCCTGTAGGCCAGAGTCAGTGACTTGTAGTGAATGCGAGCAGCTACAGGGAGCCAGTGGAGGGACATGAGTTCGCTTGGCCTGGTTACCTCTTTCCTCCACCCCTGCCGTCGCGACCATCAGGACGAGCCGCACAGAACGGGGTTCCGACTGAAGCACATTGTAGATATTTGTACAACGTACAGCACGGAGAACCAGACTCATGGGGGCAGGAGAGATGGTGCTGGTGTAATCATGATTTATTAAGCAAGTGCACCCATTTTTATCCACGGAGGAGCAGAACTGGTTAATTATGAATGCTTTATATTTAAATAGCAGATATTTTCAGGGGGCGGCACGGTGGCTTAGTGGTTTAGCACGTTCGCCTCTCAGCGATGGCATTCCCGGTTCGTTTCCATGTTCTCCCTGTGTCCGCGTGGGTTTCCTCCGGGTTCTCCGGTTTCCTCCCACAGTCCAAAAACATGGATCAAGTCAATTGAGTTCTCCAAATTGCCCTATAGAGTGTGTGTGTGTGTGTGTGTGTGAGTGTGTGCCCAGCGATAGATTGCCCCCCGTCCTGAGTGTATCTGCCCAGCGGCCGAAATGTTCTCACCTGGATGGGCATGGGGAACCCCCCCCCCCGCGACCCTAATATACGATAAAGCGGAAGATAATGAATGAATGAATGAATGAATAAATCCCAATCTGGGTGGAGTTTCCATTTTCTCCCCGTGTCCGCGTGGGTTTTCTCCGGGTTCTCCGGTTTCCTCCCACAGTCCAAAAACATGGATCAAGTTAATTGAGTTCTCTAGGGTTAGGGTTAGGGTTAGTTTGAGTGTGTGAGTGTGTGCCCAGCGATGGATTGGCGCCCTGTCCTGGGTCTATCTGCCCAGCGCCTGGATGGACATGGGGAACCCCACCGCGACCCTAAGAGAGTATAAAGCGGGAGATAATGAATGAATGAATATTTTCAGGGGGTGGCACGGTGGCTTAGTGGTTTAGCACGTTCTCCTCTCAGCACTAGGGATTCCCGGTTCGAATCCCTATCTGGGTGGAGTTTCCATGTTCTCCCCGTGTCCGCGTGGGTTTCCTCCGGTTTCTCTGGTTTCCTCCCACAGTCCAAAAACAAGGATCAAGTCAATTGAGTTCTCCAAAATTGCCCCATATAGAGTGTGTGTGTGTGTGAGTGAGTGTCCAGCGATGGATTGGCGTCTTGTCCTGGGTGTATCTATGGGCATGGGGAACCCCACCGCGACCCTAGCAGAGGATAAAGCGGGAGATGATGGATGGATATTTTCAGGTTGATAAACCTGCGTTCGATCATTAGCATTCTTTTCGGACAGACGTTTAGACTTTCAGCGGAGCGAGAATAAATTATTCATGAAGGGCCGAGTAGTAAATTTGAAAGCTGGAAAGCGCTGGGAGACCGTGGCCATAAACCTGGCCGGGCTGTGTGTGCGTGTGTGTGTGTGTGTGTGTGTGTGTGTGTCAGTGTGATACGCAAGGGATTGTGGGAAAAGAGCAACGTGTGTAAACAGGCTGGGTGAGGAGGAGAGCGTGTGGGAGCGTGATTATGCTGAACAGGCAGTTGACTTCACACAGAGACAGCTGAAGAGGACGGGACTGCGGGGACGGGGACGAGAGCCTGGAGACACGGGCTCCACGCAGATCAGCGCCATGGAGACGACTGGGAAAAAAAAAAAAAAAAAAAAAAAAAAAAAAAGGGGCAGCATGCGGAGAAGAGAGTCTCGGGATTAGACGACATCTTGCAAATTAGCTTTTGAATCCATGCGCGATTTTGCCCACCATCACTCCATCACTCCGTCCGCCCACCTGCTTCTGGAGCTCAGGCCCTCCTCCCCCTCTGTCTCGAACGGCGGCGAGACAGACAGACAGACAGTGAGACAGAGAGACAAAGAGACAGACAGACAGAGAGACAGTGAGACAGACAGACAGACAGACAGTGAGACAGACAGAGAGACAGACAGTGAGACAGACAGACAGAGAGACAGTGAGACAGACAGACAGAGAGACAGACAGTGAGACAGACAGACAGAGAGACAGTGAGACAGACAGACAGACAGACAGAGAGACAGACAGAGAGACAGACAGTGAGACAGACAGACAGAGAGACAGACAGTGAGACAGACAGTGAGATAGACAGTGAGATAGAGAGACAGACAGTGAGACAGACAGACAGTGAGACAGACAGTGAGACAGACAGTGAGATAGACAGTGAGATAGACAGACAGAGAGACAGACAGTGAGACAGACAGACAGAGAGACAGACAGTGAGACAGACAGTGAGACAGACAGACAGTGAGACAGACAGAGAGACAGACAGTGAGACAGACAGACAGTGAGACAGACAGAGAGACAGACAGTGAGACAGACAGACAGAGAGACAGACAGTGAGACAGGCAGTGAGACAGACAGACAGTGAGACAGACAGTGAGACAGACAGAGAGACAGACAGTGAGACAGACAGACAGAGAGACAGACAGTGAGACAGACAGAGAGAGAGAGAGAGAGAGAGAGTCTGAGAGGGAAACATGACATATACATGAAATATGTATGTGTGTGTGTATATATATATATAAATATATAAAGGGCGGCACGGTGGCTGAGTGGTTTAGCACGTTCTCCTCTCAGCACTAGGGATTCCCGGTTCGAATCCAACCTGGGTGGAGTTTCCACGTTCTCCCCGTGTCCGCGTGGGTTTCCTCCGGGTTCTCCGGTTTCCTCCCACAGTCCAAAAACATGGATCAAGTCAATTGAATTCTCCAAATTGCCCCATATATGTGTGTGTGTGTGTGTCTGTGTGAGTGAGTGTGTGCCCAGCGATGGATTGGCGTCCTGTCCTGGGTCTATCTGCCCAGCAACCGAGACGTTCTGCCCTGGATGGGCATGGGGAACCCCTTCCTTAGTAGAGGATAAAGCGGAAGATAATGGATGGATGATGTTTTAAGAGGGCGTCACGGTGGCTTAGTGGTTTAGCATGTTCTCCTCTCAGCGCTAGGGATTCCCGGTTCGAATCCCACCTGGGTGGAGTTTCCATGTTCTCCCCGTGTCCGCGTGGGTTTCCTCCGGGTTCTCCGGTTTCCTCCCACAGTCCAAAAACATGGATCAACTGTCAATTGAGTTCTCCAAATTGCCCCATATATGTGTGTGTGTGTGTCTGTGTGAGTGAGTTTGTGCCCAGCGATAGATTGGCGCCCTGTCCTGGCTGTATCTGCCCAGCGCCTGAAATGTTCTCCCCTGGATGGGCATGGGGAACCCCCCCCTTAGTAGAGGATAAAGCGGAAGATAATGGATGGATGGATGTTTTAAGAGGGCGTCATGGTGGCTTAGTGGTTTAGCATGTTCTCCTCTCAGCGCTAGGGATTCCCGGTTTCGAATCCCAACCTGTGTGGAGTTTCCATGTTCTCCCCGTGTCCGCGTGGGTTTCCTCCGGGTTCTCCGGTTTCCTCCCACAGTCAAAAACAAGGATCAAGGTCAATTGAATTCTTCAAATTGCCCCATATATATGTGTGTGTGTGTGAGTGAGTGTGTGCACAGCAACAAATTAACGCCCTGTCCTGGGTGTATCTTCCCAGCGCCTTAGACGTTCTCCCCTGGATGGGCATGGGGAACCCCCCCCCCCGCGACCCTAATAGAGGATAAAGCTGAAGATAATGGATGGATGGACATGTTCTAGGACAGGGCAGCATGGTGGTGGCGTAGTGGTTGGCACATCCTGGTCTCAGAGATGCGGATCTGGGTTCGAATCCCGATCTGGGTGGAGTTTCCACGTTCTCCCCATGTCTGTGTGGGTTTCCCCAAGGTCCAAGGTTTCCTCCCACAGTCCAAAAGCATGGATTTAAGGTAAATTGGATGCTTTATATCTATATATGGCAATAGATTGGCGCCCTGTCCTGGGTGTATCTGCCCAGCGCCTGAAACATTCTACCCTGGATGGGCATGGGGAACCCCCCCCCCCCCCCTCGACCCTAGTAGAGAACAACGCATAAGATAATGTATGGATGGATGGATTTAACAGGTTTATGGACGTGATGAGGGCCTCTCAGCGCTGGGGATCAAAGGTTCCAATCCCATGTCCGTGTGGGCTTCCTCCAGGTTCTCCCGTTTCCTCCCGCAGTGCAAGAACATGAATTCATGGTGAATTGACTCGTATGATTAGTATGTGAATTGATTAGTATGTGGCGGACAGAGGCGTTTTTTTCCCTGGATGGGGACCTATACCCCATACCCCACCCCCCACACCCCCACCCTATACCACGCCCCTTGTATAGGATTGTTCTCATATGTAGCAAAATGTTCCTCAGAGCGATGAGCCGGCTCAGGATTTACAGCTTCCTCCCTTTTGGCGGTCACCTCCAGTCCGGTGGATTCATCGTTGGTCTGGACGTTGGGTGGATGTCACAGTATATCACACAGCAAAAGCAAAAAGTTTAAATAGGGGACACAACAGCCTCCATCAAGCTTTTGATTGTGTTTTGAAACATCGTGTGTGTGAATTAAGGCTCTGACCCTACGACCATTTTACACACTGGCATTATTAATGCGACAAAGAGACGATGAAAACAGATCCATATCGATTCTGTGGTTTGAAGATGGAGGCTGAAAGAGGAAAAGATTAACACTGACATCAATCAAATCAACCTACAGTCTCACTGAACACGCATCCACCCGGCCCACGCCGTCCAAGGGCAACCGTCGGCCGCGTTCCGCTGGAATCAGCATGTGTTGAGGTACAGATGTCATTCCCTGTATGTCACCATGTATGCTGTCCGCACCTTGACCAGCCAGTGGGGGGAAGGTGGTGGGGGGGGGGGCTCTGTTGCAGAGTTTTTTTATTTATTTTTTGGTTGCACCACCACGACGGTCACATTTAACATTCTGACTAATATTTGTTGTAGGCGTTACAGTACAGTCCATCCTATCCCGTCATCTTCCTCGTAATTCTTTCCCAGGGACTCCATGCCCATTTAAAAAAAAAGGGGGGGGCGGGTGTTTCTGGATAGATACAGAACAGGACGCCAATTCATCGTGTATTTTCATTCATTCATTCATTATCTCCCGCTTTATCCTCTATTAGGGTCGCGGTGGCGTTCCCCATGCCCATCCAGGGGAGAACGTCTCAGGCGCTGGGCAGATAGACCCAGGACAGGGCGCCAATCCATCTCTGGGCACACACTCACTCACACAGACACACTCTATATGGGGCAATTTTGAGAATTCAATTGACTTGATCTATGTTTTTGGACTGTGGGAGGAAACCGGAGAACCCGGAGGAAACCCACGCGGACACGGGGAGAACATGGAAACTCCACCCAGATGGGGATTCGAACCGGCAATCCCTAGCGCTGAGAGGCGAACGTGCTAAACCACTAAGCCACCGTGCCGCCCCATCGTGTGTTTTATAAAATCAAATAAAAAACACTCGGGGTTGTGTATTACCCCCCCCCCCCCCCCCCCCCCCCGAGACGTTCACAAAAACACCCGTTTCCCCTGATTTACTCACAATAATAACCTCCAGTGTCTTATTGCTTCATTAAATCACACTTCTTCTTCCTCTTTCTTCTTCTCGGTTCTGCAAATTGTCCTGACAACCTCTACACGTGTTACTGCGCCGTTGCAGCCGTGTGATTGGCTGATTAGCTCTTTGTGTTAACAAGCAAGTCAACAGGTGAACAGGTGTACCTAATTAAGTGGCCATTGAGCCACCACTTAGTTATATATATATATATACATATATATAAGGGTGGCACAGTGGCTTAGTGGTTGGCATGTTCTCCTCTCAGCGCTAGGGATTCCCGGTTCGAATCCCCATCAGGGTGGAGTTTCCATGTCCTCCCCGTGTCCGCGTGGGTTTCCTCCGGGTTCTCCGGTTTCCTCCCACAGTCCAAAAACATGGATCAAGTCAATTGAGTTGTCCAAATTGCCCCATATAGAGTGTGTCTGTGTGAGTGAGTGAGTGTCCAGTGATGGGTTGGCGTCCTGTCCTGGGTGTATCTGCCCAGCGCCCGAAACGTTCTCCCCTGGATGAGCATGGGGAACCCATAAAGCGGAAGATAATGGATGGATGGGTGTATATATATATATATATATATATATATATATATATATATATATAGATAGATAGATAGATAGTGCTGAGAGGAGAACATGCTAACCACTAAACCCCCGTGCCGCCCTGTCTTAAAACATTGATTTCGTAAATTTGAAATGGCTGTTGTGTATCAATGTTATGATTTGTTCCGAAGACATCAACTGCATGCTTTCTTATTTCTAAGAATATTATCTTTAGAATATTATGAACAATGGCCCTTATAATAAATATTGGATCTAATATCTAATGCCTCCCGATCCGCTGCCTGGCGACATCAGTCCGGTCTCCTGATTCGCGGCGTGGACGCCACCGTGGACGAAAATGTGCGTTTCCCCCCACAATCAACGGATTTAAAGCCGACAGGACGGAGGACAGCAGCTGCTGAGCAGCGACAGCCAGCCGTGCAGGAGGCTCCGGGGGTTGTTTCCAGCAGGTGGAGAGATGCTGCACACGGATCATGGCACTCACATGGTTAAGTGGCACAGGGTGGAGTCTGGGGGGAGAGAGGGGGGCACCAACTGCCACCTTCCCCTCTGTACACAGAACGATTAAAGGATGGGGAGAGAGAGAGAGAGAGAGAGAGAGAGAGAGAGATAGAGAGAGAGAGGCTCTGGCCACTTGATTGCTGTGAGGACTACGCGGCGCTCGCGTTGGGAAGCCCTAAACTGACCCAGACGCGCGTCGACTGAAACGATCAGGAGGGGTGCAGACGGACAGCGCCGCCACAGGACCTCGTGAGGTGCTGCTCTTGTGCGTTCGCGCCTTGGAACCTTTCCTAAGCTTCACTGGAACCAGGCTGCACGTTCTCATGGACCCTCAGGAACAGGTGACCATCTGCTAGAAAGTCAGGACGCCGCCAGGGAGGAGGCGTTTTTCGGGGGTTTTGGCGCTCGCTGTGGATGAGGACCATCCCTCAGGGAAACCGAGCAGGAAGAGGCATGAATGCCACAACAGCCTCCAACTAAAAGACGCGCATCCATCCATCCATCCATCCATCCATAAATATATATCTATATATATATCAGCCGGCTGTTGCGTTTGTCTATGCCCTCAGTGTTTATTAGATAAAGAACTCGAAGAACAGGTGGCAAAGCGCACAATGGGTTCTGTTCGGAACCTGCACAGCTCATGAGACGGACTCCCCTCCAGGATTCAGCTCTCCGTTAAAGAAACTCTCCAAAATCCCCAAAACCCCCGACGCGCCCATGTGCGGCGCGCAACGACGCACGAACCGAGCCTGACCCGAAGCCTGTGAGTAGCCTATCCACTCCCAGCCGTGTGTGTGTGTGTGTGTGTGAGAGTGTGTGTGTGTGTGTGTGTGTGTGTGTGTGTGTGTGTTGGCTCGGTGCGTGTCGTGATCTTGCGCACAGGTGCCCCCCTCATGCCCCCCCAACAGGGTTTTTCCTCTTCGATTCTCTACGGATTGAACGTTTTTTTTTGGTGTTTGAGCTTCAACTGTGATCTTAAAATGCAAAGGTTCTCCCAGAGGAACCGCACAGCAGCCGGGTGGAACCTATTTAGAACCTTTTTCATTGAGAACCATAATCGTGCACATCGTTTCGCAGGCTTCAGACGGGGTTTCAGGGTGAGGGGTGCTGATGGAGGCTCATCAGGTGTCTGCAGGTTGTTCACGTTGGAGGGATGCCAAAATACATGCTGTTCCCCTGATAGGGTCTTTAGAAACGAAGGAACCTATTTATATGTGGTCTGCCAGAACCCTACTGCAAGTCTTTAAGAGTTGATTGTTATTCTAAAGGTCTTTGAATACGATTTTGTCTGTGTTATCCATCCATTATCTTCTGCTTTATCCTCTATTAGGGTCGCGGGGGAGGGGGGGGGGGTTGGGGTGTTCCCCATGCCCATCCAGGGGAGAACGTCTCAGGCGCTGGGCAGATACACCCAGGACAGGGCGCCAATCTATCGCTGGGCATGTCTGTGTTATGGTATTTCAATAAATAACTTATTGTTATTTTATCATAATTATTTATTGTTATTTAATTCTAAGAATAAAGTAGGACATCTTTGTAAAATTGTAACCAAATAACTAGTAAAAAAAATTATTATTGAATTATTATTGTTATTATTATTATCCAGCGATCGATTGGCGTCCTGTCCTGGGTGTATCTGTCCAGCGTCCGAAACGTTCTCACCTGGATGGGCATGAGGAACCCCCCCGCCCCATGACCCTAGTAGAGGACGTAGTGGAAGATAATGGATGAATGAATTATCTCGTCTCATCTCGTTTTCTTCCACTTAGTCCTCTACTAGGGTTACGGGGGTGGGGGAGTGGGGGGTGGTTCCCCATGCCCATCCAGGGAAGAACATTTCAGGTGCTGGGCAGATACACCCAGTACAGGGTGCCAATCTATGGCTGGGCACACACTATATATACACACATAGATACACACACACACTATATAGAGGCAATTTAGAGCAGCCAATTTACCTTAAATCCATGTTTTTGGACCGTGGGAGAACCCTTAGGAAACCCACATGGACACAGGGAGAACTTGGAATCTCCACCCAGATCAGGATTCAAACCTGGATCCCCACCACCGTGCTGCCCATTATTATTATTATTATTATTATTATTATTCATTCATTCATTCATTTATTATCTCCCGCTTTATCCTCTATTAGGGTCGCGGGGGGGGGAGAACGTCTCGGGTGCTGGGCAGATACACCCAGGACAGGGTGCCAATCTATCGCTGGGCACACACTCACTCACACAGACACACTCTATATGGGGCAATTTGGAGAACTGAATTCACTTGATCCATGTTTTTGGACTGTGGGAGGAAACCGGAGAACCCGGAGGAAACCCACGCGGACGCGGGGAGAACATGGAAACTCCACCCAGATGGGAATTCGAACCGGGAATCCCTAGCGCTGAGAGGAGAACGTTCTAAACCACTAGGCCACCGTGCCGCCTATTATTATTATTATTATTATTATTTTAATTGCAAAATGAATTCATTACCTTTGATGGGTTCATTAATATAAAACAGTTTTATCGAGAACGGGGGGAGAATGGGGGGGGTAAATGTTCTTTAATGTGTCCATTGCCCCTAAAGACACATCATTCTCTGCTCAGATACCCCCCCCCCCCACCCCAGCACATCTGTTTGGATGAAGGTCTGTCCTCTCAAGCTCAATCTGTCACACAGAGCTCCTGATCGTTGCTGCAAAAGCCTTGAATCATCAGGACCTACCCCTCTGAATCGATGGGTCCCGAATGCCCCCCCCCCCCCAGTGGATTAATAACCTTGACTTCACATTTAACATGCATCTCGAACCGATCAGCTCACTAAAACCACTTACCTGCACTTTCATTCCTTACAACATCATAAAGATTAGACCCTTTTATTAACATGCTTGTGTTTATGATCTTTTCCAAAAGCATTGTGGGTGAGCTTTTCACAGAGGAATCACCTACAGCTTGATGGACTCGTGTTAGGTTTAGATGGTTCATTAAGTAAAACATGATGGTGACCTCGAGGAAGCCATTTTTAAGAGCAACTGACTGTGCCGTGATGCGGGAGCCATTTAACACGTTCACCCAGTGCCCTGAAGGCCTTTTCAGGTTGTTCATCTAAAGAGACCCTAACAAGCAAAACAAACAGCTGCACATGTCTCCCAACGGGGCCAAACGCGAGCGCAATTACAGCTTTATTAAAAAGAAATCCAGAGTCCATAATTATTAATAGCTACACTGCTGAACAACAAAGCCTCAACCAGAGCAGAATCCTTAGAAAAGAAATATTGAAATAAATATAATGCATTTACTATTTAATGGAATGTGAGTCTTTATACTTTGAGATGTATACTTTAATGTATTACACCATATAACTATTAAAAAAGGCATATTTACCTATTTTATATATATATTCATTCATTCATTCATTATCTCCCGATTTATCCTCTATTAGGGTCGCGGTGGGGTTCCCCATGCCCATCCAGGGGAAAACGTCTTGGGCGCTGGGCAGATAGACCCAGGACAGGACGCCAATCCATCGCTGGCCAATATATATATATATATATATATATATCCATCCATCCATTATCTTCCGCTTTATCCTCTACTAGGGTCATGGGGGGGAGAATGTTTCGGGCGCTGGGCAGATACACTCAGGACAGGAGGGCAATCTATCGCTGGGCACACACTCACTCACACAGACACACTCTATATGGGGCAATTTTGAGAATTCAGTTGACCTTGATCCGTGTTTTTGGACTGTGGGAGGAAACCGGAGAACCCGGAGGAAACCCACGCGGACACGGGGAGAACATGGAAACTCCACCAAGATTGGGATTCGAACCGGGAATCCCTCGCGCTGAGAGGAGAACATGCTAAACCACTAAACCACCATGCCGCCTATATATATTTATATTTATATATATATATTTTTTTTATTTATTAATTTTTTTCAGTCTTGGGCAGGTCACCAATCCATCACTGGGCACACTCTCACTCACACAGACTACATAGAGGCAATTAAGATATGGACAAATCCATATTTTTGGACTGTGGGAGGAAACCTAAGGGACCCTGAGGACACCCACGAGGACACGGAGAGAACATGGAAACTCCACCCAGATCGGGATTTGAACCTGGATCCCCAGCCCCGAGAGGCAGACGTGCGGAACACTACACCACCGCGTCACCCCAATCATCAATAATCATTCAATTCATTCATCATTCATTATCTTCCGCTTTATCCTCTATTAGGGTTGTTGGGGGGGTTCCCCATGCCCATCCAGGGGAGAACGTTTCGGGCGCTGGGCAGATACACCCAGGACAGGACGCCAATCTATCCCTGGGCACACACTCACACACACAGACACGCACACAGTCACACTCTATATGGGGCAATTTGGAGAACTCAATTGACTTGATCCATGTTTTTGGACTGTGGGAGAAAACCTAAGAACCCTGAGGAAAACCCAGATCGGGATTTGAACCTGGATCCCCAGCCCTGAGAGGCAGACGTGCGGAACACTACACCACCGCGTCACCCCAATCATCAATAATCATTTAATCATAATTTGTCATTATTAATTATATACAAACGGCGGCACGGTGGCTTAGTGGTTTAGCATGTTCGCCTCTCAACGCTAGGGATTCCCGGTTCGAATCCCCATCTGGGTGGAGTTTCCATGTTCTCCCCGTGTCTGCGTGGGTTTTTCCTCCGGGTTCTCCGGTTTTCCTCCCACAGTCCCCAAAACATGGATCAAGTTAATTGAGTTCTCCAAATTGCCCCATATAGAGTTGTGTTGGTATGTGTGAGTGAGTGTGTGCCCAGCGATGGATTGGCGCCCTGTCCTGGGTCTATCTGCCCAGCGCCCGAGACGTTCTCCCCTGGATGGGCATGGGGAACCCCGCGACCCTAATAGAGGATAAAGCGGGAGATAATGAATGAATGAATAATTATATACAGGGGCAGCTACAGGCACGTGAAACGTTTTCTGTATTTGTTCCACTGCTACCTGCACGTCATAAAGAAAATGTAATGCTGCCTTTGGCCTCTGCGGGGCAGTATTGCTGTGCGAACACACGTCCCAGACTGCAAGGACTTTTCCAAACCTTTAATGAAAACATTAAAGAAATCCATGTTAATGCCTTGATCAGCCTGTCTGTATTTTATTTACCCTACGTAATCCCCTCCTCCCGGCACCCCCCTCCTCCCGGCACCCCCTCCGCCCTCCTCCCTTCATCACCTCCTCCGCACTCTTTTTTTCACCTCATGCTTTCATCCGATGGAGATGCTGATGTGGGATTAATTACAGCTTTATTGCCTTCATGTTGATTGTGATTCATTCTCACTTTCCTCGTTTCTTTTTCTTGCCCCCTCATTTAGGACTGAGAGTCACGCCACGGAGGCTCGTAGCCCACTTTCCACACACACTTAAAAGCAAAACAATGACACTTCAGTGTTTAGAACGTCGTTTGTGGCTGTAAGTGCAACACAGAGGCATCATATTTATCACTGTGAGGCGAAAGGGGGGCTCGTTGACCTCAATCGTTAAAATTTAACGTACAAATGTTAATAAATATGGCGGCACGATGGTGTATGGGATCCAGGTTCGAATCCCGATCCATGTGGAGTTTCCATGTTCTCCCCGTGTCCGCATGGGGTTCCTCCGGGTTCTCCGGTTTCCTCGCACAGTCCAAATACATGGATGAAGGTGAAATGGCTGCTCAGAATTGACGCTATGTATTAAGTGTGTGCTCAGTGGCATGGAGATGTTAATATTCATTCATTCATTATCTTCTGCTTTATCCTCTATTAGGGTCGCGGTGGGGTTCCCCATGCCCATCCAGGGGAGAACGTCTCGGGCGCTGGGCAGATACACCCAGGACAGGGTGCCAATCTATCACTGGGCACACACTCACTCACACAGACACACTCTATATGGGGCAAATTTGGAGAACTCAATTGACTTGATCCATGTTTTGGACTGTGGGAGGAAACCGGAGAACCCGGAGGAAACCCACACGGACACGGGGAGAACATGGAAACTCCACCCAGATGGGAATTCGTCCATTATCTTCCGCTTTATCCTCTATTAGGGTCGCGGGGGGGGGGGGGGGGGGGTTCTCTATGCCCATCCAGGGGAGAACCTTTCAGGCGCTGGGCAGATACACCCAGGACGGGGCGCCAATCGATCGCTGGGCATAAATAAAAATTAAATATAGTAATAATAGTAATATAATAAAATTGGTTTGGTTCTAACCTTTTTAAATTGATCATGGTTGTTGGCGGGGGGGGGGGGGGGGGGGGGGTGGAGTTATAAGACAAAACTCTAGATTACAGTGGCTTTTTTCTTCAGCTTCTTCCTTCACTGCTGTTGCCTTGAACAGCCAGTAGAGGTCATTGTTGCGACGGCATCCCCTCACTGTGATGCATTTCGTGTTTGCTGCCAAATGTGCTGCCTCTCTGGAACTAAATAATGCCTGTTTAATCAGAACAAATCGGTTTGTGTTCTGCTCCCAAACTCTAAGATCACAATGCTTCTTCCAGGAGCATCCCTGCAGGTAGTTTTTAAAAAGTGACATTAAAAATATCCATCCGTCGTTCAGATCCAGAAATCGCACCCCCATCCCCCACGAGGCTTGAGCTACGATAGGTCAAGTTCATCAGCCACAGCGTCCAAGCCAGTGACAGAATTGGAAGCGGTGATTGATTGGTGGTTGTTAATGACAGAATGCAATTCAAGCCAGTGAACCAATTCCATTTCAGGTTGTTTCTATGATTTGCATTTTCTTTTTATTCAGGAGTTGAACCTCAGCATCATTACATTCACGTTACATTACATTTGTTTACATCTAGCAGCAATTTTGTTTACAGCAAGTCTCCCAACTTGGTTGGAGTTAGAACACAGGGTTCCTCACAACCCCTCTGGAGCAATGAGGGTTAAGGGTCTTACTCAAGGAGCCACATTGGTAACTTCAGTGGACCTGGGATTTGAACCCCCAACCTTCAGATTGGTAATCCAACACCCTGACCTCTAAGATAGCACAGCCATCACAAGCTTTTTCTCAACACAAATATTTACAAGTGAAACAGTTGCAGGACGATTTAATACCACGTTCTACCCAGTGGCATGTTTCTGAAATGTAATCTGAAAATCCACACGGGTGACGAGGGCACGCAGATTCAACATAAAACAAAAAATATTGTTATAACTAGAAAGACAATAATAAAATATTAGATAAAAAATAACTAGGAATAAAACCCTGGACCTTCTGGGTCACCTGACAGACTCATTAAAACATTCCCTTTTCTGATCTACACTGAGTATAATCTTAGAATAATGTGAGTATAATCTGAAAATTATATGAGTATAATCTGAGTATAATCTGAGAATAATGTGAGTATAATCTGAAAATAATATGAGTATAATCTGAGTATAATATGAGAATAATGAATAGAATAGAATAGAATAGAATTCAACTTTATTGTCATTGCTCATTATGAACAACGAAATGCAGATTATAATGTGAGTATAATCTGAAAATAATCTGAGTATAATCTGAGAATAATATGAGTATAATGTTAGAATAATATTAGTATAATATGAGAATAATGTGTGTATAATGTGAGTATAATCTGAGAAAAATATGAGAATAATATGAGAATAATATGAGTATAATCTGAGAATAATGAGAGTATAATATGAGAATAATGTGAGTATAATCTGAGAATAATATGAGAATAATCTAAGTATAATCTGAGTATAATCTGAGTATAATCTGAGAATAATGTGTGTATAATGTGAGTATAATCTGAGAATGAGAATAATCTGAGAATAACGTGAGCATGAATTGGGAATAATCTGAGAATAATCTGAGTATAATCTGAGAGGAATCTGAGAATAATATGCTAATAATCTGTATAATCTGATAGTCTGGGGCCGTATGTAAATATCAGTTCACTACATTAATAATGTGTGTAATAAATAATAATAATCTGAGGATAATGTGTGTATAATGTGAGTATAATCTGAGAATAATATAAGAATAATCTGAGAGGAATCTGAGAATAATCTGAGCATAATCTGAGAGGAATCTGAGAGGAATCTGAGAATAATATGCTAATAATCTGTATAATCTGATAGTCCGGGGCCGTATGTAAATATCCGTTCGCTACAGTGTTGCTCGTCCTGTTTAAATGATGACTGAACAGTTATTTAGTGATAGATCCTCGTGAGCGAGTCCTCATACACCTACACGAGCCAACCTGAGCAACATGTCTGCCGTTACTTTCTCCCAGCTTTGCGTTCTCCTCTTCTAAGAATAGTCTTTATCAACTTCGGATTTGGTTTAACACAATTATATTGCATATTTCTGCCGCTCTCCCTGGCTTTGTTCCCTGAGTGCTTAATGGGAAACTATAAAGGGATGGTAATTAACCGGAGAGGGCACTTTTATTAATTAGGTTTTAACAAGTGCTGAAGGCGGAGGGGAGTTGGAACTATCTTAAGAATAGTGTTAGTTCTAGATATTGGGACACTGGCACACAGGACAAATAACTCTCCGTGCAGGACCAAGACCTCTGGCACTTTTCCCGCCTGTTGCCACTGTTGCCACTGTTGCCACTGTTGCCACTGTTGCCACTGTTGCCATTGAAGCATACGTACGCATCCGCCACGGCTCCTCAATTTGTAAACATGTGGTGAAGAGCTGAGTACCGCAGCATCTGAGTGGTTAGGATTAGAGGTTGGGTTATTCATTTCAATGTTACCTTCGTGGGCCCCCGAGGACGGCCCTCGACCCTCATTGCTCCGGGGTGCCGACCCCAGTCATCGAGTTGGGACGCTTGTAAGTCATTTCGAATTAAAGCGTCTGCTAAATCTACGTACACATTACCATTATTACCAATTATTACCATTATTAATGTCAAATAAGGCGGCACGGTGGCTTAGTGGTTTAGCATGTTCTCCTCTCAGCGCTAGGGATTCCCGGTTCGAATCCCCATCTGGGTGGAGTGTCCATGTCCTCCCCGTGGGTTTCCTCCGGGTTCTCCGGTTTCCTCCCACAGTCCAAAAACATGGATCAAGTCAATTGAATTCTCCAAATTGCCCCATATAGAGTGTGTCTGTGTGAGTGAGTGTGTGTCCAGTGATGGATTGGCGCCCTGTCCTGGGTCTATCTGCCCAGCGCCCGAGACGTTCTCCCCTGGATGGGCATGGGGAACCCCACCGCGACCCTAATAGAGGATAAAGCGGGAGATAATGAATGAATGAATGAATGAATAATGTCAAATATTTAAAATCATGGGCGGCACGGTGGCTTAGTGGTCAGCACGTTCTCCTCTCAGTGCTGGGGATTCCCGGTTCGAATCCCCCTCTGGGTGGAGTTTCCATGTTCTCCCCGTGTCCGCGTGGGTTTCCTCCGGGTTCTCCGGTTTCCTCCCACGGTCCAAAAACAGGGATCAAGTCAATTGAGTTCTCAAAATTGCCCCATATAGAGTGTGTGTCTGTGTGAGTGAGTGTGTGCCCAGCGATGGATTGGCGTCCTGTCCTGTAAACAGTAAACATCCGAGTAAACAATTTTAATATCGAAATATTTTCATTGGTGGCTGGGTGGCATTTCCATGTCCTCCCCGTGTCCGCGTGGGTTTCCTCCGGGTTCTCCGGTTTCCTCCCACAGTCCAAAAACAGGGATCAAGTCAATTGAATTCTCCAAATTGCCCCATATAGAGTGTGTCTGTGTGAGTGAGTGTGTGCCCAGCGATAGATTGGCGCCCTGTCCTGGGTGTATCTGCCCAGCGCCTGAGACGTTCTCCCCTGGATGGGCATGGGGAACCCCCCCCCCCCCCCCCCCCCCCCCGTGACCCTAATAGAGGATAAAGCGGGAGATAATGAATGAATGAATGAATAATGTCAAATATTTAAAATCATACGTTTGATTTCTTCTGGGTTCTTCAGTAGCTTCCGTCTCAAAGCCATTCCATCCAGAGTGAAGATCATGGCGAGGAAGAGGCAGCATTGCATTGTGTGTTTATTTTAAGCCAACGAGAGGAAGGAGCTGCCTGAGGATGGGGGGGACTGCAGTGTTTCGGGGTCTGTAGTTAGCTGATTAACCCTCTAGGTGGCCCTTGAGCTCTACTGAGTCTGGAAACTGCAGCAAAGTAACTCGACTACTGCAGCACGGCGCGAGGGGAGCGGGGAGGGGGCTCGATGCGGCCCTGTCAGAGCACAAAGGCGTCCTCCTTCCTCGCCTCGTATTTATTGTAGACTGGTATTTTAATTTCTTCGTTAATTAGCCAAGGAAGTCCTTCTATTTTCTCGGCCGCTTGTCAGCTAAATACACTCAGCTTTAACTAATAACTCACGGATGCTGACACGAATGCCTTCAGCGTACTAATTGATTAACCTTTCAAACTCCAGACTGGAAATCCATCCAGCTGCCTCCGGCCAGATTTGCACCTGAGGCAGATTTCCTGAATATCTTAAGATCCCGCCTCGGCGTCTTAAAAAGAATGTGCTTTACGTTCTGAAAACGTTGCTTTCCTGTTATTTCACTGTTCTGCTTCTCCTTTCATCATGCTTTGCAGTTGATTTTAGCTTTTCCGTGTCAGCATGCGCTTTCCCCTCATATTCTTTTGCATTCCTTTTTCATCCATCCATCATCTTCCGCTTTATCCTCTATTGGGGGGGGGGGGGTTCTCCATGCCCATACAGGGGAGAACGTTTTGGGCGCTGGGCAGATACACCCAGGACAGGACACCAATCCATCGCTGGGCACACACTCACTCACACAGACACACTCTATATGGGGCAATTTGGAGAACTCAATTGACCTCGATCCATGTTTTTGGACTGTGGGAGGAAAGCGGAGAACCCGGAGGAAACCCACGCGGACACGGGGAGGACATGGACACTCCACCCAGATGGGGATTCGAACCGGGAATCCCTAGCGCTGAGAGGAGAACATGCTAAACCACTAAGCCACCGTACCGCCCTGACAATAATCCATCCATCCATCATTTTCCGCTTTATCCTCTATTAGGGGTCGCGAGGGAGAGGGGGGGGGTTCCCCATGCCCATACAGGGGAGAACGTTTTGGGCGCTGGGCAGATACACCCAGGACAGGGTGCCAATCTATCGCTGGGCACACACTCACTCACACACACACTCTATATGGGGCAATTTGGAGAATTCAATTGACCTGATCCATGTTTTTTGGACTGTGGGAGGAAACCGGAGAACCCGGAGGAAACCCACACAGACACAGGGAGAACATAGAAACTCCACCCAGATGGGGATTCGAACCGGGAATCCCTAGCGCTGAGAGGAGAACGTGCTAAACCACTAAGCCACCGTGCCGCCCAAGGTTAATTAAATTCTCCAAATTGCCCATATAGAGTGTGTCTGTGTGAGTGAGTGTGTGTCCAGTGATAGATTGGTGTCCTGTCCTGGGTGTATCTGCCCAGCGCCCGAGACGTTCTCCACTGGATGGGCATGGGGAACCCCACCACGACCCTAATAGAGGATAAAGCGGTAGATAATGGATGGAAGTGACAAAATGTAATGTAAACGCAAGATAAAGTGATGTTACTGAAAAAAGACAAACAGGGCATTTGCTGAACATTATCATAAAATATTCCTTAGAACCTCCATCCATCCATTATCTTCTGCTTTATCCTCTATTAGGGTCGCGGGGGGGTTCCCCATGCCCATCCAGGGGAGAACGTTTCAGACGCTGGGCAGATACACCCAGGACAGGACGCCAATCCATCACTGGACACACACTCACACAGACACACTCTATATGGGGCGATTTGGAGAACTCAATTGACCTAGATCCATGTTTTTTGGACTGTGGAAGGAAACCGGAGAACCCGGAGGAATCCCACTTGGACACGGGGAGGACATGGAAACTCCACCCAGATGGGGATTCGAACCGGGAATCCCTAGCGCTGAGAGGAGAACGTGCTAAACCACTAAGCCACCGTACTGCCCTGACAATAATCCATCCATCCATCATTTTCCGCTTTATCCTCTATTAGGGGTCGCGAGGGAGGGGGGGGGGGTTCCCCATGTCCATACAGGGGAGAACGTCTCGGGCGCTGGGCAGATACACCCAGGACAGGACGGCAATCCATCGCCGGGCACACACTCACTCACACAGACACACTCTATATGGGGCAATTTGGAGAACTCAATTGACCTAGATCCATGTTTTTTGGACTGTGGGAGGAAACCGGAGAACCAGGAGGAAACCCACGCGGACACGGGGAGGACATGGAAACTCCACCCAGATTGGGCTTTGAATTGGGAATCCCTAGAGCTGAGAGGAGAACATGCTAAAGCCACCGTGCCGCCACCCTGATATAGAAATACTCGACAAGAATGAACATGATACGGATCCACGCCTCTCAGATCGGGTTCTTCCAGATTACGGAGTGTGATGTGCGATGAGGAATGGGGTTTAGAGCTTAAATAAAAGCCAAGGACCGGGATGAAGGGCGAGGAGGCAGTGAGTCAGCAGGATGGGCGAGCGTGATCGAGGTTCCATACGGAACGTGTTAAATGAAAAGAGTGAGGAAGAAAATGGAGAAGGCGAACAGAAGGCAGCCGGAGACGGGCAGCGCCGGGCGGCCGTGACGGGCTGGGGGCTGCTGAGCGGGCGGAAACCGGCTGCCTGTGGGACGGGAAACGGTTTTTGTCAGTGCATGAGAGAGAGGCTCCAGATATCGGGTTCCGAGCGCCTGAAAGTTTAGACACCTGAGATCCAAACCTCCCAAAGATAAAGATTTACTGCAATAAAAAAACGATACGTACATTTTACATTTCACTGGAAAAATAAACACACAGACGAAACACTGCACAGTCAGCACCTTCACATAATTTGCAGTTGGCTGTTACAGTTTGGCCACGCCCCCTTTTTTGCTCTCCATGTTCTCAGGTCCACTTCTTCTAAAGATGGACTTTGTAGTTCTAGAATTCCACTCTACAGTACATACTGTGTACTCTGTTCTCCAATGGTCCCACCATAGTACCACCACAGAGCAGGGGTTATTGGATGTGGGCATTAGTCCTATCCCAGCAGTGTCACTGAGGTGCACTAAACCCCCCCCCCCCTCACCACATCAGTGTCACTGCAGAACTGACCATAAACAATCCACCACCCAAATGATACCTGTTCTGTGATGCTCCTGAGAACCAACAGGGGTTCTAACAACAACAAAGAACACAGATGGACTACAGTCTGGAATTATAAAACTACAAAGTCCATCTGTATGATAAATGGAGGAGATAGAGGATGGAGGAAGAAGGGGCGTGTCCTAACTTTGGACTGGTACTATAGATTCACTCTGTAGTCCATCTGTTTGTGTTCTACAGTACATACTGTGTACTCCGTTCTCTAATGGTCAGAACCCCAATAGTACCACCACAGAGCAGGGGTTATTGGGTGGGGTGCATTAGTCCTATCCCAGCAGTGTCACTGAGGTGGAGAAATGAAACTACAATGAACCCCCCCCCCCTCACCACATCAGTGTCACTGCAGAACTGACCATAAACAATCCACCACCCAAATGATACCTGTTCTGTGATGCTCCTGAGAACCAACAGGGGACTAACAACAACAAAGAACACAGATGGACTACAGTCTGTAATTGTAGAACTACAAAGTCCATCTGTATGATGAGTGGAGGAGATAGAGGATGGAGGAACTTTGGATACTTTGTAGTCCATCTGTTTGTGTTCTACAGTACATACTGTGTACTCTGTTCTAATTGTCAGAACCCCAATAGTACCACCACAGAGCAGGGGTTATTGGGTGGGGTGCATTAGTCCTATCCCAGCAGTTTCACTGAGGTGGAGAAATGAAACTACAATAAAAATCCCCCTCACTACATCAGTGTCACTGCAGAACTGACAATAAACAATCCACCACCCAAATGATACCTGTTCTGTGATGCTCCTGAGAACCAACAGGGGACTAACAACAACAAAGAACACAGATGGACTACAGTCTGTAATTGTAGAACTACAAAGTCCATCTGTATGATGAGTGGAGGAGATAGAGGATGGAGGAACTTTGGACACTTTGTCGTCCATCTGTTTGTGTTCTACAGAACATACTGTGTACTCTGTTCTCTAATGGTCCGACCATAGTACCACCACAGAGCAGGGGTTATTGGGTGGGGGCATTAGTCCTATCCCGGCAGTGTCACTGAGGTGGAGAAATGAAACTCCAGCAGCACTGCTGCACTAGAACCCCCCTCACCACATCAGTGTCACTGCAGAACTGACAATAAACAATCCACCACCCAAATGATACCTGTTCTGTGATGCTCCTGAGAACCAACAGGGGTTCTAACAACAACAAAGAACACAGATGGACTACATAGTGGAGGGAGATAGAGGATGGAGGAAGACGGAGGCGTGTCCTAACACATAATTCCCACAGAATATGATTTTTCCCGCGTTAAACCTCCCACATCTTTGAATTGGAATCGATGTTCTAACGTTCTCAAGCCGCTTCATATGAAGATCCCTCACGGCGAACCAGCGTCAGAACCCTGCAGCAGAAAATGGCCCCGCTCATCATCTTACCTCATTACATGCAGCTCCAGACCCTTCGCTGATTTCGACGGGACAGTTTGCAGGTGCATGACGAAATCAGAAATCTATAGGAGGCTCGGGAGGGGGGGCGGGGGTGGGTGGGGGAGGCGGGGGGGGGTAAAGATAGTTAGCCGGGAGAGGAGAGAGAGAGAGCGAGAGAGAGAGAGAGCGAGCGAGGGAGAACAGCATAGAGCCTGAATCTGCTGAAAGCGGGTAAAAAAGCAACAGAGTACGAGGGATGGATTTCGAGAGGGTGATTAAATGTGTGGGGGGGTGGGGGGGTGGGGGGTGGTGGTGGGGCTGTTAGTGGAACACTTAGCTTCAGGCTCTGACAGAGCGGGCTTATTTTTAGGAGGTAGGAGTGGAACCGGCTCAGGTACCCGGGGGTTGGAGGCGCTGGGCGTCCAGGCAGCTCGCCGTCGGAGAACGGGGCTGATATCATGGGGTGGATGTGGGAAACCTCGGCGCTCGGCGGTGGTACGTCAACGGGAGAAGGAGAGATGGGGGGGGGGGGGGGGAGCAGGAGGAGGAGGAGGAGGAGGAGAACCGCGCTTTGTTTTACTGCAGCACGAAAAAAAATCATTCACCACTTCCCCACTGTTGCCCTCCTCCCACCGAGCACGGTGCAGTACTGCTGCAAGACCATGTGTTTGAGAGAAAACCGGAGGGGGGGGCGGGGGGGGGGGGGGGGGGGGGGCGGGGGGTAGAAACGTGGGGTGGGTGGGGGGGTAAAGCGAGGCTCTCTCATTTAATGGAATTCACTCTCACGGCTGATTATTGAGATAAAGCGATGATTTCCTTCGACCCCGGCGCTCGCCGTTAAAGGGGTTAAACCTGTGCACACTGTTCTGAATGGACTGCATAATGTTTCGGTTCTGCACCGAGCGAGCGAGAGACATAGAGAGAGACATAGAGAGAGAGAGAGAGAGAGATAGAGTTAATGCTCTGCAGTCTTTTCTCCCCGTTTTGTGGAGCTCAGCAAATAATGGTTGTACCTCTAGCTGTTCCCGCTGCCGCTCGCTTCCCCCACGCCGCCTGCTGATTGGACGCAGCGCCTGCATGGTGATTGATAAAGGGATGAGAGGAATGGCCGGGCCGGCGGAGAACAGATCGGAGAACAGAGGAGCTGATTAGTCGCGCCGGCGCTTGCACGAGCGCACGGGTATCTGGAGCGGCCGTCCGTCAAAAAATAAAAAAAAAAAGAACCTGGAGGCTGCGCACGCGCGCGGTTTAGATCCACGCCGGCGTCCGCAGGCCCGCAGGCCCGTCGGCCCGTCGGCCGGCAGACGGAGAACTCACTCGGTGGTTAATAATTCAGGTTCCACAGCGAGGATCGAGACGCTCGTCCCGGTAACATGGCATCACGGTTTAGCACGTTCTCCTCTCAGCGCTAGGGATTCCCGGTTCGAATCCCCATCTGGGTGGAGTTTCCATGTTCTCCCCGTGTCCGCGTGGGTTTCCTCCAGGTTCTCCGGTTTCCTCCCACAGTCCAAAAACATGGATCAAGGTCAATTGAGTTCTCCAAATTGCCCCATATAGAGTGTGTGTGTCTGTGTGAGTGAGTGTGAAACGTCCTGCCCAGCGCCCGACCCAAGTAACGGATGGCTGGCTGAATTAATAATACAAAAATCAATTGACCTTGATCCATGTTTTTGGACTGTGGGAGGAAACCGGAGAACCCGGAGGAAACCCACGCGGACATGGGTAGAACATGGAAACTCCACCCAGATGGGGATTCGAACCGGGAATCCCTAGCGCTGAGAGGAGAACGTGCCATCCAGCTTTCATTCATTCATTCATTATCTCCCGCTTTATCCTCTATTAGGGTCGCGGGGGGGTTCCCCATGCCCATCCAGGGGAGAACGTCTCGGGCGCTGGGCAGATAGACCCAGGACAGGGCGCCTATCCATCACTGGGCACACACTCACTCACACAGACACACTCTATATGGGGCAATTTAGAGAACTCAATTGACTTGATCCATGTTTTTGGATTGTGGGAGGAAACCGGAGAACCCGGAGGAAACCCACGCGGACACGGGGAGAACATGGAAACTCCACCCAGATGGGGATCCGAACCGGGAATCCCTAGCGCCGAGAGGAGAACGTGCTAAACCACTAAGCCACCGTGCTGCCCGGATCAAGTCAATTGAATTCTCAAAAATTGCCCCATATAGAGTGTGTCTGTGTGAGTGTGTGTGCCCAGCGATGGATTGGCGCCCTGTCCTGGGTCTATCTGCCCAGCGCCCGAAACGTTCTCCCCTGGATGGGCATGGGGAACCCCACCACGACCCTAATAGAGGATAAAGCGGGAGATAATGAATGAATGAACTCGTTTTTTGAACCGGGCCCTTTTGTGCTGAGGCTCCTCCCTGCACCCCAACACTCACTGAACTCTCCTGCTGGAACGTCTGGCCACGGTTTCAGCTGCAGATGCTCGATGTCTTCAAAAGTATGTGAACGACTTGAGCACTTCCCCTCTGAACGGGCACTTAAACACTTATTGCAGTATTAGATTGCACCTGCTCCGTATTAAAGGACCGAGCGTAATGTCAGCTCTTATTTTAGTGCATCTCCAGACAGACAGGTCATTAAAGTGTTTCTGTTTTAAAAGACTGAAGAGTCCGACTGGCTGTGTGACGAGCATTCGCAGATCTAATCCTGAGGACGGACAGTACGCTGGACTCAGATCTCGGTGTTTTATTGGATGAGAGTTGACGTACTACTCGTCTACCTATTAACATTTAAAAAAAAAGAAATACGTCCTCTGTGTCGGACTTACTTAACTGCGCCGGTGGATATCGAGTGTGTGAAGATGAAGATGAATAGAGAGTCAAACGAAATGAAAATAGCACTTCCACCTCTCAGGCCTGGGGATCCAGGTTTGAATCCCGATCTGGGTGGAGTTTCCATGTTCTCCCTGCGTTCACGTGGGTTTTCTGTGGGTTCACAGTCCGCAGTGCACAGCGAGGTATTGGCGCCCTGTCGCGGGGCTATCTGCCCAGCACACGAAACGTACCGTATTTCCCGGACTATGAGGCGCACCTAAAAGCCTAAAATTTTCCCAGAAATCGGACGTGCGCCTTATAATCCTGTGCGCCTTATACGTGTACCGAGTTCTAAAATCTATAAACGTATTGTTGTGCGACCGGGTGGGTTTTTTGTTCCACACATCGCCGCCCTGCTGGTCTGTGACTCCATGCGCGCTCATCTCACAGAAAAGCCGAGTGAAGGAAATTATTTGGTAGCTCGCCGTCATTCCGGGAGGATTAAATAAAGAACTCCGACCGCTGGACGTCGGCGTAAACGGGGCGTTTAAAGTAAAGTCGCGGGCGGCGTGGGAGCGATGGACGATAGACGGAGAACACACGTTTACTAAAACTCGGGAGGCAGCGGCGGGGCGAGTTACGCCACCGTCTGTGAATGGGTTGTGGACGTCTGGGCTGAGGTTTCTGCCGTGACCGTCGTCCGAGCTTTCGCGAAAGCCGGCGTCGTCGCCGAACGGCCGCCCGGAGACGAGACGGACTCGGACATCGATGAGAGGGAACGCCGGAGTGCTCGATAGAGAACCAGCTTTTTAATTCAGACACAGAAGACGGATTTTGTCAAGTAGTAGAACAAACTTTAATTATAAATCAGCGTTCTGCATCCTTTACTTTTCTTGTAGATCGTATGTTTTATTGAGTGCCTTATAATACAGAGCCGTACAGAATAAGTACCGTACAGAAACAGACCCCGTAATTCAGACTGCGCCTTATAATACGGTGCGCCTTATGGTCCGGAAAATACGGTAATTTGGAGCATTCAATTAACCTTGAATCCATGTTTTTGGACTGTGAGAGGAAACCAGGTTAATAATACACCCAGGACAGGGTGCCAATCCATCGCTGGACACACACTCACTCACACACACACACTCTATATGGGGCAATTTGGAGAATTCAATTGACTTGATCCATGTTTTTGGACTGTGGGAGGAAAGCGGAGAACCCGGAGAACCCGGCTTAGTGGTTTAGCATGTTCTCCTCTCAGCGCTAGGGATTCCCGGTTTGAATCTCTCCCCGTGTCCGCGTGGGTTTCCTCCGGGTTCTCCGGTTTCCTCCCACAGTCCAAAAACATGGTTCAAGTCAATTGACTTCTCCAAAATTGCCCCATATAGAGTGTGTCTGTGTGAGTGAGTGTGTGCCCAGCGATAGATTGGCGTCCTGTCCTGGGTCTATCTGCCCAGCGCCCGAAACGTTCTCCCCTGGATGGACATGCGGACCCCCCCCCCCCCCCACACAACCCTTGTAGAGGATAAAGCGGAAAATAATAAATGGAATACAGGGCGGCACGGTGGCTTAGTGGTTTAGCATGTTCTCCTCTCAACACTAGGGATTCCCGGTTCGAATCCCCATCTGGGTGGAGTTTCCATGTTCTCCCCGTGTCCGCATGGGTTTCCTCCGGGTTCTCCGGTTTCCTCCCACAGTCCAAAAACATTGCTCAAGTCAATTGGCTTCTCCAAAATTGCCCCATATAGAGTGTGTGTGTGTGTGTGAGTGAGTGTGAAACGTCCTGCCCAGCGCCCGACCCAAGTAACGGATGAAGCGGAAGATAACGGATGGCTGGCTGAATAAATAATACAAATCTTAATCCATAATCTTCATATCCCTTCGTTCGGTTCGGGTTCGGATTTCCTTTATTTTGGAGATCTTTATTGGTCGCATCCCTGACAAAATCCTAAAGCTTTTTCATTTCAGATGGAGATAAAGGTTTGTATGGAAGCACCAGGCTTCCAAAAAAATAATAATAATAAAAAAATAAATAAAGAGTGCAGGGGCGGCACGGTGGCTTAGTGGTTTAGCACGTTCTCCTCTCAGCGCTAGGGATTCCCGGTTCGAATCCCCATCTGGCTGGAGTTTCCCATGTCCTCCCCGTGTCCGCGTGGGTTTCCTCCGGGTTCTCCGCTTTCCTCCCACAGTCCAAAAACATGGATCAAGTCGATTGAATTCTCCAAATTGCCCCATATAGAGTGTGTCTGTGTGAGTGAGTGTGTGCCCAGCGATGGATTGCCACCCTGTCCTGGGTGTATCTGCCCAGCGCCTGAAACAATCTCCCCTGGATGGGCATGGGGAACCCCCTCCTCCCCCCGCGAACCTAATAGAGGATAAAGCGGGAAATAATGAATGAATGAAGGGGCAGGGGCGGCACGGTGGCTTAGCACATTCTCCTCTCAGCGCTGGGGGTTCGAATCCCCATCTGGGTGAAGTTTCCATGTTCTCCCCGTGTCCGCGTGGGTCTCCTCCGGGTCCTCCGCTTTCCTCCCACAGTCCAAAAACATGGATCAAGGTCAAGTGAGTTCTCCGAATTGCCCCATATAGAGTGTGTCTGTGTGAGTGAGTGTGCGCCCAGCGATGGATAGGCGCCCTGTCCTGGGTGTATCGAAATAGAGGACAAAGCGGAAGATAATGGATGAATGAATGAATGAATGAATGAATGAAGAGTGCAGACAGGTGTGATGAACAGGTGCACACGCTTTGGCACCTGCCCCGCTGTGCGCATGCCACCGTGTATAGCAATAGAAATGAAAAAAAATAAAATGTGAAGAATTGTGCAGTGCAGTGGTTCACGGGAATGAGACCCTCTCTCTCTCTCTCTCTCCCCACCGGTGTGCAGGCTCCACCCCTCCCCTCTCCTCCTCCTCCTCCTCCTCCTCCTGCTCCTCTATGATCAGCTCGGTGTGCGTCTCCTCTTTCAGAGGGCGCAAGGGTGGCAGCAAGTCGTGCGCAAAAGCATGCGCGAGCGCCGACATGACTTGCCCGTCGGACAGCGAGCGCATCGTGATCAACTGCGGCGGCGTGCGCCATGAGACGTACCGGAGCACGCTCCGCACGCTGCCCGGCACGCGCCTGTCGTGGCTGACCGAGCCCGACGCCTGCAGCAACTTCGACTACGACCCCAAGTCGGACGAGTTCTTCTTCGACCGGCACCCGAGCACCTTCGCCTTCATCCTCAACTACTACCGCACGGGCAAGCTGCACTGCCCCGGCGACGTGTGCGGCCCGCTGTTCGAGGAGGAGCTCGCCTTCTGGGGCATCGACGAGACGGACGTGGAGGCGTGCTGCTGGATGAACTACCGGCAGCACCGCGACGCGGAGGAGGCGCTCGACAGCTTCGAGACCCCCGAGCCGGACGCGCCGGAGGACGACCCCGCGCTGACCGGCGGCGGCGGCGGGGGCGGTGCCGACGGGGATCTCAAGCGGCTGTGCCTGCACGAGGACGGCGGCAAGCCCAGCTGGTGGAGCGTGTGGCAGCCGTGGGTCTGGGCGCTCTTCGAGGACCCCTACTCATCCAAATACGCGCGGGTGAGTGCGGGAGGGAGGGAGGGAGGGAGTGCGCCAGTGCGCAGCGCTCACGCACACACACACACACACACACACACACACACACACACACAAATTACACACACACACACATTACACACACACACGGTAAGCAAATTAACTTCATAGCAGAAGTCATGCCACGATTAAGGTTTGAATCCTCTAAGCAGAACCATTAATATATATATATTAAAATAGGTACATGTCTGTATTTCATTCATTCATTCATTATCTTCCGCTTTATCCTCTATTAGGGTCGCGCGGGGGGGGGGGGGGGGGGGGGGGGGGGAGACCCATGCCCATCCAGGGGAGAACGTTTCTGGGCGCTGGGCAGATAAACCCAGGACAGGGCGCCAAGCTATCGCTGGGCACACACTCACTCACACAGACACACTCTATATGGGGCAATTTGGAGAACTCAATTGACTTGATCCATGTTTTTGGACTGTGGGAGGAAAGCGGCGAACCCGGAGGAAACCCACGCGGACGCGGGGAGAACATGGAAACTCCACCCAGATGGGGATTCGAACCGGGAATCCCTAGAGCTGAGAGGAGAACATGCTAAGCACTAAGCCACCGTGCCGCCCTGTCTATTTCACTGTTGCTTAGTTGCAATAAGGTCATAATCATCATAGGGAACCTTTAAAATACATTGTTAATACTCAGCGCTGGGGATTCCCGGTTCGAATCGCAATCTGGGTGGAGTTTCCATGTTCTCCCCGTGTCCGCGTGGCTTTCCGCCGGGTTCTCCGGTTTCCTTCCCACAGTCCAAAAACATGGCTCAAGGTCAAGTGAATTCTCCAAATTGCCCCATATAGAGTGTGTCTGTGTGAGTGAGTGTGTGCCCAGCGATAGATTGGCGTCCTGTCCTGGGTGTATTTGCCCAGCGCCCGAGACGTTCTCCCCTGGATGGGCACGCGGACCCCAGACCCCCCCCCCCCCCGTGACCCTAGTAGAGATATAGCGGAAAATAATGGATGGAATAGAAAACCTTTAAAGGAAACCTTTGTCCCGTAAAGCTGGATGCTCCTTCGGTTGCCCCACAAATAACCTCATACTAATGTCTAATGACTTTATATATCTATTTTATATATATTCTTTATATATCTATAATATTTTTAAATGCAAATCTGTTCTTCACGGTCGAATAAAGGTTCTATTCCTTGAGGAAAAGTGAATTGTTCGAGAACGTGGCGATGAGAAAGGGGATTCACGTCCTTAGAACATCCAGAACAGTAAAAAATCAATTCTGCACCTGATTTAATGATCTGCATTAATGAGAAGTCGCTTATGCTTTTTAAAGTTAATGGTCGGTTAATATGAAGGGTGTTTAAAAATGCATGGAGTCTCATCTTACCTGCTCCTTTGAGCAGGGTTCTGAGGGTTCTTTTTGGAACCCGTGTGTGGTGCACTCAGCCAAACACTGACAGCTTAATGCACGTTGCCGTTTTTAAAGGCAACTGAATGCGTTCCGTTCTCTTTAAGTGTTAAAAACAAAAACAAAAGATACAGTGTAAGGGCTGCGTGTTATTCACATGTACTGAACACGTAAGTCAAGACAGGTGTCCTTATCGGGACGTCCTGATCGCACGGAGTGGACGGAACGCACTCGGATGGTTTCCGATGAAACGGTCCTGGAGGCAGGCGAGCGGGATCCGTCCCGTGCATCAGCTGCTCTCGTAGGACCGACAGGTTCCTCGTTCCCGTGATCCATCATATCAATCGATACTACACTTGAAAGCTGTCGGATCCGATCTCTCGCATCACTGCGTCCGAATCTTCCGAAGCGACGGAGTCAGCGAGGAAGCCGATGGGCCAGCGCGATGTTACAGAAAGGACGCCGATGCGCCGATATCGCTTCTGTGCAATTATTAATTGTCCAAGCTGTTTTTATTCATCGTCAAACCGTCGTCCATCGACCTCCAGACAGTTTTAACTTGGTTCTCGTCATGATCAGGATCACCACACAGCAACCACGATTCGGGTGGCGGAGCATTTTCAGCACTGCAGTGTCGCTATGTGCAGACACGTCTTCCGGTTGCGGATGCGAATCAGAGGCCGTAGCTCGTCTGCTTTGCAGAGCTTGTCTCGGTCGTCCCCTCGTTTTTCATCTGTGGGTTTATAGAGTCCACGGGCCGTCGTGGGCTTGTGGTTAAGAAACCTGCCTGGTGACCCGAAGGTCCCCGGTTCGATTCCCGGTCCCACCGTGTACATCGGCTGAGATGCCCCTAACCCAGTGATTCTCAATTATTTTCTGTTACGCCCCCGTTGTTACGAAGAAAACATTTTGCGCCCCCCCCCACACACACGCACACTCACCTCACCCCCCACACATGATTTATCCCCCCAAATTTATCAAAAATGGGATAAAGTATTTTTACTCGCCCACTGTAGTATGAATTGTCTATAAATTTGTTATAAATACCACCTCTTTTATAACAATGTCTCCTTATTAACAATAAAGAAAACAAAAAGGAAAGAAATACAGATCGACTGAGAACAAAGAATCATTTTATTAACTTTATTTTTTTTAGTTTGTAACAGAAACGAATGAAATCCTTATTTAAAGGTGAAACATTTTTTAACCGACTGGCGTTTGATACTGAAAAATGAAATAAAAAAAAATCAATGAATAATAATAAATTCAAATTCATCAGCAACATTAATTCAGGAGCTCAATTTATTATTAACACTTTAACCTACGAAACAAAAATGAATACAATGATTTGTGCTGTTTTTTTTTTTTTTTTTTTTTTTTTTTTTTTTTTTGATGAAGTCAGAGCTAATGTGTCCGTTTTGCAGCTCAGCTTTTCTGAAGCAGCTTTCATAAAGCGTTAATATTTGCTGGTTATACTCGTCACGTTTACGATTTAAAAACTCAAGCGGTTATCAGTGTGATCAGGGGTTTAATGTCTTTAAGTGACGCCTTCATCTATTTGTCTTCACGCTGTCCGCTGCCAACATTTAAAGACACAGAGGACACACCGGTCTTTCTTCGTCTCCACCTCAGTTACAGTGAAGTTACAGTTACAGTGAAGCAGGCGCTACATTCGCTTCGTCATTTAGTTTTCGACTTTTGTTGGTCTCATTGTCTTCGTCTCTCTCCTCGTCTCTGTTAAATATTTCTCCATGTCGTCTCTTGAGGGTTTGTTCAGTACACTTAATATCACTTGCTCTGTGATTTCTTGTTATGCACCCCCCCATGCACCGCACTCGCCCCCCCCAGGGGGGCGCGCCCCACTATTTGAGAAGCACTGCCCTAACCCCAATTGCTCTCCGGGCGCTGCAGGCCGGGCTGCCCACTTCACTGAGTGTGTGTATGTGTGTGTTTTACTGCACAGATGGATTAAAGGTGGAGGAGTTCACTTTATACTTTGATCACTTTATCACAGACCGGCATCGTCACGGAGGTGTCTGATCCACGCACACCATCACACACACACACACACACACACACACACACACACACACACACACACACACCAACACAACACCACCACGTCAGTGACACTGCAGTACTCCGATTGATTCACCAGCCAAATTATACCTGTACTGCAGTGGACATGTGTGCGTCCCCCGATCGCAATAAACAAAGTTAGACTACGTTCTATGATTGTAAAACCTATCGGTGCATTTATTAAAGTAGATCTAACGACGTATAACAAATAGCTGGAAGTTATTATTTAGGAAAGATAGTGATGAGACCGTTTAGAGCGATAAATCTGCTTTAAAATATTAATAAATATTAATAATAGTGGCGGCTTAGTGGTCGGCACGTTCTCCTCTCAGCACTAGGGATTCCCGGATCGAATCCCCATCTGGGTGGAGTTTCCATGTCCTCCCCGTGTCCGCGTGGGTTTCCTCCGGGTTCTCCGTTTTCCTCCCACAATCCAAAAACATGGATCAAGTCAATTGAATTCTCAAAAAAAGTTGCCCCATATAGAGTGTGTTTGTGTGAGTGAGTGTGTGTCCAGCGATGGATTGGCGCCCTGTCCTGGGTGTATTATTAACCTGGTTTCCTCTCACAGTCCAAAAACATGGATTCAAGGTTAATTGAATGCTCCAAATGACCGTATTTTCCGGACCATGAGGCGCACCGTATTATAAGGCGCAGTCTGAATTACGGACTGTATTTCTGTATTTGACCCACGTATTAGGGGCACCGTAGTGTGTGCCCAGCGATAGATTGGCGTCCTGTCCTGGGTCTATCTGGCCAGCGCCCGAGACGTTCTCCCCTGGATGGGCATGGGGAACCCCACCGCGACCCTAATAGAGGATAAAGCGGGAGATGATGAATGAATGAATGAATAATAATGGTGGGTGTCGTGGTTAGCACGTCCTCTCGGCGCTGGAGATCAAGGTTTGAATCCCGATCCGGGTAAAGTTTCCACGTTCTCCCCGGCTCCACGCGGGCTTAAAAAAAGATTTGATGTTCTTCGTGACCCGTCCTGCGGTCCATCCATCATGTATGCGAACATGATGATGATGCTGATGCTGAGAATGTAGTTCGGTAAAGAATCATTAAAGCACGAAGCTGCAGTTGAACCGGGACTCAGAATGAAGCTTGTGTGGCTGTTTGCAATGAAACCTGATATTTAAAGCCAATATTTAAAGTATTAAACGTCCCGTTGTGTGCAGGTGGACCGCGTCAGCGATTTAATTAACTCTCAATACTGCACACACACGCTGGAAGCCTCGCATCCAGACGCAGCCGGCATGTTCCTCCACCTAAGTTTAAATCCCGGAACCGATACTTAAAGCTGTGCAACTTAAATGATTCGAATCAGATGAAAGAATCAACAACATTAAGAAATTGTAATGTAAAGAACCCTCATTTCATATAATCAGAATGCGGGTTTAATTTTGGAATTTTGATTTGGGCGGCACGGTGGCTTAGTGGTTAGCGGTTCGAATCCCCATCTGGGTGGAGTTTCCATGTTCTCCCCGTGTCTGCATGGGTTTCCTCCGGGTTCTCCGGTTTCCTCCCACAGTCCAAAAACATGGATCAAGTCAATTGAATTCTCAAAATTGCCCCATATAGAGTGTGTCTGTGTGAGTGAGTGTGTGCTCAGCGATGGATAGGTGCCCTGTCCTGGGTCTATCTGCCCAGCGCCCGAAACGTTCTCCCCTGGATGGGCATGGGGAACCCCACCGCGACCCAATATAGAGGATAAAGTGGGAGATAATGAATGAATGAATGAATGAATGAATGAATTTTGATTTGATAGTTGCAAAGAGTCTCTTTAATGGTCGCCTGGCTGTAAAAGCTGCGATTCGGTTGCAGTCCTTCTTCATAAAGCGCATGCATGCGTTGCATGAAGGTGACCTACACGGCGGTGTATATTTCCTTTTTGCATACAATATGCTTTTAATCTAGAAATAAGCATCACATTAAATTTGCAGTGCCGTCAGGCGGACAGTGGACATTACGCCGTTGCCACGTCGGAAGGAAAATCCAACGTGGGCTGTTTTGCACACTAAAATATACTATACCTGTAATTATATATATATATTATATAATATATAAATATATAAATAAATATATAAAGGGCGGCACGGTGGCTTAGTGGTTTAGCACGTTCGCCTTCTCAGCGCTAGGGATTCCCGGTTCGAATCCCCATCTGGGTGGAGTTTCCATGTTCTCCCCGCGTCCGCGTGGGTTTCCTCCGGGTTCTCCGGTTTCCTTCCACAGTCCAAAAAACATGGATCAAGTGAACTGAGTTCTTTAAATTGCCCCATATAGAGTGTGTCTGTGTGAGTGAGTGAGTGTGTGTCCAGCGATGTATTGGCGCCCTGTCCTGGGTGTATCTGCCCGGCGCCCAAGACGTTCTCCCCTGGATGGGCATGGGGAACCCCACTGCGACCCTAATAGAGGATAAAGCGGAGATAATGAATGAATATATAAATAAATTATATAAATATATAACATGTATGTGTAAATGAAATCACAGCATTGTCTCATTTTGGCTTTATGATTATTTTCTGATTGAGTTAGTGTCTGTAAATCGATCTGTTTAGTCCTCAGCGGACTTTATTTTCGTTTAGTTTTGTTTCCTAAGCGGGACGCTGACATTTTAATTAGTTTAAGTTCTAAAAATCATCTGCTTTAGAGTTTCACGGCAGCCAGGATCTGCAGCGTGGCATTGCTGCCAGCTTCGGGACTCGGTCTGTTAGCATCTCTGTTCTGGTGATGTGGCAGCAACAGGACCGATTATACAAAGGTTAAGCTTTTGACTCATTTAATTGAATTTAATTATGTAATTATTGTTTGGGTGGCACGGCGGTTTCATCTCACAGCAGAAACGGACAAACACAAAGTTCTCTTTATTTTTGGTAGGCGGCATGTGTGGACCTTCCCATCTCATCTCATTATCTTCCGCTAAAATCTATACACGGGGGGGGGGGTTCCCCATCCCCATGCCCATGCCCATGCCCATCCAGTGGAGAACGTCTTGGGCGCTGGGCAGATACACCCAGGACAGGACGCCAATCTATCGCTGGGCACACACTCACTCACACAGACACACTCTATATGGGGCAATTTAGAGTAGCCAATTCACCTTGAATGTTTTTGGGCTGTGGGAGGAACCCGGAGAACCCCAGAGGGAACCCACACGGACAAGGGGAGGACACTCCACCCAGATCGGGATTCAGACATAAAAGGCAGATGTGCTGAATCCGCCACCGTGCCGCCCGTCCAGAGACTTATCCATCCAACCATTATCTTCCGCTTTATCCTCTATTAGGGTCGCGGGGGGGTTCCCCATGCCCATCCAGGGGAGAACGTTTCGGGTGCTGGGCAGATAGACCCAGGACAGGACACCAATCTATCTCTGGGCACACACTCACACACACAAACACACTCTAGATGGGGCAATTTGGAGAACTCAATTGACTTGATCCATGTTTTTGGACTGTGGGAGGAAACCGGAGAACCTGGAGGAAACCCACGCAGACACGGGGAGAACATGGAAATCTCCACTCATATATATATACATATACATATATATATTTAGCTCTGCTAAATGGGATGGTGGTGTTGGATTGAATTTGCAGATCTTTCCGCCGGTTGCGTCGCTGAAAGCTGACGTTTGTTGGTGCTTTGCGGTTTTTATGTTAATTAAGAGATATTTTAATTGGAGAGGTGCATTTCCTAAAGAAACGGCGAGTGAGGTCGCAGTCGCTTCCTCAGCTGTTACACGCAGTGCTCTCACCGATCACAACCGAGCGGATGGCTCAACAACTGTGGGAGAAGAAAAGCCGGACCAAAAAAAGCTGGAACGGTGCGATGGCCGTACATGATGCAAATGAACCCTCAGAACCGATCTCAGAATGTTTTAAACTAATGAACGAACGGGAAGAAAAGTGGAAGCCCTGTGGTTTATTTGGACATGGAGTCTGAGAGCTGTTTATTTTAATGATCAGGGTGACGGTGATGTGGAGTGAAGCAGACAGAGTGAGAGGGGTGTAACGTGAACACTGGTTCGGCGGTCAGTGATGTGGAGTGAAGCAGACAGAGTGAGAGGGGTGTAACGTGAACGCTGGTTCAGTGGTCAGTGATGTGGAGTGAAGCAGACAGAGTGAGAGGGGTGTAACGTGAACGCTGGTTCAGAGGTCAGTGATGTGGAGTGAAGCAGACAGAGTGAGAGGGGTGTAACGTGAACGCTGGTTCAGAGGTCAGTGATGTGGAGTGAAGCAGACAGAGTGAGAGGGGTGTAACGTGAACGCTGGTTCAGAGGTCAGTGATGTGGAGTGAAGCAGACAGAGTGAGAGGGGTGTAACGTGAACGCTGGTTCAGAGGTCAGTGATGTGATGTGGAGGGGTGAAGCAGTGGACATGTGGAGTGAGAGGGGTGTAACGTGAACGCTGGTTCAGTGGTCAGTGATGTGGAGTGAAGCAGACAGAGTGAGAGGGGTGTAACGTGAACGCTGGTTCAGAGGTCAGTGATGTGGAGTGAAGCAGACAGAGTGAGAGGGGTGTAACGTGAACGCGGTTCAGTGGTCAGTGATGTAACGTGAACGCTGAGAGGGGTGTTCAGAGGTTCAGTGATGTGGAGTGAAGCAGACAGAGTGAGAGGGGTGTAACGTGAACGCTGGTCAGATGTGGGTCAGTGAGGGGTGGAAGTGAAGGTCAGACAGAGAGAGAGTGAGAGGGGTGTAACGTGAACGCTGGTTCAGAGGTCAGTGATGTGGAGTGAAGCAGACAGAGTGAGAGGGGTGGGAACGCTGGTTCAGTGGTCAGTGATGTGGACGTGAACAGACAGAGTGAGAGGGGTGTCGTGAACGTGGTCAGTGTCAGTGATGTGAGTGAAGCAGACAGAGTGAGAGGGGTGTAACGTGAACGCTGGTTCAGTGGTCAGTGATGTGGAGTGAAGCAGACAGAGTGAGAGGGGTGTAACGTGAACGCTGGTTCAGTGGTCAGTGATGTGGAGTGAAGCAGGACAGAGTGAGACAGAGTGAGAGGGGTGTAACGTGAACGCTGGTTCGGTCGATCTCTCCACACTCTGTCTCACTCTCTCTTGCTCTCTCTCTCTCTCTCTTGCTCTCTCTCTCTCTTCTCACTCTCTCTCACTCTCTCTCTCTCTCTCTTGCTCTCTCTCTCTCTTTCTCACTCTCTCTTGCTCTCTCTCACTCTCTCTTGCTCTCTCTCACTCTCTCTTGCTCTCTCTCACTCTCTCCTGCTCTTCTCTCCCTCTCTCTTGCTCTCTCTCTCTCTCTCTCACTCTCCTCTTGCTTTCTCTCTCTCTCTCTCTCTCTCTCTCACACTCTCTCTCTCTCTCTCTTGCCTCTCTCTCTCTCTTTTCTCACTCTCTCTCACTCTCTCGCTGCGTTTCGTCCTGTAAGCAGATTTCTCTCATCTTGCTTTCTTCTCGTAAACTTCGGGCTCTCTCTTGCTCTCTCTTCATAAAGATCAGTTCATTCTGTTAGAACCTCACTGAACGACTGCAGATCCTGATGTGTGTTCTCTCACTCTCTCTCTCTCTCTCTCTCTCTCTCTCTCTCTCTCTTGCTCTTTGTGAGAAGCATCTTTTTAACAAATACCTGTTTAATAAAGGGGGGGGTGGGGCGCAGCATCAAATAACAACCAGGTTTGATGAATTTACAGTGTAGTTGGTTTTCTGCAGAACGTCTTGTGATGTTCTCATTTGTAAGTCGCTTTGGATAAAAGTGTCTGCTAAACGGACTAAATGAGAACATCACAGGTCAGAAGTTCTTCAAGATTCAAGAAATTGTATTATGATTAATTTTACATGTTACACGAGACAAGAACGAAATTATGGGTCACGGACCCCGATTACCGTTATTTTAAAGTTATTATTTAAATTTTAATTTTACAGAAGAAAATGAGAATTACACATATTGCTATGTGAAATGTGAAATATAATATAGTATACAACTATGAATATATATAATATATATATATATAATATACCACTACAAATATAAATAAAATATAAAATATTTTAGAATAACTATAAATATAATATATTAGTATATGTATATACAGTATATAAAATAAAATTAAGAATATATATATATATATATATATATATATATATATATATATATATATATATATATATATATTCGGCACGGTGGCTTAGTGTTTAGCATGTTCTCCTCTAAGCTCTAGGGATTCCCGGTTCGAATCCCCATCTAGGTAGAGTTTCCATGTTCTCCCCGTGTCCATGTGGGTCTCCTCCGGGTTCTCCGGTTTCCTCCCACAGTCCAAAAACATGGATTAAGTCAATTGAGTTCTCCAAATTGCCCCATGTAGAGTGTGTCTGTGTGAGTGAGTCTGTGCCCAGCGATAGATTGCCCCCCTGTCCTGGGTGTATCTGCCCAGCGCCCGAAACGTTCTCCCCTGGATGGGCATGGGGAACCTCACCGCGACCCTAATAGAGGATAAAGCTGAAGATAATGAATGAATGAATGAATATATATATATATATATAAGTTTTGAAGAAAACCAACTAGAATCATCCAACCTGGTTGTTATTTGCTGCTGCTGCCCCCCCCCCCCCCCCCCCCCCCCCCACATTTTTTATTTTTATTTGTATTTTTTACATCAGGTATTTGTTAAAAAGATGGGTCTCCGGTAGTTTCTCAAAACCGCCGAGTGACTCTGCCTTACGGACAGAGTTGGGAAGCTCGTTCCACCATTTTGCGGCGGTAGAACTCCGTATCGGCGCGACGGAGCCGGAACCGCGACGGAACCGGCCTCCTATACGAACCTACAGCTCGGTATTAATGTGCGTTGGCAAATGGTTGCCTTTGTGGCGGTGAACTCGGGCTTGCAGCACTCACGTCGCGGCCACCGGCCCTTTCCCACGCCTGATTACATTTCTTCTGCATCGAGCTCCGAGGCGTTCCGACTCGCTCGCTCTCCCGCCCCTCGCGCCCGCGCTGCTTTTACCACTTACATGATTCAATCTAATATCGCCTCATCCTTTCTTGCGTCTCCTGCGCTTGCTCTCCCTCCCCCCCCACCCCACCCCACCCCACCCCCACCCCCGCCCAGTGCCAGCCATGCCCTCATATCTTTCCACCCTAAATTCAACTGTATGTTCGGAATTAGAATATCATTTAGCTTTGAGCCCTCGAGCTTATAGAATAAAAATAGGTCACTTCAAGATGCGACACACACACGCACACACACACACACACACACACACACACATTTCATGTCTACTGACATCTAAATCTAATGCAAATAGCCACTGGGATATGTATTAAAGTATTCGGACCAATTTCCCCGAACCAAGCCTTACACGGGATCAGCCGTCAGACTTTGAAATCTGAACGTTTCGTTATTGGACGCTTTTTAATGGACACTGCATCCTCATCTCGTTATCTTCTGCTTAATCCTCTACTGGGGTCGGGGGAGGGGCGGGGGGGTTCCCCATGCCCCTCCAGAGGAGCAGGTTTTGTGCGCTTGGCACATACACCCATAACAGAGCGCCAGTCCATCACTGGGCACACACTCACACACATATACACTATATAGGGCAATTTAGACCAGCCTAATTCACCTTGGATCCATGTTTTTTGGGCTGTGGCAAGAAACCAGAGAACCCAGAGGAAAGCACACATGGACGCGGGGAAAACATGGGAACTCCACCCAGATCGGGATTTGAACCCAGACCCAGCGCTGAAGGGTAGACCTCTGCGCCGCCCGAATCCTATGAACCAATAAAAAAAAAGATTACTCTCCCAAAATAAATAAATAAATAAATAAATAAATAAATAAAGACGGGCTCTCAGCACGTTCTCCTCTCAGCGCTAGGGATTCCCGGTTCGAATCCCCATCTGGGTGGAGTTTCCATGTTCTCCCCGTGTCCGCGTGGGTTTCCTCCGGGTTCTCCGGTTTCCTCCCACAGTCCAAAAACATGGATCAAGTTAATTGAGTTCTCTAAATTGCCCCATATAGAGTGTGTTTGAGTGAGTGAGTGTGTGCCCAGCGATGGATTGGCGCCCTGTCCTGGGTCTGTCTGCCCAGCGCCCGAGACGTTCTCCCCTGGATGGGCATGGGGAACCCCACCGCGACCCTAATAGAGGATAAAGCGGGAGATAATGAATGAATTGAATAAATAAAGACATGTTGACAAAATAATTTGCTATTATAAGGCTGGAATAGGATCTATTTTTTTTGGAGAACATACCAACCTCCCTACAGATTTAACTAAGATAAAACCATTTATTATTATTATTATTATTATTGATTATTTACTTGCTGTTACGTACATTACTATTACTGATAATACGGCGGCACGATGGCTTAGTGGTTTAGCATGTTCTCCTCTCAGCGCTAGGGATTCCTGGTTCCAATCCCAATCTGGGTGGAGTTTGCATGTTCTCCCCGTGTCCGCGTGGGTTTCCTCCGGGTTCTCCGGTTTCCTCCCACAGTCCAAAACCATGGATCAAGGTCAGTTGAATTCTCCAACTTGCCCCATATAGAGTGTGTGTGTCTGTGTGAGTGATATATAAGCGCCCTGTCCTGGGTCTATCTGCCCAGCGCCCGAAACGTTCTCCCCTGGATGGGCATGGGGGACCGCCCCCCCCCCCTGGATAAATCAGAAGATAATGGATGGATAGAAATGACAAAATGTAATGTAAACGCAAGATAAAGTCATGTTTTCGAAAAAAGACAACCAGGGCATTTGCTGAACATTATCAGAAAAAATTCCTTAGAACCTCCATCCAGCCTTTATCTTCTGCTTTATGGATGGATGATAATAGTTCCGCCTTACAGATAGATGTTGTAGTTCTCCAAAAACCTCTGCAAAATTGGAGAAAATAGGCAATAGAACAAGAAGGAGGCGTGTCCAAAGCAGTTACTGGTATGGGGGGGGGTTCCCCATGCCCATCCAGGGGAGAGCGTCTCGGGCGCTGGGCAGATACACCCAGGACAGGACGCCAATCTATCGCTGGGCACACACACACAGACACACACGCATACACAATCTTTATGGGACTCAATTGACTTGATCCATGTTTTTGGACTGTGGGAGGAAACCGGAGAACCTGGAGGAAACCCACACGGACACGGGGAGAACATGGAAACTCCACCCAGATGGGGATTCGAACCGGGAATCCCTAGAGCTGAGAGGAGAACGTGTAAAACCACTAAACCACCGTGCCGCCGTTACTGGTACTGTGTACACATATCTTGTGTGTTTGTGTGTGTGTGTGTGTGTGTGTGTGTGTGTGTTATAATAGTAATAGTAATGTTCAGTAAAGCTCATATCAAAAGCATTATGTAAGAATGTGTCAGAGTTTCTTCACCGAACTCGCTCACTCGGCTTCTTTGGACCTGCTTCACAAATCCAGTTGTCCAAAACGCTGCAGCATTACAAACAGCCGAGTTCAAAACTTCTCGTTAACATAATATAAAAGTTTAGAATCATCACCGGGTTCAGTTAGTACGGAGCCCCTAAAGGGACATGAGCCAAAAAAACATTTCGAGAGGAACATGAGCAAAAAATTTTTTTCAAGAGGAACATGAGTAAAAAAAAAATGTATTTTTTTTACTTATGTCGTGCGCACCACTTATTAAGTCGAGATAGTAAGTCGTGCGCATGACTTACTATCTCGTGTGCGCGACTTACTATCTCGACTTAATTGGTGCGCATGACTTACTATCTCGTGCGCACGACTTACTATCTCGACCTAATAAGTGGTGCGCATGACTTACTATCTCGTGTGCGCGACTTACTATCTCGACTTAATTGGTGCGCATGACTTACTATCTCGTGCGCACGACTTACTATCTCGACCTAATAAGTGGTGCGCATGACTTACTATCTCGTGTGCGCGACTTACTATCTCGACTTAATTGGTGCGCATGACTTACTATCTCGTGTGCACGACTTACTATCTCGACTTAATAAGTGGTGCGCATGACTTACTATCTCGTGCGCGCGACTTACTATCTCGACTAATAAGTGGTACTATCTCTCGACTTATCTCGATAATTGGTGCGCATGACTTACTATCTCGTGCGCACGACTTACTATCTCGACCTAATAAGTGGTGCGTGCGCATGACTTACTATCTCGTGCGCGCGACTTAATTGGTGCGCATGACTTACTATCTCTGCACGACTTACTATCTCGACCTAATAAGTGGTGCGCATGACTTACTACGACTTAACTATCTCGACTGGTGCGCATGACTACTATCTCGTGCGCACGACTTACTATCTCGACCTAATAAGTGGTGCGCATGACTTTAAGTGCGCGACTTACTATCTCGCGGTGCGCGACTTACTATCTCGTGTGCACGACTTACTATCTCGACTTAATAAGTGTTGCGCATGACTTACTATCTCGTGCGCACCACTTACTATCTCGACTTAATAAGTGGTGCGCACGACTTACTATCTCGTGCGCACGACTTACTATCTCGACTTAATAAGTGGTGCGCACGACATAAGTCAAAAAAACAATTTTTTTTTTTTACTCATGTTCCTCTCAATTTTTTTTTTGCTCATTAGGGGCTCCGTAAATTAGAACTCCAATCGGAACGGAAAAAAAGTTGTGGGATTTGAGACGAGACTGGAACATGGTCCAGCGTCTGGAGTATTGCTGAGCTCCGGTCTGAGGAACCAGAAGTGAAGGTGTGTGATGGAACCGTGCTATGAGGAAATAAATCAGTGGAGTGCGGTTCAGCGAGGCCGCCGGTTCGATGGCACCATCGCAGCCAGGCGAGTCCTCCTGCCAGTTTACTGCGGTTCAGGGCACCGGGTTCATTTAGTGAAATCGCTGGAGCCTGGGCCTCAACGCCGGGGGCCTTTTCTGCGGGCGTAATTCGGCCCGTTGGGTAGCGTGACTGAGACCCTGCCGGATGGCGTCCCTTACGCGTCTCCGTTGCGGACCGTGCCGCGGCCGTGCCGCAGGGTCTTGGCCTCTCTCTCGGAACGGACATATCACGTTCTAGCGAAGCTTGAAGGTGAAGATCGCTCCTGATTTTGGCTTACAATAACCTGCAGCAGCAGTTAGAGCTCTGGTGTCACTTTGTTGCTTACGCAGCGACAGTGAGTCCTGCACCCATGTCAGCTTCTCCCAAAACTGCGTCCTGCCGTCCCGAATGGAGGCTGCAGTGGTACCGCATTATTCTGTAATACTGTAGAATCAACTTACAGCAGAATGTTACAGGGGTACGTCATTTAACTCTTTATGACTGAGTTGTTTCCAATATATATATTCATTCAATCATTATCTTCCACTTTATCCTCTATTAGGGTCACGTGGTGGGGGGGGGGGGTGTTCCCCATGCCCATCCAGGGGAGAACGTTTCGGGCACTGGGCAGATACACCCAGAACAGGACGCCAACCCATCACTGGGCACACACTCACTCACTCACTCACACATACACACTCTATATGGGGCAATTTTGGAGAACTCAATTGACTCGATCCATGTTTTTGGACTGTGGGAGAAGGAAACCGGAGAACCCGGAGGAAACCCACGCGGACACGGGGAGAACATGGAAACTCCACCCAGACTATGACTGTATATAATATAAAATACAGAGTCCATCTATATAATCAGTGAAACATTTAAAAACAGACAGGGGTGTACCTCAGGTTCTCCATGCCCATCCAGGGGAGAACGTTTCGGGCGCTGGGCAGACAGACCCAGGACAGGGCGCCAACCCATCACTGGGCACACACTCACTCACTCACACATACACACTCTATATGGGGCAATTTTGGAGAACTCAATTGACTCGATCCATGTTTTTGGACTGTGGGAGAAGGAAACCGGCGAACCCGGAGGAAACCCACGCGGACACGGGGAGAACATGGAAACTCCACCCAGACTATGACTGTATATAATATAAAATACAAAGTCCATCTCTATAATCAGTGAAACATTTAAAAACAGACAGGGGTGTACCTCAGGTTCCCCATGCCCATCCAGGGGAGAACGTTTCGGACGCTGGGCAGATACACCCAGAACAGGGTGCCAACCCATCGCTGGGCACACACTCACTCACTCACACATACACACTCTATATGGGGCAATTTTGGAGAACTCAATTGACTCGATCCATGTTTTTGGACTGTGGGAGGAAACCGGCGAACCCGGAGGAAACCCACGCGGACACGGGGAGAACATGGAAACTCCACCCAGACTATGACTGTATATAATATAAAACACAAAGTCCATCTGTATGGATATAGACAGTGAGTGTCATTCTGAGGGGGTGTACCTCAGGTTCCCAATGGCCATCCAGGGGAGAACGTTTCGGGCGCTGGGCAGATACACCCAGGACAGGGGGGGGGGGCAATTCATCACTGGGCATGAGCTTATTGTTATATTTCTAGCTGTACAGCACAGGTAAAGTGTGAAAGCCTGTGACCTCACAGTGACATCACAGTGACATCACAGTGGCTTATTGTTCGTTAAAGCAGAACAAACGTAGCGTTGGGTATTCTGTAATAGCGCTGTGGTGGTTGGTGGTGGTTGGTGGTGGTTGGTGGTGGTTGTTTGGGGGGGGGGTTGTAGGGTGGGGGGTGGGGGGGGTTAATCCAGTGCATATGTGATATGATTAGAATCTGTAGCGGTTACCGGGTGATCCTCGCTCCCCGCCGGAGAACGTTGTCGTTTAATCATGGCTGACGTGCGGCGGTTTATTAACGCGTGAGAGCACCACGTCATGCTGCGCTACTAATCATCGCCCGCCCGCAACCTCGGCGCCCTCTCTCTCTCTCTCTCTCCTCTACGCTGCTCTCTCTCTCTCTCTCTCTCTCTCTCTCGCTCGCTCGCTCCCTCTCGTTCTCCTGTTGTGCTATAGCGTAACACTGCGGCGGCTCATACTAGCTGACTGCGCGCCGATTTCTGCTGCAGCACAGGAACACCGGGTACTAGAGCGGGGGGGGGGTGCTCTTGCAAAAAGGCTGTGCTGTATGTACATGAGTTTGTCGTGTCGTTCCCCCTCCCCTGTGGTCTTCGTGTGGGGGTTCTTTCCGGCGTGCGTCCACCCGCCGTGGGGTCGTCCTGGCGTCCCGGCCCTCTCGCCGCCGCCAGTGCATTTCATCAAGCGCCGCTCGTTCGGGGCCCGGCCGTGAGTCAGACGGATGCTCCTCTCCCGGGCGTCTCTCGTGGGACGGGGGGACGGGGATCGGATCGCTATGTGATCAGCACGGACGCCGTTTTCCGTGTGCAGCCGTCCGTCTTTCTGGCTCTTCAGCGCTTCTCGCTCTGCTGAGGAGGCAGAGGGTCTGATTGTCCTGATGCGGCAGCATCCGCTAAACGCCGACTGACCGCAGACATGCTTTCTTTAAGGGGCTTCGCTCTGTCCTCACGCTCACGTCCCCCCGCGATGGACACGCCGGCCTTCCTGAGTTCAATCGTAATTTGGTAGTGAATGTGAGATTGTTGATTGCCCCACCAAATCCATCCATCCGTCCATTATATTCCACTTTGTCCTCTAATAGGGTCGCGTTGGGGGGGGGGTTCCCCATGCCCATGCCCATGCCCATACAGGGAAGAACGTCTCGGGCGCTGGGCAGATACACCCAGGACAGGGCGCCAATCTATCACTAAGCACACACTCACTCACTCACACAGACACACTCTATATGGGGCAATTTGGAGAACTCAATTGACTTGATCCATGTTTTTTTGGACTGTGGGAGGAAACCGGAGAACCCAGAGGAAACCCATGCGGACACGGGGAGGACATGGAAACTCCACCCAGATGGGGATTCCAACCAACCAATTCGCCCAAGAACCGACCAATTACATGTAAATGAACGTTTACACAGGTTTCAGGGCTGAGAAGGGGCTAGTTAACCTTTTACATTTACATTGGGTCATTTATTGGACGCTTTTATCCAAAGCGACTTACAAGGTTCATCACAGCATCCCTGCAGCAATGAGGGTTAAGGGTCTTGCTCAAGGACCCACATTGGTAACTTCAATGGAGCTGGGATTTGAACCCCCAACCTTCAGATTGATAGACCAACACCCTGACCACTGAGCTACCAGGCCCCTGGACTCTTCAGTTTGTTCTATGTGTTAGCCCCCCCCCCTCCCCCCCGCAGCTATTAAAAGACTTTCTACAATATTCAGAAGTGCGTCTGTTCAGTTTGTCCATTTAGCTGAAGGTGCGCTCATGAGGTCACACCGATGTTGTACAAGAGATCCTCCTGCCTCACAGTCTTTGTTCCAGTTCATCCCAAAGGTGATTAATATTGTTGAGGTCAGGGCTCAGTACTTCCACACACATCTGCCCAGCGCCACCGAAACGTTCTCCCCTGGATGGGCATGTGGAACCCCCCCCCCCCCCAAAAAAAAAACACAAAAACAAAAACTAAACATGGATCAAGTCAATGGAATTCTCCAAATTGCCCCATATAGAGTGTGTCTGTGTGAGTGAGTGTGTGCCCAGCGATGGATTGGCGCCCTGTCCTGGGTGTATCTGCCCAGCGCCCGAAACGTTCTCCCCTGGATGGGCATGGGAAACCCACCGCGACCCTAATAGAGGATAAAGCGGGAGATAATGAATGAATAAATAAAGATTGCAGGGGCGGCACGGTGGCTTAGTGATTTAGCACGTTCGCCTCTCGGTGCTGAGGATTCCTGGTTTGAATCCCCATCTGGGTGGAGATTCCATGTTCTCCCCGTGTCCGCGTGGGTTTCCTCCGGGTTCTCCGGTTTCCTCCCACAGTCCAGAAACATGGATCAAGGTCGATTGAGTTCTCCAAATTGCCCCATATAGAGTGTGTCTGTGTGAGTGAGTGTGTGCCCAGCGATAGATTGGCGCCCTGTCCTGGGTCTATCTGCCCAGCGCCCGAAACGTACTACCCTGGATGGGCATGGGGAACCCCCCTCACACCCCCCCGCGGCCCTAATAGTGGATAAAACGGAAGATAATAGACGGATGGGATGGTCGGTTCTTGGTGTTTTTTTTTATTTTTTTTTTTAAGAAACTGGGCAACACAGGCGGCTTAGTGGTTAGCATGTTCTCCTCTCAGCACTAGGGATTCCCGGTTCGAATCCCCATCTGGGTGGAGTTTCCATGTTCTCCCCGCGTCTGCGTAGGTTTCCTCCGGGTTCTCCGGTTTCCTCCCACAGTCCAAAAACATCAAGTCAATTGAGTTCTCCAAATTGTCCCATATAGAGTGTGTCTGTGTGAGTGAGTGTGTGTCCAGTGATAGATTGGCGCCCTGTCCTGGGTCTATCTGCCCAGCACCTGAAATGTAGAGGTTGGTAGTTGGGATGTCATTTAGAAACTCTATTTGAATAATTGTGACCTGGGTTGCTGTAGTCTTTCTGTCGGCAGTAAAACACTAAGAAAACACTCCGTCTGTGACTTTTCACAGTCGGGTTTATTAAATAAACGTCCTCGCTCCTGAAATTGCCCACTAAAGACATTCGAGTCCTGTCGTTTCCCTTCTATATGCATGGTCAGCTTTACATCCCACCTCCTGACCGTCGCACCTACAGTATGTCATCCTTACGTTTTCAGACGAGAGGTCTAAAACGGAGGTGCCCGTTAAAGCACTCAGTCCTTAATGCACGATGTCAGATCTATAAATACGTGAAATTCCTGCACCGGTTCTCGTTTGATTCCAAACGTTTAATGTACGACCATTAAATATATAATGATGGATGAAATGCCTGACTCCCAATCACCATATCAATACATCCCAGAGTGAGGTCAGGACTCTAAAGTAAAAGGGTTTCGATTGGTCTCACAGTAGACCTGGACATCCTCATGGTCCTGGAGCCAAATCGGGCCCTTCGGCTGCACCTGTCCGGCCAGCATGTGATCAATAGCACAATGAAAATGAAAGATTAATGTTATACAACAAACACACACACACACACACACAACACACACACACACACACACACACACACACACAGTACCAAAAGAAAACGTTCCGGTGGACTTTGTTGTCCTACAAGTGCAGTACATACTGTGTGCTCTGTTCTAATGGTCAGAACCCCAATAGTACCACCACAGAGCAGGGGTTATTGGGTGGGGACATTATTCCTATCCCAGCAGTGTCACTGAGGTGGAGAAATGAAAGTCCAGCAGCACTGCTGCACTAAACCCCCCCTCACCACATCAGTGTCACTGCAGAACTGACCATAAACAATCCACCACCCAAATGATACCTGTTCTGTGATGCTCCTGAGAACCATCAGGGGTTCTAACAACAACAAAGAACACAGATGGACAACAGTCTGTAATTGTAGAACTACTAAGTCCAGCTTGGGACTTGTTTAGTGTTTAGCACGTTCTCAGCGCTAGGGATTCCCGGTTCGAATCCCCATCTGGGTGGAGTTCCCATGTTCTCCCCGTGTCCGCGTGGGTTTCCTCCGGGTTCTCCGCTTTCCTCCCACAGTCCAAAAAACATGGATCAAGTCAATTGAATTCTCCAAATTGCCCCATATAGAGTGTGTCTATGTGAGTGAGTGAGTGGGTGCCCAGCGATGGATTGGCGCCCTGTCCTGGGTGTATCTGCCCAGCGCTCGAAACGTTCTCCCCTGGATGGGCATGGGGAACCCCCCCACCGCGACCCTAATAGAGGATAAAGCGGAAGATAATGAATGAATGAATGAATGGATAAGTCCAGCTTTATAATATGTGGAGAAAATAGAGTATTGAGAAAGATGGGGGTGTGTCCAAACTTTCGGCCGGTCCCGTATTTACCGTTTTAATTTTAACACGAGTGTTTCCGAACGTACCGTATGTCATGAACGCAGTACGGCCGTCCTCAGCAGTGCCGCTTCTTCACGCGGCCCATTTTACGGGGACGTCATGGCAATGACCCCGAAACACGTGACTCCAAAGTTCTCCAAAGTTCATCATCAGCAAAATGAAGAACGACGAGTCCGGCAACAGATCGCATCGCTCCCCTAAGAACTGCACCGGGTTGAAAACGAGGCTCGGAACCGAACGTTAGCCGAACCAACGACCCTAAAAAAAATAATTCATTCATTCATTCATTCATTATCTCCTGCTTTATCCTCTATTAGGGTCGCGGTGGGGTTCCCCATGCCCTTCCAGGGGAGAACGTCTCGGGCGCCGGGCAGATAGACCCAGGACAGGGCGCCAATCCATCGCTGGGCACACACTCACACACTCAAACACACTCTATATGGGGCAATTTAGAGAACTTAATTAACTTGATCCATGTTTTTTGGACTGTGGGAGGAAACCGGAGAACCCGGAGGAAACCCACGCGGACACGGGGAGGACATGGAAACTCCACCCAGATGGGGATTCGAACCGGGAATCCCTAGCGCTGAGAGGAGAACATGCTAAACCACTAAGCCACCGTGCCGCCCTAAAAAAAAAAAAAAAAAAAAAAAAAAAAAACGGCTCTTTTCGTGTCTGATTCTGAATAATGTCATGATTCCGCAGGTTCTAGCGTATTGTTTTCCCAGAGCGCCTAAAATCCTGCACAGTGAGCCACGTTGTAACATCCTATAACGGGGTTGATGTACGGCGCGACGGATGGGACGCGTGTTCCTGCCTCCCGCGTTCGCAGCGCCATCTCAGGTTATAAAAAGAGTGATCAGCAGCAAATGAGCTGCCGTTAAAACAATGCAGCGTAATGTTTTATCTGCCGACTTTATTGTCCTGCCTGCTGCGTGAGCACTTCTGCCTCTGATTATTGTCCATGGTGCACTCGCGCTGCCAGTGTGTTTATTTATTTCCCCCTGGCTCAGAAATCAGCTCGGATGAATTCGGATCTGCTGAACACGCCGTCGGGGGCCAGTGACCGTTCGACAATCATGCGGCACGGCGGTGCCCCGGCGTTCTAACTATAGCCCCCTCCCTCCTCGCGCCCCTGTTCCCGATGCCACGGACAAACTAACCGCCGATTGACTTCAGAATTGCAAGCGCAGCGTTCTTAGCAACGGCCCGCGAGTCAAAGTACACCCTCCTATACATTATTCTTAGAAAGCTGCTTTGTTCCTTCTGCCAAAAACAAATCCTCCAGTGGGGGTTAAAAGCCATTAATTAATGTCACTTCTCTTTGCTTCACCTTGGGCCTCGCTAAATTTACGCTGTTGTCTCGGACTTGTGTACCTCACGTTGTTATTTCGATATATCTGAACATGTCTCTGTCCCGGAATAGACTTCTACAGTAAACATCCATCCATCCATTATCTCCCGCTTTATCCTCAAGTAGGGTCGCGGTGGGGTTCCCCATGTCCATCCAGGGGAGAACGTTTGGGGCGCTGGGCAGGTACACCCAGGACAGGACGCCAATCCATCGCTGGGCACACACTCACTCACACACACACACTCTATATGGGGCAATTTGGAGAATTCAATTGACTTGATCCATGTTTTTGGACTGTGGGAGGAAACCGGAGAACCCGGAGGAAACCCACGCAAACACAGGGAGAACATGGAAACCAGATTGGGATTCGAACCGGGAATCCCTAGAGCTGAGATGCGAGAACGTGCTAAACCACTAAGCCACCGTGCCGCCCCTAGAGTAAACAAACCGAAATAAATGATCTGTCAATTGAATTGAAATAAATTCAATTGACCTTGATCCATGTTTTTGGACTGTGGGAGGAAACCGGAGAACCCGGAGGAAACCCACGCAGTCAATCCATCACTGGGCACACACTCACTCACACAGACACACTCTATACGGGGCAATTTGGAGAATTATCTCCCGCTTTTTCATTATCTCCCGCTTTATCCTCTATTAGGGTCGCGGGGGGGGTTCCCCATGCCCATCCAGGGGAGAACGTCTCGGGCGCTGGGCAGTTACACCCAGGACAGGACGCCAATCTATCGCTGGGCACACACTCACTCACACAGACACACTCTATATGGGGCAATTTGGAGAATTCAATAGACTTCATCCATGTGTTTGGACTGTGGGAGGAAACCGGAGAACCCGGAGGAAACCCACGCGGACACGGGGAGGACATGGAAACTCCACCCAGATGGGGATTCGAACCGGGAATCCCTAGCGCTGAGAGGAGAACATGCTAAACCACTAAGCCATCGTGCCGCCTATGGGGCAATTTGGAGAACTCAATTGACCTTGATCCATGTTTTTTGGACTGTGGGAGGAAACGGGAGAACCCGGAGGAAACCCACGCGGACACGGGGAGAACATGGAAAGTCCACCCAGATTGGGATTCGAACCGGGAATCCCTAGTGCTGAGAGGAGAACATGCTAAACCACTAAGCCATCGTGCCGCCTATGGGGCAATTTGGAGAACTCAATTGACCTTGATCCATGTTTTTTGGACTGTGGGAGGAAACGGGAGAACCCGGAGGAAACCCACGCGGACACGGGGAGAACATGGAAACTCCACCCAGATTGGGATTCGAAGCGGGAATCCCTAGTGCTGAGAGGAGAACATGCTAAACCACTAAGCCATCGTGCCGCCTATGGGGCAATTTGGAGAACTCAATTGACCTTGATCCATGTTTTTTGGACTGTGGGAGGAAACGGGAGAACCCGGAGGAAACCCACGCGGACACGGGGAGAACATGGAAACTCCACCCAGATTGGGATTCGAAGCGGGAATCCCTAGTGCTGAGAGGAGAACATGCTAAACCACTAAGCCACCGTGCCGCCCCTAGAGTAAACAAACCGAAATAAATAATCTGTCAGTATGTATTTTTAAGGTGCCCTTATGATAATTGTATGGTAATAAGTGGTGCCTGACCTCAGGCCGTGGCAGTGGCTGTGGCAGTGGCTGTGGCAGGCGGGGTTCCGGTGGAGGGGCTGGCGCCGCAGCCTCTCAGCATGCGGGTTCGAGTCTTTATTCCTGGACAGGATGCCGCATTTCCTCCGGGACCTTTGGTTTCTCTCCACACAACTGCGATGTACATGAACTTAATCAGAGATGATGCTTTTTCCCGTGGGTGTGGGTGTGGGTGTGGGTGTGGGTGAGGGTGTGGGTGTGGGTGCGGTAGCTCCGTGGTCGACACACTGGGGCTATCAATCTGAAGGTTGTGGGTTCAAATCCCAGGTTTCCTATAGTTGTAAAGCGATAAAGCGATGTGTTTCGCCTGCAGTAACATATGTGCAGACTCAACGCTGCTGGAATAGACTAGTCATGCTGGAACACAAAAGGGGCCTTCCCTAAACTGTTGGCACGAATTTGGAAATATACAATCTGTACAATATATATTGTATAATATCCATCCATTATCTCCCGCTTTATCCTCTATTAGGGTCGTGGGGGGGGGGGTTCCCCATGCCCATCCAGGGGAGAACGTTTCGGGCGCTGGGCAGATACACCCAGGACAGGGGGGCAATCTATCACTGGACACACTCACACAGACACACTCTACATGGGGCAATTTGGAGAATTCAATTGGTCCATGTTTTTAGACTGTGGGAGGAAACTGGAGAACCTTTGTTTAAATCCATTTGTTAAATATCTCTACATTAGTGTCCTACACTGTTGTTGCTGCATGGCCGCTCAAGGAGGATGAGTCCCCCACTGAGTCTCGGTCCTCCCAAGGTTTCTTCCTTAAATAACAACATAACAGGGAGTTTTGTCTTGCCACTGTCGCTTCGGCTTGCTCTTTGGGGGTTTAAAGGCTTTTCATTCTGTAAAGCTGCTTTGTGACGATGTACTGTTGTAAAAAGCGCGACATAAATAAATGACTTGAACTTGAACTTGAACTTGATTTGAACCGGGAGGAGAACATGCCACTGTGTTGCCTTATTGTACTATATATATATATATATACCTGTTTATACGTCTTGTAGTAACAGGACTCCAGTGACCTGTCCAGTGGAGCTGTCCGGTGCTGAAATCAGGATTCACTGCAGTTCAGTGGCGTTGATTTGGAAGATCACAAAGTTTACTAAAAGTAAAAGTGATAAAGTGATCCATTTCATCTACTGTACTTACACACCGAAGAATTTGTCCTTCACATTAAACCCATCTGTGTAATGAAACACACACACACACACACACACACACACACACACACACACACACACACACACACACACACACACTGAGTGAAGTGAGCAGGCAGCAGTGTCAGTTTTATTAATTCATTCATTCATTATCTCCCGCTTTATCCTCTATTAGGGTCGCGGTGGGGTTCCCCATGCCCATCCAGGGGAGAACGTCTCGGGCGCTGGGCAGATAGACCCAGGACAGGGCGCCAATCCATCGCTGGGCACACACTCACTCACACAGACACACTCTATATGGGGCAATTTTGAGAATTCAATTGACTTGATCCATGTTTTTGGACTGTGGGAGGAAACCGGAGAACCCGGAGGAAAGCCACGCAGACACGGGGAGAACATGGAAACTCCACCCAGATGGGGATTCGAAGCGGGAATCCCTAGAACTGAGAGGAGAACGTGCTAAACCACTAAGCCACCGTGCCGCACAGTGTCAGTTTTAGTGAATACTAAACCTACCAATAAAGATCTTCAAAAAATGTTATTGTGAGAGCCTCAAAGTGGTCCACCTCCCCATAAAGATATTCATCTATACTGTATATAACCAGCGGCACGGTGGCTTAGTGGTTTAGCATGTTCTCCTATCAGCACTAGGGATTCCCGGTTCGAATCCCAATCTGGGTGGAGTTTCCATGTTCTCCCCGTGTCCGCGTGGGTTTCCTCCGGGTTCTCTGGTTTCCTCCCACAGTCCAAAAACATGGATCAAGGCCAATTGAGTTCTCCAAGTTGCCACATATAGAGTGTGCCTGTGTGTGTGAGAGTGTGTCCAGCGATAGATTGCCCCCCTGTCCTGGGTGTATCTGCCCAGCGCCCGAAACATTCTCCCCTGGATGGGCATGGGGAACCCCACCGCGACCCTAATAGAGGATAAAGCGGAAGCTAATGGATGGATGATTTAATATAGGGCGGCACGGCAGTTTAGTGGTTTTGCATGTTCTCCTCTCGGCGCTAGGGATTCCCGGTTCGAATCCCCATCTGGGTGGAGTTTCCATGTTCTCCCCGTGTCCGCGTGGGTTTCCTCCGGGTTCTCCGGTTTCCTCCCACAGTCCAAAAACATGGATGAAGGTCAATTGAATTCTCCAAGTTGCCACATATAGAGTGTATGTGTGTGTGAGAGTGTGCCCTGCGATAGATTGCTGTCTTTCCTGAGCGTCCGAAACGTTCTCCCCTGGATGGGCAAGGGGAACCCTAGTAGAGGATAAAGCAGAAGATAATGGATGGATGTTTATAACCATAAGAACAGCAAAATCACACTGAACCCATTTGCCAAAGATGCGATCATCAAGAGCCAAACCAGCTGATCCAAACGGAATGGACGGAGGCTTGAGGAGCACATTTCAATGTTCCAGGGTTTTGGAATGAGACATGATTGATGAATTTCCACATGCCTTTTCACCTCCGAACGTTCCTCTAATAAAATATAGAATAATGAAATTCTCAGTTCAGTTCCAGTCTGTTCGCAGGCAGCGTTTTGTGACCCTGAGCTGGACCTGCCTGAGTCATTGGAACTGAGACTTTTATGCAAAACACCAGCCTATTATGAAACACTGTACGGTTTCTTTGTAAATGCTACACGGCTTGTTCCTGTGAGATCCTGTTCCTGTTGTCGTGAAAATCACTCCATTAGAATTTTTAATACAGTCAAAACGAAAGTCAAAACGAATTAAAACAAACGAGAGAACGTCCAACTTTAATGGGAGTATAGTATCGTTTATTCAAACGGTGGTGTATGTCCCGTGAATTACCATAAATTAGCGTTAATCCTATTGAACTGGATGTATTTTGTAAATGTGTTGCAGCAAAATTGGAATAAACTGGATTTAAATAATATGAAGGTGGCTTAGTGGTTTAGCACGTTCTCCTCTCAGCGCTGAGGATTCCCGGTTCGAATCCCCATTTGGGTGGAGTTTCCATGTTCTCCACGTGTCTGCGTGGGTCTCCTCCGGGTTCTCCGGTTTCCTCCCACAGTCAATTGGATCAAGTCAATTGAGTTCTCCAAATTGCCCCATATAGAGTGTGTCTGTGTGAGTGAGTGTTGTGCCCAGTGATAGATTGGCCCCCTGTCCTGGGTGTATCTGCCCAGCGCCCGAAACATTCTCCCCTGGATGGGCATGGGGAACCCCCCCCCCCCCCCCCCCGCGACCCTAATAGAGGATAAAGCGGAAGATAACGGATGAATGAAAGTAAATGTGTGAAAAAATAGGATTAAATGCTAAATAAGACTTAAACATAGAAATACATTGAATACAACATCAACAAAAAGTGTGCTCATAAAAAAATAGGATTAGCATGTTCTCCTCTCAGCACTAATGCTCGAATAATCTGGGTGGAGTTTCCATGTTCTCCCCCCCCGTGGGTTTCCCCCCCCCCCCATATAGAGTGTGTATGTGTGTCCAGCGATGGATTGGCGCCCCCCCCCCCCCCCCCCCCCCCCCCGCGACCCTAATAGAGAATGAAGATGGATTTTTAATGGTGAAATAAACCTTCACTCCCAATTACAATCCTTCTGGAAAATACAGAACCCATCAAAACTTTGGACACCCCCCTATTTTAATCCACTTATTGTCCATGTTCTCAATTCCACGTCCTGTAAAGATGGACTTTGTAGTTCTACAATTCCACTCTGTGGTCCATCTGTTTGTGTTCTGCAGTCCATACTGTGTACTCTGTTCTCTAATGGTCAGGACCCCAAATGAAGTATCCAAAATGAGGATTTCTCTGCGGTGCTCTGAAGGCCAGTGGGATTCGTGAGCGAGTTAATTCTCCCGACGTGTAAAACGTGTAATTGTCCTGCAGTTAAATCCTCTGTAAACAGCTCGTTTCCCTTCGTCTCGTTTGCCTCCAGGTGTTTGGAAACATTTAGCGACATTGTGCAGCGAACATCCGGAGCTGAAAATAAACCCTTTTTTTTTTTTTTTTTTTTTTTTTTGCGCGTCAGACCTCAGAGCTCTTACGCTGGTGAAAACAGTGTTGTGACTCCGGCATATGGTACGAGGGTGTCGCCGTTTACAGCTTTACTGAGGTCTGGTTTATTTATCACCAACCCGGTGGATGTGTTATACACGGCGGCGGCAGCTTGCTCCGACATCCTCGTCTCCGAATCCGCGGCATGCGTGGATTATCCTCAGCATCTGCCGAAAAGGAAGGAACGCCTTTGCGTGTGGACGGGTGCGATGCCTCGTGCTGCCTGTACGTTTGGGATCGTTCCGTTTGCCGTTTTGTCATTCTGCGCTTAAATCCCGATTTATTGAGGCTAACGCGTATGGACTCTCCCCCACCCATCTATCCCACCCTCTAGTGTTCGTACCAGCTACGAACCTCTAAATATAGTGGTGCAATCAGCAAGGGGATACAAAGCAGGAGCGCTCAATTCTCCGTTCTGCGACATGCAGGTCTCGCGGCGCCCCCCCCCCCCCCCGTTTTAGGAAGCGTTGCTTATCAGACTGGCGGATGCAGCAGTTTCATCGGCACGCTCTCTGGCGTCACCTGCTCCGTCCCCGAGCAAAAGATTGGGCACGCATGAAGGTGTGCGACACCCCCTCTCACAGCGCAGCAAAACTCACCCCCCCAACCCCACCCCCCCATGTTGAATTAGCACCTAGAGTGATGAATGGGCGCCCACCGTCTTCCTTTTGTGCCAGGATACAGTGGGGGTTTATTCGGCGGGCCGAGGATTCTGCAGGACCTTTGTTGCATTACCGCAGTGTCCATGACGAGGGGGGCTTATCGAATCTGTGCAGTAAAAAAAAAAAAAAAAAAAAAAAAAAAAAAAAAGTCGCAGTGTGCGTTTTAACACCCGACCTCCATCTCACGCACCAGCTCTCTCCATCCTCCCCTTCCTTTTCCCCAACCTAGGCGTTTCGTTTGCTTGATTTCCCCCCCCCCCACCCTCCAAACTCCAAACTCCCACGCCGTTTTATCGATGCGCCAGTCAAAATTTCATTCCGACGCTGGCAGCCTGCGCTGATAGGCTATTACTGTAAAATTGGCCACGCTACATTTCTTATGGGCCTGAGCGCAACCCGCCAACAGCCTGTAAACTGAGACCTGCACGATTAAATGCAAGACAAAACCACACGGCGGCCTCCTCCCCTCCTGCCTTCCACTGTGGCTGGCGGATGCACCCATCCTCCGCTGGGAATCAATTGGGGTTACCTACATCCTACACGCAATATTTCTACCTTCGCCGTGTTAGCACAAATTCCAAAACGAGCAGCCGTTCTTGCCGGTGGTCCCAGACGGCAGCATTAGGCAACGGGTTTTCGCTCTATATACAGAGCTTGCAGCACAAAGCATGTGAAAGAACAGCATCGACATCAGTGAGCTGAGGAGCCAACAAGGGAACAATTTGAAATTCAGCCCATATTTGCACTAATTGAATAAACAAGGGGGCTTCGGATTGTATTGGCTCGCTCTAACAGCCCTTTACGTTGAGGATGGGGTAATGCGGGGGGTTGATAATAACTCACACGGCCAATAGAAGCCGGACAAATTCATTCATTCGTTCGTTAAATTATTATTATTTTTTTTTAATAATCTTTTTATTGTTTTTAAACATTAAACCACAACACAAAATACATATACAGTATACATAAACAAATAATGATTAAAGGTACTGTAATAATTATATAAAAAAATAAAGATAACACACAAACTTATAAGCTCGTTCTTCCCCGGAGGAGATGGGCTACGCGGAAAAATGGCGTACGCCGCTCGCGCCTAGTGAGCGCTTCCCGGGCACCGACTACGCGGGGAATAATGCGTACGTCGGTCCACGGAGTGAAACGCTCCCACGAATACGACCTGCGTGGAAGTAGTACGCAGCGCCGCACCGTGGTTGAGCGCGGAAGGAGAGTCCAGAAAAACACCGGGATAAAAAACAAACCGAAATTAATTAATAAAAACTGGTGACGGAACACCAACAGAACGGGGGGGAACAAACGAACAAACTAACATCGGGAATAATCCACAAACAAAGACGTGGACCGAAATGAGGGAAAACGGAAACTAAATAACAAACCAACTAATCACCCAGCTGAGACAATTAAAAACCCAAACGAGGGACAGGTGCCCCAGGCACCTGTGACAATAATAACCAATAACATAAAATAGTAAACAAAAAATGAAAAGAAATAAAAAAATAATAATAATCAAGAAATAAGTAGAAAATAGAAGATTGTCACAGGTGCCTGGGGCACCTGTCCCTCGTTTGGGTTCTTAATTGTCTCAACTGGGTGATTGGTTTGTTTTGTGCACGTGATTAGTTTGGTTTGTTATTTAATTTTCGTTTTCCCTTTAGTCGGCGCACGTCTTTAATTTGTGGTTACCTTACCCGATGTTACTTTGTTCGTTTGTTCCCCCTTTTTGTTGGTGTTCCGTCACCAGTTTTAATAAATTTGGTTTTGGTTTTGGTTTTGGATGTTGGGTTCAACGCCCAGGACGGGTCGCCAGTCTTTTGCGGGGTAGATGCACAAATAAACATGTAGATCCATCCATCCAACCAACCATGCAGCCAGCTAACCAACCAATCCTACCCAGTACTTCATCTATGCATCCATCATTAGACTTTAATGTCCATCCATCCATTATCTTCCGCTTTATCCTTTAATAGGGTCGTGGTGGGGTTCCCCATTCCCATCCAGGGGAGAACGTTTCGGGCGCTGGGCAGATACACCCAGGACAGGGAGGCAATCTATCGCTGGGCACACACTCACTGACACACACAGATACACTCTATATGGGGCAATTTGGAGAACTCAATTGACTTGGTCCATGTTTTTGGGCTGTGGGAGGAAACCGGAGAACCCGGAGGAAACCCACGCGGACACGGGGAGAACATGGAAACTCGGATTCGAAACCTGGAATCCCTAGTACTGAGAGGAGAACGTGCTAAACCACTAAGCCGCCGTGCCGCCCTGACTTTAATGTAATTATAGTCATTAAAAGTTAATAAAAAACATCAAGTCCAACTATTATCCCTTGTTCCTGTATCACTTAACAGCTTTTAACTTGTATGGATTGCTTAAAACCAATACAGACGGCTAATGCCCCCCACCATTCTATGCTTTTGTGCTTTGTACCCCCGTCATGCACCCTCCTGGACACCTCGATTCTCACCCAGGCTCGAGACCAGCCGCAGTTGCCCGCAGGCCATAAATCAACACACTCATTCACATGGTCATATTAACTCCTAGTGAAAATTTAACGATGATTAAAGGACTTATTAGCAAGTTTTTTGGGAGAGAAGGGAACACCAGAGAATGAGGAGAACATGCTTAAAGGAGCACCAACACGTGTCACACATCACTACCAATACTCTATTCATTAACTTCCACTTAGTCCGGCACCAGGGTCACGCTGGGGTTCCCACCAAACTGTTATAAACTGCTTACCTTCATCACAGTTTAATAACAGCTCATAACAGTTCATAACAGTTCATAACAGTTCATAACAGTTCCCGAAGTGGCAAACCAGCCATCGGTTGCGTAACAAAGCATTACAGCGGTAGAATTTTAGTTTTTGAATATCTGAAAGTGACAAATGTGGATTGGTGTGTTGGTTTTGTGTTTATTAATATAACAAGTTAAAAATAAATGGTCGGCGGCACGGTGGCTCTGTGGTTTATCACGTTCACCTCTCAGCACTAGGGATTCCCGGTTCGAATCCCCATCTGGGTCGAGTTTCCATGTTCTCCCCGTGTCCGTGCGGGTTTCCTCCGGGTTCTCCGCTTTCCTCCCACAGTTCAAAAACATGGATCAAGTCAATTGAGTTCTCCAAATTGCCCCATGTAGAGTGTGTCTGTGTGAGTGAGTGTGTGCCCAGCGATGGATTGGCGCCCTATCCTGGGTGTATCTGCCCAGCGCCCGGGACGTTCTACCCTGGATGGGCATGGGGAACCCCACCGCGACCCTGATAGAGGATAAAGCGGAAGATAATGAATGAATAAAAGTAAATGTGTGAAAATATGGGACTAAATGCTAAATAAGACTTAAAAATAGAAATAAATGAATAGAACAGCAACAAAGTAACTTATTTGCTCATAATATGAACGTTTAACTGAGGGTGGCACGGTGGCTTAGTGGTTTAGCATGTTCTCCTCTCAGCGCTGGGGATTCCCGGTTCGAATCCCCATCTGAATGGAGTTTCCATGTTCTCCCCGAGTCTGCGTGGGTTTCCTCTGGGTTCTCTGGTTTCCTCCCACAGTCCAAAAACATGGATCAAGGTCAATTGAGTTCTCCAAATTGCCCCATATAGAATGTGTATGTGTGAGTGAGTGTGTGCCCAGCGATAGATTGGCGCCCTGTCCTGGGTGTATCTGCCCAGCGCCCGAAACGTTCTCCACTGGATGGGCATGGGGAACCCCCCCCCTCCCCACGACCCTAATAGAGGATAAAGTGGAAGATAATGGATGGATTAACTCTGACTGGGACAAAACCGTAAAGCTGAGCGCTCAGCAGAGACACCTGCTCAGGTGAATCCAGATGTTTGCACAGAGTAATGAGGCTGGGGTTCTTGGGGTATGTGTGTTGCCAGGAGTTCTAGTCCACCTTGCTTTATTAGGTGCCTGCTATGTTGATTTACTGTGTGTGTGTGTGTGTGTGTGTGTGTGTGTGTGTGGTATAACTTGGCACTATAGCTGTTAGTAGGCACTTTTTCCGAGTGCTGCTCTTACTTGGATTAAGGACAAAGTGAAAGGCACTCGATCACCTCGGGCAACGCAGGAGGAGAATGACGCTGCCATCGCGCTCAGACAGAAGGGCGGAATGCGCGAGGTCCGTACAGAACGCGACTTAAGAGATTGGAGGAGATCGGGAAGCAATGACGGTGAGGGACGGGGAGACGGAGTGAAGAGAACTTGCTGCATGCAGGCGGGGTGGTGGGGGGGGGGGGGGTGGTGTCCGGGGTTCACTGCAGTGCTCGGGATTGGAATTCAAACTGTTAACACGTCGTACTCTCGCAGTTTCTATTCTATTCTATTCTATTATATTACATTCCCGCGGTTTATGTTTAGCACGTTCGCCTCTCAGCTCTAGGGATTCCCGGTTCGAGTCCCCATCTGGGTGGAGTTTCCATGTTCTCCCCGTGTCCGCGTGGGTTTCCTCCAGGTTCTCCGGTTTCCTCCCACAGTCCAAAAACATGGATCAAGTCAATTGGATTCTCAAAATTACCCCATATAGAGTGTGTGTGTGTGTGTGTGAGTGTGTGCCCAGCGATGGATTGGCGCCCTGTCCTGGGTGTATCTGCCCAGCACCCGAAACGTTCTCCCCTGGATGGACATGGGGAACCCCACCACGACCCTAATAGAGGATAAAGCGGAAGATAATAAATGAATAAATCATCTCTCCTAATGTATCGCGTTTTTCTGCCTATTTCTAATGATGGTGCCTAACGGCGCGGTGGGCGGCGCGAACTATCACAGCGGCTCCCTCTGTCTGTCTATGGAGAGGAGGAACGTAATTTCGGTTCTCTGTTTGTCCTGCTATGCGGTGGAATTGACAATAAACCTCCTTGAATCCTTGAATCCTTGAATGTAGGGTGCGGTAGCCCAGTGGTCACCAATACAACCAATACTGTCACTTTGGCTCGCTCTCTGGGGGTTTAAAGGTTTTTCATTTTGTAAAGCTGCTTTGTGACAATGTACTGTTGTAAAAAGCGCGACTTGAACTTGAACTTGAACTTGGTCAGGACGTTGGGCTATCAATCTGAAGGTTGGGGGTTCAAATCCCAGGTCCACTGAAGTTACCAATGTGGGTCCTTGAGCGAGACCCTTAACCCTCATTGCTGCAGGGATGTTGTGATGAACCCTGTGCTCACCTTGTAAGTCGCTTTGGATAAAAGCATCCAATAAATGACCAAATGTAAATGTAAACGTATGTTTTTCTGCAGATGGTTGCAGATTCTCTGTGTGTGCACGCTCGCCTCCTGCGCTGTTCGTTCTCTCAGCAGAGCCATCAGGTGGCTCCATGCATGTGGTGCAGTTCAGTCCTACGCAGTGCTACAGAGCTACAGAGCAATGCAGAACCCCGATGTGTGCTAAAGAGGAATGAAATGATCCCTAAGGGGTCCGCACTCATTACAAGACTACTTTAAAAAAACAAAAATAATAAAAATCAATATTAATCATTACAAAATGGGCATGAAATCTTTTTATGGCTTTAAACAGAAATACTAGAGGCCTTCATGTAATAATAATTAACCTGTTCGACTGAAGTGATAAATGTAAGGCTCGCAAATCTTTAAATGCCATAAAAGACTCTTAAACATGTTTTTGACATATTTTTTTTCCCATGCCCATCCAGGGGAGAACGTTTCGGGCGCTGGGCAGATACACCCAGGATAGGGGGGCAATCCATCGCTGGACACACACTCACTCATTCACACGGACACACTCTACATGGGGCAATTTGGAGAACTCAATTGATCCTTGATCCTTGTTTTTGGACTGTGGGAGGAAACAGGAAAACCAGGAGAAGACCCATGTGGACACGGGGAGAACATGCAAACTCCACCCAGATTGGGATTAGAACCGGAAATTTAAGGCTTGCGACTCTCTAAAACCTTTAAATGCCATAAAAGACTCTTAAACATGTTTTTGACATATTATTTCTAAGTTTAACAAACATTTGAATGCAGATATAGAGGTCACTCATTATCTCATTATCTCATTATCTTGATCACTTGATCTTATAGAAGGGTCGGGGGGGGGGGGGGGGGGGGGGGGGGGGGGGGGGGGGGGGTGGGGGGGGGGGGGGGGGGGGGGGGGGGGGGGGGGGGGGGGGGGGGGGGGGGGGGGGGGGGGGGGGGGGGGGGGGGGGGGGGGGGGGGGGGGGTTCCCCATGATCATCCAGAGAAGAACATTTGGAGTGCTGAAGAACACAATCACACACTGACACACACAATATCCATCCATCCATTATCTTCCACTTTATCCTATATTAGGGTCACGGGGGGTGTTCCCCATGCCCATCCAGGGGAGAACGTTTCGGGCGCTGGGCAGATACACCCAGGACAGGACGCCAATCTATCACTGGACACACACTCACTCACACACACAGACACACTCTATATGGGGATCTATGTTTTTGGACTGTGGGAGGAAACCGGAGAACCCGGAGGAAACCCACACGGACACGGGGAGAACATGGAAACTCCACCCAGATGGGGATTCGAACCGGGAATCCCCAGCGCTGAGAAGAGAACATGCTAAACCACTAAGCCACCGTGCCGTCCCTGTCTTAGCCATTATATTGATGATAAGTCATGCTCACCATGAAAATAGGGCTTGATATCTAAACCAACAACGTTGTATTTATTAAATTAACAGCATGAACACACTTTAAATTTGCTCGAATGATTTATAAAAATATATTCTTTATTTTTTTTTTGGGGGGGTTATTTCCACCTCTGGCAGGAATCCCGTCAGAACGTGGCTGTTTCCAGACCTCTTGTTGTCGTGTTTGCTGTTCTGTGTGAGTCTGATGCAGGTGTATGCGCTGCAGAACTGCTTTTTTGTGTTTCTACCACATTAGACCCCCAAACAAAAGCACTGCGGAACAATAGATCTATAGAATACATCTGCTGACGTCACGTTCACCTGCAGCTGCTGATGTTTGATCAGGTTTACTGTTAATCTTATTTGTCAATATCCCTCAGCGGACGGGTCCTCTCGTACCGAACGTGCATTCATTAAACTTTATTAATTTCTGTATTTGTTTAGAATGTTCTATTACGTTCTACACCGTGCTTTATCTGTACATGTTTAGACATCGCTGCTTAAATCACATGATTTTTTACTGAATTCAGCTGATAGAAAGAATTATAAATATTAAACTTGCCATTTGTTGGAACAAGGGCGGCACGGTGGCTTAGTGGTTTAGCACGTTCTCCTCTCAGCGCTATCAGATTCCCGGTTCGAATCCCCATCTGGGTGGAGTTTCCATGTTCTCCCCGTGTCCGCGTGGGTTTCCTCCGGGTTCTCCGGTTTCCTCCCACAGTCCAAAAACACGGATCAAGTCAATTGAGTTCTCCAAATTGCCCCATATAGGCAATGTGTGTTTGTGTGAGTGAGTGTGTGTCCAGTGATAGATTGGCGTCCTGTCCTGGGTGTACCTGCCCAGCGCCCGAGACGTTCTCCCCTGGATGGGCATGGGGATCTCCCCGCTAACCTAATATAGGACAAAGCGGAAGATAATGGATGGATGGGATTTTCAGATTCTTTCATTAACCTGTAAACAAAAATATGCAGACAACATTTTGGAGTTGGGGTATGAGATGTTGGAGTTGGGGTCGAAATGTTCTTCACTGGATGATCGTGGCCCTAATGGAGGATGAAGTGGAAAATAATGGATGGATGGATAGTTTGGTACAGGACACTTTCAAATCAAATCAAAGTCAGGTTTATTAGTCACATGCGTCGTTATACACGGTACGGCCAGCAGTGACATTCTTTTCTGACATCTCCACAAAAGGATAAGTGACAATAAAGAAAAAATATGTATTTACAATTTACGTTTATAAAAGAGAAACTGTAGAAATAAGATAATGGAGACATTCGTGACTCAGTGACTGGTGTGCTAGGGGCAGTAATGATTCTTCAGTAGTCAGGTCCAGGAGACGATGGTGGATTTGTGGATGATCACCAGCGACAGTGAGGACAGTGATGACAGTGATGACTCGGTAACCGAGGGGCAGATGAGTGGTTAAGGTGGTGGAGACGGAGCTGATCAGGTGATTGAAAGGGGTCAGTGACGAATTTAGCTGGAAGTTTAAGCCCACATTAAATAGCAAGCATGTTTTGGGAGTTTGCTTTTTATATTTAGCTGTGATGACTCATGATGGAGACTTTAAAAGTTCTTGTCTGGTTCTTTGTCGATAAAACACAAGCCCGGTTTATCCGGCGAGTGCATCTGAGGTCGCGTCAGACTATTTTTAAATTAGCTATAAATAAAAGCTTTAAATTCAATGCCTATACATTAGCGGAGGAATAAGAAATACATAAGAGGATGGTGGTGGTGGTGGGTGGTTGGGGGGGGAGGGTACGGCATGGCTAGATATACAGTACCAGTCAAGAGTTTGGACACGCCCCCTTTTTGCTCCACTTATTGTCCATGTTCTCAGTTCCACGTCCTGTAAAGATGGACTTTTTGGTTCTACAGTTCCACTCTGTAGTCCATCTGTTTGTGTTCTACAGTACATACTGTGTACTCTGTTCTCTAATGGTCCCACCATAGTACCACCACAGAGCAGGGGTTATTGGGTGGGTGCATTATTCCTATCCCAGCAGTGTCACTGAGGTGGAGAAATGAAACTCCAGCAGCACTGCTGCACTAGAACCCCCCTCACCACATCAGTGTCACTGCAGAACCGACAATAAACAATCCACCACCCAAATGATACCTGTTCTGTGATGCTCCTGAGAACCAACAGGGGTTCTAACAACAACAAAGAACACAGATGGACTACAGTCTGTAATTGTAGAACTACAAACTCTACTATATGGTAAGCGGAGGATATAGAGAATGGAGCAAGAAGGGGGCGTGTCCAAACTTTGGACTGATACTGTACTGTATATATTGAGGTCTAAGTTGGATTTTGCGTTCTTAATGACAAATATTCATAGCGTTTTGTGGTAAATAAATACATCCAGAACCTGAAACATTTTCATCTTCATTCCATTTTACTAATTTCATTTATTAGAGCAGCACGGTGGATTAGTGGTGTAGCATGTTCTCCTCTCAGCTCTAGGGATTCCCGGTTCGAATCCCCATCTGGGTGGAGTTTCCATGTTCTCCCCGTGTCCGCGTGGGTTTCCTCTGGGTTCTCTGGTTTCCTCCCACAGTCCAAAATACATGGATCAAGTTAATTGAGTTCTCCAAATTGCCCCATATAGAGTGTGTCTGTGTGATTCAGTGTGTGTCCAGCGATAGATTGGCGCCCTGTCCTGGGTGTATCTGCCCAGCGCCCGAAACGTTCTCCCCTGGATGGGCATGGGGAACCCCCCCCCCAATAGAGGATAAAGCGGAAGATAATGAATGGATGTATTAGATTTAAAGTTTTTGTTTGTGTGTGTGGGGGCGGCACGGTGGCTTAGTGGTTTAGCATGTTCTCCTCTCAGCACTAGGGATTCCCGGTTCGAATCCCCATTCGGGTGGAGTTTCCATGTTCTCCCCGTGTCCGCGTGGGTTTCCTCCGGGTTCTCCGGTTTTCTCCCACAGTCCAAAAAAATGGATCAAGTCAATTGAATTCTCCAAATTGCCCCATATAGAGTGTGTCTGTGTGAGTGAGTGTGTGCTCAGCGATAGTTTGGCGTCCTGTCCTGGTTGTATCTGCCCAGCGCCCCCCCCCCCCCCCCCGGCAACCCTAATAGAGGATAAAGTGGAAGATAATGAATGAATAAATAATTTACCAGATCTTCTGAATTTTGGGGTCGTTCAGTAGATACATGTGATGTCAGAATTCTAACCCAAAATAAGGCGGAGCATTGCAGCCAAACGACTCTGTGGTTCAACTTCTTTATGAATGATCAGTGATGGATCTGTACTACAACTACAAAGCTGTCATGTGACAGTATTAGTGCCTAATATGGGCATAACCAGCACGGCACTGTCCACAAAATAATGAAACACCTTTATTGGTCTAAGTCTCATTGTATGCTGCTGCAGTGGACCTACGGAGCCACCCCAATATAACAAAAATAGACGTGACTACCGTAACTATATTTAGGGAATTGTTTATTCTCATCCCATAGGGGGGGGGGGTTCCCCATGCCCAACCAGGGGAGAGTGTTTCGGGTGCTAGGCAGATACACCCAGGACAGGGCACCAATCCACTCACTCACACAGACACACAGTCACTATATAGAGGCATTTTAGAGCAGCCAGTTTATTTTGACTCCATGTTGTTGGACTGCGGGAGGAAACTGGAGAACCCAAAGAAAACACATGATCAACCCAGATCAGGATTCGAACCTGGATCCCCAGCGGTGAGAGGTGGATGTGCTGACCACTAAGCCACCATGCCGCCCTTAATCGTTTATTCTACAGTTTAAAAACATCCATTCAGCCATCCATTATCTTCCACTTTATCCTCTATTAGGGTCGCGGTGGGGTTCCCCATGTCCATCCAGGGGAGAACGTTTCGGGCGCTGGGCAGATACACCCAGGACAGGACGCCAGTCTATCACTGGGCACACACTCACTCACACACACACTCTATGTGGGGCAATTTGGAGAATCTAATTGACCTTGATCCATGTTTTTGGACTGTGGGAGGAAACCGGAGAACCCGGAGGAAACCCACGCGAACACGGGGAGAACATGGAAACTCCACCCAGATGGGGATTCGAACCGGGAATCCCTAGCGCTGAGAGGAGAACATGCTAAACCACTAAGCCACCGTGCTGCTGCTTAGAAACACATCAAATATAATTTATTATCTAAAATATTGCTTCTGATTTTAATAGGGGCGACACGGTGGCTTAGTGGTTTAGCACGTTCGCCTCACAGCTCTAGGGATTCCCGGTTCGAATCCCCATCTGGGTGGAGTTTCCATGTTCTCCCCGTGTCCGCGTGGGTTTCCTCCGGGTTCTCCGCTTTCCTCCCACAGTCCAAAAACATGGATCAAGTCAATTGAGTTCTCCAAATTGCCCCATATAGAGTGTGTCTGTGTGAGTGAGTGTGTGCCCAGCGACAGGTTGGCGCCCTGTCCTGGGTGTATCTGCCCAGCGCCCGAAACGTTCTCCCCTGGATGGGCATGGGGAACCCCACCGCGACCCTAATAGAGGATAAAGCGGGAGATAATGAATGAAATGAATGAATGAATGAATGATTTTAATAGCTACCACCAGGGGGCTTTGCAATTTCCAATTTTTCAAACATGGCTTCAGATCATACATGAGACAAAGGTACTTAAGGGTGTGTGTGTGAGTGTGTGTGAGTGAGAGTGTGTGTGTGAGAGTGTGTGTGTGTGTGTGTGTGTGTGTGTGTGAGTGAGTGTGTGTGTGACTATACGAGCTGCTTGGCCCACGACTTTACTCTGATTTGAGAGGTTTCATTCCTTCCATCAGTCACTGAATGCAATTAATCTGTTAAAGTGCTGAGAGAGTGAGTGTGTGTGTGTGTGTGTGTGTGAGACTTTAAGAGCTATGCTGCATTTCCACCCCTGTGTTGGTGTGTGTGTGTGTGTGTGTGTGTGTGTGTGTGTGTGTGTGTGTGTGTGTGTGTGTGTGTGTGTGCTGTCATAGTAGTACCTTCCTTTAGATGGCATGTTAGCTATTAGCTAATGTACATTACTAAATGTAATCATTAAGTAATGCCTTCCGAAGCAGAAACACTAAACACCGCACACAGCAGCTTTTAATTCCAATTAATCGTTACCGTGCATTAAAGGTGCAATCTGTAATATTAGCTCGGTCTTAAACTAATGCGAGATTTTTTAAAAAAGCATTCAGGCGATCGATTGTGATGGACAAACCGAAGTTTTGGGGCGACGTGCAATAAAGCAGTCAGACTTTGGGATGTTGCTGACGGCGCAGTGCGTTGTGTTGATGTAGAATAATGATATTTTATTTTTATATTGTGTTTATTTATATGTTGATGCACAGGGCGGCACGTTCTCCTCTCAGCGCTAGGGATTCCCGGTTCGAATCCCCATCTGGGTGGAGTTTCCGTGTTCTCCCCGTGTCCGCCTGGGTTCCCTCCGGGTTCTCCGGTTTCCTCCCACAGTCCAAAAACATGGATCAAGTCAATTGAGTTCTCCAAATTGCCCCATGTAGAGTGTGTGTGTGAGTGAGTGTGTGCCCAGCGATGGATTGGCGCCCTGTCCTGGGTGTATCTGCCCAGCGCCTGAAACGTTCTCCCCTGGATGGACATGGGGAACCCCACCACGATCCTAATAGAGGATAAAGCGGGAGAGAATGAATGAATGAATGAATGAATGAATGTTGATGCACAGGGCGGCACGGTGGCTTAGTGGTTTAGCACGTTCTCCTCTCAGCGCTAGGGATTCCCAGTTCGAATCCCAATCTGGGTGGAGTTTCCATTTTCTCCCCGTGTCCGCGTAGGTTTTCTCCGGGTTCTCCGGTTTCCTCCCGCAGTGCAAAAACATGGCTCAAGTCAATTGAGTTCCCCAAATTGCCCCATATAGAGTGTGTTTGTGTGAGTGAGGTGTGTGTCTAGTGATAGATTGGCGTCCTGTCCTGGGTGTATCTGCCCAGCGCCCGAGATGTTCTCCCCTGGATGGGCATGGGGAACCCCCCCCCCCCCACGACCCTAGTACAGGATAAAGCGGAAGATAATGGATTGATGGGATTTCCAGATTCTTTCATTAAACTTTTTGGAGTTGGGGTGTGAGTTATGGAGTTGGGCCGACGTGGGCCGATGTAGCAGCATCATTAGAGCGGCCCTTTCCCTTTCCCTCGTGAAAAGCCTTCTCGGGTGTCCAGAAAGCTCATATAGATGTGATAATGTGCTGAACACATACTTGACCCGACCCTCCTCCGCTGATTGATGGCAGTTAAAGAACAGCCCCTGAGGTACGCTGTACAGCGACGCCGCATGTCAGGCAGTGCAGCATTGGTCTTCACTTAGATGAGGCATCTGCCCCAATGACAGAAATCTGTTTGCTGTACGTAACTCTAGAACCTGGTTTTATTTTATTAATTAAGTTGTAGAGACGCCTCTCAGCTCTAGGGATTCCCAGTTCGAATCCCCATCTGGGTGGAGTTTCCATGTTCTCCCTGTGTCCGCGTGGGTTTCCTCCGGGTTCTCCGGTTTCCTCCCACAGTCCAAAAACATGGATCAAGTCAATTGAATTCTCAAAATTGCCCCATATGGAGTGTCTGTGTGGGTGGGTGTGTGCCCAGCGATGGATTGGCGCCCTGTCCTGGGTGTATCTGCCCGGTGCCTGGGATGGGCATGGATGGGCATGGGGGGCATGGGGATGGGCATGGGGAACCCCACCGCGAACCTAATACAGGATAAAGCGGGAGATAATGAATGAAAGTTGTAGAGACAGGGCGGCACGGTGGCTTAGTGGTTTAGCACGTTCTCTGCTCAGCACTAGGGATTCCCGGTTCGAATCCCCATCTGGGTGGAGTTTCCATGTTCTCCCCGTGTCCGCTAGGTTTCCTCCGGGTTCTCCGGTTTCCTTCCACAGTCCAAAAACATGGATCAAGTCAATTGAGTTCTCCAAATTGCCCCATATAGAGTGTGTATGTGTAAGTGAGTGTGTGCCCAGTGATAGATTGGCGCCCTGTCCTGGGTGTATCTGCCCGGCGCCCGAAACGTTCTCCCCTGGATGGGCATGGGGAACCCCCCCCCCCCCCCCCCCGCGACCCTAATAGAGGATAAAGCAGAAGATAATGAATGAATGAAGTTGTAGAGACCTTATGGACTGCATGGACTGTTCCGAGTCCACTTTAAAGTGGGAATGTCCAATCCTTGGTTCTACATGGTTTCTGCAGTGTCTTGAACCTTGTGTGTACATTGCTGACAGAACATATTATTCACCCACCGTCCAGACTAATGGCTTTTGTCAGTCTGAAGCTGTAAATCACGGGGTTGATGAAAGTGGTGGATGAAAACTGATCAGCACTTAGCTCCAGAACTATTGGCACCTGTTGTGATGCTGGGTGCAACGCTAAGTACTGTACGCTTCAGCCATTTAAGCAAATCCTGAAGATGAAGCTTACTCTGCAGAAATCACTCGACACTACAGCAGTATAGCATCATGGGTTTCACGGTCATCGGTCATCGCAGTCATACTGTAGGCTTCGAAGGTCCTCGGTTTGATTCCTGGTCCCTCCAAGTACTCTTGCTGAAGTGCCCTTGGGCAAGGCACCTAACCCCAATTGCTCCCTGGGCTAGGAGGTTTTGTGGTTTAGCATGTTCTCCTCTCAGCTCTAGGGATTCCCGGTTCGAATCCCAATCTGGGTGGAGTTTCCATGTTCTCCCCGTGTCCGCGTGGGTTTCCTCCGGGTTCTCCGGTTTCCTCCCACAGTCTAAAAACATGGATTAAGCCAATTGAATTCTCCAAATTGCCCATATAGAGTGTGTCTGTGTGAGTGAGTGTGTGTCCAGAGATAGATTGGCGTCCTGTCCTGGGTGTATCTGCCCAGCGCCCGAAACGTTCTTCCCTGGATGGGCATGGGGAACCCCCCCCACGACCCTAATAGAGGATAAAGTTGAAGATAATGGATGGAACAACTTGTATGAAAGAGGTTTTATGGTGTTTTGTTCGGGATATCCATCCATCCATTATCTTCTGCTTTATCCTCTACTAGGGTCGTGGGGAGGGGGTGGGGGGTTCCACATGCCCATCCAGGGGAGAACATTTCGGGCACTGGGCAGATACACCCATGACAGGACGCCAACAGATCGCTGGGCACACACTTACTCACACAGACACACTCTATATGGGAGAATTTGGAGAATTCAATTGACCTTGATCCATGTTTTTGGACCGTGGGAGGAAACCGGAGAACCCGGAGGAAACCTATTGTGCTTTAAAGGGAACGTGATGACGTACAATGATTAAATTGCGTGTTCCTCGTTGTTTCTTCTTCTTCTTTTTTTTTTGTAATGTCCGTTCCCTCAGTTCGCCGCAGTGGATCGGTTTACAACGTCGGCTAGAATTTGCGATCTCCTGTAATGTGAGCGAGGCTTAAGACTGCATCCAGTCCCCCCCCCCCCCTCCTGGTTTATTTATTTTCCAGGCCTTTTGGCCTAATTAGAGATGCTGGACATGCGTCGTGCTTACAGGCTAGAAGATAAAAAAAAAAAAAAAAAAAAAACTCCCATGGGCAGGTCACGGGGATATTGCAAGGAGAACATACTCTCCATGGCTCTGCTGATGAATACTGTATGGAACCTGACAAGGCGCTCCTGCAGGACGCCCCCTAATGGACTCACATATAGTTTTCCAGTTGTTAGTTTTTCCATTTGTTTAATATCTGGACACGGCTGTCCTACACTGTTGTTGCTGCCCGGCCGCTCAAGGAGGACGAGTCCCCCACTGAGTCTCGGTCCTCACAAGGTTTCTTCCTTAAATAACGACATAAAAGGGAGTTTTTTCTTGCCTTGCCACTGTCGCTTCGGCTCGCTCTTTGGGGGTTTAAAGGCTTTTCATTCTGTAAAGCTGCTTTGTGACGATGTACTGTTGTAAAAAACGCTTTATAAATAAATAACTTGAACTTGAACGTGAACATACCAACTCCTCATGCCATGGAGGCACAGACCCCACCGCGGACCCTGCTGCTGTGAAGTGGCGCACGACAGCGTTACTGCGCCTAATCGATTATTCTGAGCGTGAACAGAACGCAGGCTGAAGCGTGCCGGCTGCGGATGCGGCATCCGGCCTCGGCTCTCGGTAAACACCCGACGGGCACAGGTGGCGTGCCGTAAACGAACACCTTTTTTGCTGGGATTTTGTTTATTAAGGGTGTTCCCAGGTTGTACAAGCTGGTGTGAACTTCCTGGCGCTGTGGGGTGGTGGCCATGTGCTGGGTACACACTGCAGAGCTCTGGAGGATGTACAGGGAACAAACTGGCATTCGATAGGTGGGAAATCCTGCTGAGTGCGAATTCTGAGGCCAGTGTACTGCGTATTCCTTTGCTCTCTCTCTCTCTCTCTCTCTCTCTCTCTCTCTCTCTTTCTCTTATGCTCACTCTCACTGGCACTGCTCATACTGTTCTATTCACAGATGGCCGGCCACACTAGCGATGCGGCGAGTCCATGAGTCTGCGTTTCCTTACCCCGTGCTTTTAGTTCCATATTTTTATTTCGTGCTTTTTTTTTTATTACCACTGTCTGTGTTTTTCATTCATTCGTTCATCCATCATCTTCCGCTTTGTCCTATATTAGGGTCACGGGGTGGGGGGGGAACGTTTCGGGCGCTGGACAGATACACCCAAGATAGGACGCCAATCCATCGCTGGACACTCACTCACTCACACAGACACACTCTATATGGGGCAATTTGGAGAACTCAATTGACCTTGATCCATGTTTTTGGACTGTGGGAGGAAGAAACCAGAGAACCCGGAGGAAACCCACACGGACACGGGGAGAACATGGAAACTCTCACCTAGATTGGGATTCGAACCGGGAAATCCCTAGCGCTGTGTTTTTCAAGAATTTAAAAATAGTTTGCCATTATTTACACGTGGCGGAATGGTGGCTTAGTGGTTTAGCACGTTCTCCTCTCAGCGCTAGGGATTCCCGGTTCGAATCCCCATCTGGGTGGAGTTTCCATGTTCTCCCCGTGTCCGCGTGGGTTTCCTCCGGGTTCTCCGGTTTCCTCCCACAGTCCAAAAACATGGATCAAGGTCAATTGAGTTCTCCAAATTGCCCCATATAGAGTGTGTCTGTGTGAGTGAGTGTGTGCCCAGCGATGGATTGGCGTCCTGTTCTGGGTGTAGCTGCCCAGCGCCCGAAACGTTCTCCCCTGGATGGGCATGGGGAACCCCACCGCGACCCTAATAGAGGATAAAACGGGAGATAATGGATGGATGGATGGATGGATTATTTACACACTTGCACTCACACACACACACTCACACACACACACACACACACACACACACACACACACACACACACACACACACACACACACACACACACACATCAGTAGCATCACTGCAGGTAGCAGCAGGTAATCAATATGACAAGTGTTTGCTTGGAGGATGACATCACAAACAAACATACACACACACACACACACACACACATGCATGCATATACAATGCACACACACACACACACACACACACACACACACACACACACACACACACACGCATACCTTGCTAAGTGACCCAGCACCATGTGATTCATGTTACTGAATGCGTATTGATTATGGTTTCTATTCTGGCCGCGTAATTGAATGACTCTGCCAGCGTGGGGCAGCGATGAGCTCTTCCTTTCGGCCTCGTCGTTACTCTGAGCCTCCGCTTTGCCTTCACCCCACTCGCCCCTGTGAGGCCTAAACACTCCGAATCGCATGAGGACAACATGTCCAGTCCTGCCTTTTTTTTCTCATTTTAAATGCTGCAGGAGGGCGGCACGGTGGCTTAGTGGTTTAGCATGTTCTCCTCTCAGCGCTAGGGATTCCCGGTTCGAATCCCCATCCGGGTGGAGTCTCCATGTTCTCCCCGTGTCCGCGTGGGTCTCTTCCGGGTTCCTCCGGTTTCCTCCCACAGTCCAAAAACATGGCTCAAGGTCAATTGAGCTCTCCAAATTGCCCCATATAGAGTGTGTGTGTGTGTGAGTGTGTGCCCAGTGATAGATTGGCGTCCTGTCCTGGGTGTTTCTGCCCAGCGCCCGAGACGTTCTCCCCTGGATGGGCATGGGGACCCCCCCCCCCGACCCTAATAGAGGATAAATGGATAATTGCAGATAATGGATGGATGGATAAATGCAGCAGGGCGGCACGGTGGCTTAGTGGTTTAGCATGTTCTCCTCTCAGCGCTAAGGATTCCCGGTTCAATTCCCCATCCGGGTGGAGTTTCCATGTTCTCCCTGTGTCCGTGTGGGTTTCCTCAAGGTTCTCCGGTTTCCTCCCACAGTCCAAAAACATGGCTCAGGGTCAATTGAGTTCTCCAAATTGCCCCATATACAGTGTGTCTGTGAGTGAGTGTGTGCCCAGCGATGGATTGGCGTCCTGTCCTGGGTGTATCTGCCCAGCGCCCGAGACGTTCTCCCCTGGATGGGCATGGAGAACCCCCCTCCCCTCCCCCATGACCCTAATAGAGGATAAATGAATAATGGCAGATAATGGATGGATAAATGCAGCAGGGCATATTGGTTTAGCATGTTCTCCTCTCAGCGGTAGGGATTCCCGGTTCGAATCCCAATCCGGGTGGAGTTTCCATGTTCTCCCCGTGTCCGCGTGTGTCTCCTCCGGGTTCTCCGGGTTCATCCCACAGTCCAAAAACATGGCTCAATTCAATTGAGTTCTCCAAATTGCCCCATTTAGAGTGTGTCTGTGTGAGTGAGTGTGTGCCCAGATATAGATTGGCATCCTGTCCTGGGTGTATCTGCCCAGCGCCCGAAACGTTCTCCCCTGTATGGGCATGGGGTACCCCTCCCACCCCACCCACGACCCTAGTAGAGGATAAAGCGGAAGATAATGGATGGATAACTGCAGCAGGGAGAAAAGGCAGAGCGATTAATCGGTTCCTCACACAATAGACGGACTGCGTCAATAATTGCTTATGTAAATATACACTTGCTTTATTAGGTACATCTGTTTAACTGCCCTTTATTGCAAAGATTAGCGATAATCAGCCCCCGACATGCCGACGGCTCGATGCGGTCAGGCCTGGGGATGGTCAGGTCGACCTGCCGAGGTTTAAACTGAGCACGAAAATGAAAAGAAAGGGGATTCAGGTGACTGAACATCGCTGATTACGCTGGAGAGGTTGTCTCAGGATTTCATAGATTGTCACGACAAGCGTTTCTAGGTGTTAAAGTCAGAATATCAATCAAATAAAGAGAAGATCCCCACATCTGACCAATCAGGTACGAGCTTTCAATCAGGTCAGGTAGAAGAGCAGGAGGATTTCCACCCCAAACCAAACCAGATATGATTCATTAATCGGATCGTTTGGCATAATTAACAATGCACTGACTGTCCCGCCATCCATTATGTTCTGCTTTATCTATTAGGGTCACGCTGGGGGGGGGGGGTGTTCCCCATGCCCATCCAGGGGAGAACGTTTCGGGCGCTGGGCAGATACACCCAGGACAGGACGTCAATCCATCGCTGGGCACACACTAGCTCACACATACACACTCTATATGGGGCAATTTGGAGAACTCAATTGACCTTGATCCATGTTTTCTTCCTTCCTGTGGGAGGAAACCGGAGAACCCGGAGGAAACCCACGCGGACACGGGGAGGACATGGAAACTCCACCCAGATCGGGATTCGAACCGGGAATCCCCAGCGCTGAGAGGAGAACATGCTAAACCACTAAGCCACCGTGCCGCACCTCACACACACAAACAATGGGGCAATTTAGAGCATTTGATTTTCCTTGATCCATGTTTTTGGACTGTGGGAGGAAACCGGAGAACCCGGAGGAAACCCACGCGGACACGGGGAGGACATGGAAACTCGAACTTCGAACCGGGAATCCCCAGCGCTGAGAGGAGAACATGCTAAACCACTAAGCCACCGTGCCGCCCAGTGCACTGACTGTAGTATCTGCCCAGCGCCCGAGACGTTCTACCCTGGACGGGCACGGGGAACCCCCCCCCCCCCCCGTGACCCTAATAGAGGATAAAGTGGAAGATAATGGATGGATGAATACTTGTAAGTGTGAGAAACCTTTAACATACGTTTCTGTCATTTTGGAAAGCTGTTTCCTGAGGACAGATAAATGAATGAATAAATACATGAATGAATGAATGGATGAATGAATGAATGGATGAATGAATGAATAAATACATGAATGAATGAATGGATGAATAAATAAATGAATGAATGAATGAATAAATGAATAAATAAATGAATGAATGAATGATTAAATAAATGAATGGATGAATTGACTGGGGTATTGCATGGAGACTGCGTGGGTGCAGACAGTTGGCGAGCGTGATGGATTCCGCTTCCCGTGGGGTTTTCCCTCCACACGCCTCCACGCTCTGATGCAGCGGGGGAGCTCGGATTTGCAAAATAAAAAAAGTATAAAATAAAGAGGAGAGTGAAACCGTAACAGAGACAAAAACAAAGCCTTTAATGGAGAGAAGTGCTGACCGAAGCAGCGCCACCTCTCACTGTGTGACTTTCACATCCTCCTCGTTTCATCTAATCTCCTCGCCTCCGTTTTATTTTATTTGACATTTCCTACGTGCCTCTCAGCACTGGGGATTCCCGATTCGAATCCCCATCTGGGTGGAGTTTCCATGTTCTCCTCGTGTCCGCGTGGGTTTCCTCCGGGTTCTCCGGTTTCCTCCCACAGTCCAAAAACATGGAAAAAGCCAATTGAGTTCTCCAAATTGCCCCATATAGAGTGTGTCTGTGTGTGTGAGTGTGTGCCCAGCGATGGATTGGCGTCCTGTCCTGGTTCTATCTGCCCAGCGCCCGAGACGTTCTCCCCTGGATGGGTATGGAGAACCCCCCCCCCCCGACCCTAATATAGGATAAAGCGGGAGATAATGAATGAATGGATTTCCTACATGCTCCTTTCTTTTATTACTCTTGTCTCGTTCATTTGACTTCTCCATTTTCTTTTTTTATGTGATATACTTACTTATCGGGCGGCACGGTGGCTTAGTGGTTTAGCATGTTCTCCTCTCAGCGCTAGGGATTCCCGGTTCGAATCCCAATCTAGGTGAAGGTTCCATGTTCTCCCCATGTCCGCATGGGTTTCCTCCGGGTTCTCCGGTTTCCTCCCACAGTCCAAAAACATGGATCACGTCAATTGAGTTCTCCAAATTGCCCCATATAGAGTGTCTGTGTGAGTGAGTGTGTGTCCAGCGATGGATTGGCGTCCTGTCCTGGGTGTATCTGCCCAGCGCCCGAGACGTTCTCCCCTGGATGGGCATGGGGAACCCATCCACCCCACCCCACCCCACCCTGCGACACTAATAGAAGATAAAGCAGAAGATAATGGATGGATTCTTGCTCATCAGAGAACTCCAGATCCTCCTTTAATGTTTTAATAAAGTGTAACGACCTTTTATTAATTAAATATAAAACACATCCTGCGTCATTAACCCTCCGGCTTGGATTCGTCTTACTGTACACGTCTTTATTTATTTTCCCTCCTATTCATTTCCTCCATCTCTTTCTCTTTATGTTCTCTCCTCCATGCGTTCTCGCCACTCTGTACCATTATGGTGCAGAGAATTTACCAATTACCTCTAAGTGCGCCGGCGTTCATGCGGGCCCGCGTCGCGGACGCCATGTGCGCGTATGGGCTGTCTGAACGTCGGGCTGCGTGGAGGTGCCGGGGCGCTCGATGGCGTGGGAGGGGAATGAAAAGCGGACGTGGAGGTGGAGGGAAATCCGTTCCGATCCGTCGTCGGAAACAGTGGTGCGCTTGCGTCAGGAGGCTTATAATAATAATAATAATAATCATAATATTCATTCATTCATTCATTATCTCCCGCTTTATCCTCTATTAGGGTCGCGGTGGGGTTCCCCATGCCCATCCAGGGGAGAACATCTCGGGCGCTGGGCAGATACACCCAGGACAGGGCGCCAATCCATCGCTGGGTACACACTCACTCACACAGACACACTCTATATGGGACAATTTTGAGAATTCAATTGACTTGATCCATGTTTTTGGACTGTGGGAGGAAACCGGAGAACCCGGAGGAAACCCACGCAGACACGGGGAGAACATGGAAACTCCACCCAGATGGGGATTCGAACCGGGAATCCCTAGTGCTGAGAGGAGAACGTGCTAAACCACTAAGCCACCGTGCCGCCTAATAATAATTCATTCATTCATTATCTTCCACTTTATCCTCTATTAGGGTTGCGGTGGGGTTCCCCATGCCCATCCAGGGGAGAACGTCTCGGGCGCTGGGCAGACAACCCAGGACAGGGCGCCAAACCATCGCTTGGTACACACTCACTCACACAGACACACTCTATATGGGGCAATTTAGAGAACTCAATTGACTTGATCCATGTTTTTGGACTGTGGGAGGAAACCGGAGAACCCGGAGGAAACCCCCGCGGACACGGGGAGAAAATGGAAACTCCACCCAGATGGGGATTCGAACCGGGAATCCCTAGCGCTGAGAGGCGAACGTGCTAAACCACTAAGCCACCATGCCGCCTAATAATAATTCATTCATTCATTATCTCCCACTTTATCCTCTATTAGGGTCTCAGTGGGGTTCCCCATGCCCATCCAGGGGAGAACGTCTCGGGCGCTGGGCAGATACACCCCAGGACGGGCGCCAATCCATCGCTGGGCACACACACTCACACACAGACACACTCTATATGGGGCATTTAGAGAACTCAATGAACTTGATCCATGTTTTTGGACGGAGAACCCGGAGGAAACCCACACGGACACGGGGAGAACATGGGAACTCCACCCAGATGGGGATCCGAACCGGGAATCCCTAGCGCTGAGAGGCGAACGTGCTAAACCACTAAGCCACCGTGCCGCCCAAAGTGCTACATGATGAAAGCAGATAACAACACATATAACAGCAACAATCAATTAAGAATGGTAAGTTCTTCTAAGGAGCTCGAAGGATTTTCTGAGGAGCTCTCGACTGGTCAGGTAGAACATTCCACAAGCGTGGTGCGGCAGAACCAAAGGCTCCATCACCCATGGTGCTGAGCTTCGTTCTGGGGAGGAGGAGGAAGCGGTTTGAATTTACAGAGTGAAGCGATGGTGGTGATGTTTGCTGGATGAGAAGCTCTTTCAGATATGAAGGTGCATTTCCATGTATGCACTGGTAAGCAAGAAGGGAGACCTTGTATTCAATTCTGACAACAGGTGTGATGTGCTCATGTTTCCGTTCCGTCCGGGGAGGCTTCCCATCGGTGTTTGCGCTGGCGCCGGGCAGTGTTTGCGGCATTCCTTCCAAAGACCTTGGCTTCTCATCCGCGAGGCTTACAAATGAGCTGCAGATCTAGATCCCGAAATCTATCGATAATCTATAATCAATCTATAGGTTAATTCACTTTATACAATTTGTATCATAACAAGGCGGCACGGTGGCTTAGTGGTTTAGCACGTTCTCCTCTCAGCGCTAGGGATTCCCGGTTCGAATCTGCACCTGGGTGGAGTCTCCATGTTCTCCCCGTGTCCGCGTGGGTCTCCTCCAGGTTCTCCGGTTTCCTCCCACGGTCCAAAAACATGGATCAAGGTCGATTGAGTTCTCCAAATTGCCCCATTGTTTGTGTGTGTGAGGTGCAGCACGGTTGCTTAGTGGTTTAGCACGTTCTCCTCTCAGCGCTAGGGATTTCCCGTTCGAATCCGCATCTGGGTGGAGTCTCCATGTTCTCCCCGTGTCCGCATGGGTCTCCTCCGGGTTCTCCGGTTTCCTCCCACAGTCCAAAAACATGGATCAAGGTCGATTGAGCTCTCCAAATTGCCCCATTGTTTGTGTGTGTGAGGTGCAGCACGGTTGCTTAGTGGTTTAGCATGTTCTCCTCTCAGCGCTAGGGATTCCCGGTTCGAATCCGCATCTGGGTGGAGTCTCCATGCTCTCCCCGTGTCCGCGTGGGTCTCCTCCGGCTTCTCCGGTTTCCTCCCACAGTCCAAAAACATGGATCAAGGTCGATTGAGTTCTCCAAATTGCCCCATTGTTTGTGTGAGTGAGGTGCAGCATGGTTGCTTAGTGGTTGGCATGTTCTCCTCTCAGCGCTAGGGATTCCCGGTTCGAATCCGCATCTGGGTGGCGTCTCCATGTTCTCCCCGTGTCCGTGTGGGTCTCCTCTGGGTTCCTCCGGTTTCCTCCCACGGTCCAAAAACATGGATCAAGGTCGATTGAGCTCTCCAAATTGCCCCATTGTTTGTGTGTGTGAGGTGCAGCACGGTTGCTTAGTGGTTTAGCACGTTCTCCTCTCAGCGCTAGGGATTCCCCGTTCGAATCCGCATCTGGGTGGAGTCTCCATGTTCTCCCCGTGTCCGCGTGGGTCTCCTCCGGGTTCTCCGGTTTCCTCCCACGGTCCAAAAACATGGATCAAGGTCGATTGAGTTCTCCAAATTGCCCCATTGTTTGTGTGTGTGAGGTGCAGCACGGTTGCTTAGTGGTTTAGCACGTTCTCCTCTCAGCGCTAGGGATTCCCCGTTCGAATCCGCATCTGGGTGGAGTCTCAATGTTCTCCCCGTGTCCGCGTGGGTCTCCTCTGGGTTCTCCGGTTTCCTCCCACGGTCCAAAAACATGGATCAAGGTCGATTGAGTTCTCCAAATTGCCCCATTGTTTGTGTGTGTGAGGTGCAGCACGGTTGCTTAGTGGTTGGCATGTTCTCCTCTCAGCGCTAGGGATTCCCGGTTCGAATCCGCATCTGGGTGGCGTCTCCATGTTCTCCCCGTGTCCGTGTGGGTCTCCTCTGGGTTCCTCCGGTTTCCTCCCACGGTCCAAAAACATGGATCAAGGTCGATTGAGTTCTCCAAATTGCCCCATTGTTTGTGTGAGTTAGGTGCAGCATGGTTGCTTAGTGGTTGGCATGTTCTCCTCTCAGCGCTAGGGATTCCCCGTTCGAATCCGCATCTGGGTGGAGTCTCCATGTTCTCCCCGTGTCGCGTGGGTCTCCTCCGGGTTCTCCGGTTTCCTCCCACAGTCCAAAAACATGGATCAAGTCGATTGTGAGTTCTCCAAATTGCCCCAAATAGAGTGTGTCTGTGTGTGAGTGAGTGTGTGCCCAGCGATAGATTGGCGTCCTGTCCTGGGTGTAGCCGGCAACCTTGATAACGTTCGGTGAATTTCTAAAAACCAAGAACGTTTCTCCATCTTCTGAAGCCTGAGAGTAAATGTAATGCTGTTACGATGGCGAGGGGACGTTGCTCTAACACAAGGTGACACATGGTTTTAATAAAAATAAAAAAAATCTCGTGAATGGAAGGTCAGAGTGGCCCCATATTTTTAGAGAAGAAAAAGATTAAGCCAATTAACGGCAAGGTCGTTTTTGACGACCCGGAGCTGCCGGGATGCGTACGGCGGACCTTTTCTTACATGAACGGAGGACGGGTCGTCATGCCACGGCAGCCGGCTTGCGGAGCGGCGATCGCTCAGTTCACTGATGCCTCGCGTCGGTTCAGGATTTTAAATAAATCATTTTCAATTGGTGCTTCCCGTCTGCAACGCACGCTCTGTTGTACTGTTTAAATGATTTGCGTCCGGCGTTCCCGTGACGACGCTGTCGGATAAATAACCCTTCGGGACTGTTGCAGTCTGTGTGTCATAACAGGGAAATCTATCCATCCATTATCTTCCGTTTTATCCTGTACTAGGGTCGCGGGTGGGGGGGTTCCCCATGCCCATCCAGGGGAGAACGTTTCGGGCGCTGGGCAGCTACACCCAGGACAGGACGCCAATCTATCGCTGGGCACACACTCACTCACACAGACACATACACACTCTATATGGGGCAATTTGGAGAACTCAATTGACCTTGATCCATGTTTTGTGTCACCTTGTGTTAGAGCAACGTCCCCTCGCCATCGTAACAGCATTACATTTACTCTCAGGCTTCAGAAGATGGAGAAACATTCTTGGTTTTTAGAAATTCGCCGAACGTTATCAAGGTTGCCGGCTACACCCAGGACAGGGCGCCAATCCATCGCTGGGCACACTCTCACTCACACAGACACACTCTATATGGGGCAATTTGGAGAACTCACTTGACCTTGATCCATGTTTTTGGACTGTGGGAGGAAACCGGAGAACCCGGAGGAAACCCACGCGGACACGGGGAGAACATGGAAACTCCACCCAGATGGGGATTCGAACCGGGAATCCCTATCGCTGAGAGGAGAACATGCCAAACACTAAACCACCGTGCCGTCCTGACACTCTGCTGTTTAATGACACTCGCCCTCTAAATAGCATCCAACGATATGCTAACAAACTCCGTCAAATATATCCTGAGAACATGGGACGATCACTGAAGTCCTGATCTGTGTCCTCGGTCATTATTGTCTCTTAATAGTGTTTTTCAAAGACAAACATCCAGCGGATTGTAGAAACGTTAATGGACTTGAGTCATAAGTGCAGTGCTTAGATTCCTATTCCCCCCCCCCCTCTAGAACCCAGTCCAGGGGCAATTAATCTTTTTAATTTTTATTCACTCAGAGACTACATTAGAAACTGGGACTTTTGTGGCGGGCCAAACCAACAGGTTAAAATGAAGGTATTCTGATTTCCCTTTAAACATATGGACATTGATGTTTAAAGGGCTGGTCATGGTCTCAGGGCTAAATGAGGATGATTGTTACCAAGTGCCTCCCTTAAAATCTTTTGCAATAGAAAAAGGATGGGGGGGGGGGGGGTGCAGCATCAGATAACGATCAGGTTTGATGATTTTACAGTGTGGCTGGTTTTCTTTGGATAAAATGACTAAATGTAAATGTAAATGTCAATGTAAATGTAGGGTTGAGTGTTAGGTTCAAATCTCAAGCGGAGGGTCAAATCCCAATATGGTCCCGATGCAGGTGCCTCAAATTGTTAGGCTCCAAATCAAAAGCTGGTTAAAGCCTAATTAGAAATATAGATGAATTTAAATGATTAAGAATAATATAAACTAAGTATCTGGCTAACCTACCAAAGATCTACATCATCGATCTACATCATTCTAAGATATATCAGACAAATGAGCCAACCTTATACATTATAACCTTACGAGAATATGAGAAAATGGGAAGAAAAAAAGATTTGCTAAATTTGAGAGGAACTTTATTTTTATGGCATCATAAAAAAAAAAAAAAAAAAAAAAAAAATATATATATATACATATATTAGGGGTGAGCTGCAATATTCGATGATTCGATTCGGAGAACCGTAGTCGACTATGAACCTCATAGTCGAATGTACCATTTTGACCACATGGGGGCGCCCATGGCTGCTGCTAAGCATTAGTTTTTACATGAAATGTCTTTGTTTTCGTTATATATATATATATAGCCTTTTGTCAAATAAAATCATCATAATTTCTAGAAAAAAAAAAAAAAAAAAAAAAAAAAAAAAAAAAAGGTTTTCTTTTGTTAGAAAAACAAGTAAAATATATATAAAATATCTTTTTTAAAAACTATGCTTATAGCGCCATCTTGTGGTGAAATTTTAACTGATTCGACTATCAGTCGACTACAGGGAAAATCTGACGAATCAGATTCGACTACGAAAATTTGTAGTTGAATACATCCCTAATATATATATATATATATATCCAGCCATCCATTATCTTCCGCTTTATCCTCTATTGGGGTCGAGGGGGGGGGGGTTCCCCATGCCTATCCAAGGAAGAATGTTTCGGGCACGGGGCAGATACACCCAGGACAGGGTGCCAATCTATCGCTGGGCACACACTCACTCACACAGAAACACAGACACATTCTATATGGAGCAATTTGGAGAACTCAATTGACTTGATTCATGTTTTTGGACTGTGTGAGGAAACCGGAGAACCCGGAGGAAACCCACACGGACATGGGGAGAACATGGAAACTCCACCCAGATGGGGATTCGAAGCCACTAAGCCACTGTGCCGCCCATATATATATTTATTTATATATATAAGTCGTATTTGTGTGTTTCCTGTACAAATCCACACCGTTGCTACAATTACGACAGTTCAGATAATAACTCATTAGGACCCTGCAGAGGTTTATATATTCTTTACAAACCACCTAGAAGAGTCTCAAGAGGCTTTATTTTAGTGATCCTTTGTAAATCGTCACCCTCGTACCCCGTGCGTCACTTTCCGATCCCTTTAAGAACCAGCTGCTGTCTTACTTCGGTGGATTTCTATTTCAACGGTGCAGTGCGACCAATTAGACGAAATTCCTGTTGACACTGTTCGCAGGAAAGCCATGCATAGTATTTTAATATCATTAACACAAAGCTTTTGTGTGAAAGTCCTTTGCAGGTCTCAGATAGTTTCCTGAGATGAATCGCGAGTTTTTTGTGGCGATTTGCACGCAGATTAATTTATACGAGCATTATTTTTTTTTTTTTAGTTTTTAAAGCAGACTTCCTACAGGTTTGCTTCACGTCGTCACGTCTCCAGCTGAGTCAGCTTCATCTCGTGAAGCGATTGCCGAGCAGGTGTTTGAGTAAACAACCTACAAATAGCTCATTGTGTCCTACATTCCAGTAGCACACATACCCAGGCTGTAGTTTGGACAAGGCCATGGCGGACTCCGTTCCGTGTCAGCAGAACGCATGCTGTGACCCTTTTCCTAATCTGTTCTCACTGGCCTGGTGTGCCACTTCTACTGCATGAATACTGAGTGGCCCAGTGATGATGTAAGACTAATAAAGGTGTCTAATCTTAAATCTCATTGAATTATAACAGGTTAAGACTGACTTTTAGACAAGGGTGTCTAAGAACTTGCGCCAATTTAACTGAGCAATCACTCTTGGTAGTCTTCAGTGGAACCCCAGGTTGCCACCATCCAAATAGTACCTGCTCTGTAATGCTTCTGACCAATAGAGAACCAACAGGGGACTAACAAAACCAAAGAACACAGATGGACCACAGTTTGTAATTGTAAAAATAGACCAACTATAGGGTGGCGGCACGATGGCTTAATGTTTAGCACTAGGGATTCGTGGTTCGAATCCCCATCTGGGTGGAGTTTCCATGTTCTCCCCGTGTCTGCGTGGGTTTCCTCCGGGTTCTCCGCTTTCCTCCCACAGTCCAAATACATGGATCAAGTCAATTGAGTTCTCCAAATTGCCCCATATAGAGTGTGTCTGTGTGAGTGAGTGTGTGCCCAGCGATGGATTGGCGCCCTTTCCTGGGTGTATCTGCCCAGCGCTTGAAATGTTCTCCCCTGGATGGGCATGGGGAACACCCACCGTGACCCTAATATATAGGACAAAGCGGAAGATAATGAATGAATGAATGAATGAATGAATATATGGTGATGGCGGGCGGCACGATGGCTTAGTGGTTTAGCACGTCGCCTCTCAGCACTAGGGATTCCCGGTTCGAATCCCCATCTGGGTGGAGTTTCCATGTTCTCCCCATGTCCGCGTGGGTTTCTTCCGGGTTCTCCGCTTTCCTCCCACAGTCCAAAAACATGGATCAAGTCAATTGAGTTCTTCAAATTGTCCCATATAGAGTCTGTGTGAGTGAGTGTGAGCCCAGTGATGGATTGGCGCCCTGTCCTGGGTGTATCTGCCCAGCGCCTGAAACGTTCTCCCCTGGATGGGCATGGGGAAGATAAAGCGGGAGATAATGAATGAATGAATATATGGTGATGGCAGAAATAGAGGATGGAGATAGGCGGGGGCGTGTCCTAACTTTTGACTGGGTTTGGTATGGAGCAATTTTAGCATCACTAATTCAGAGAACCCACGGGAATGTGACCGACTTGATTTTTTGGGAAAAAAATTAATAAATCACTTATGAAAATGTGGCTTTATTCTTTCTGAAGCATTCAGTCCACAATCTGAACCTAACAAACATCTGGCCCTTCTGCAGTTTCCTCTATTCAGCATTATTTCGGTTCCTCTTACGAATGTGCAGCGTTAATCGGACCAGTTTAACCCGAAACGTCCAGACGCTGACCGCTTTATATCCGTAGACTGAAGCTAGTGAGTGAAAAAGGTGCAAACCCGGGTCGCTTTAAGCTTTACAGTTGGTGTCCTTCTGCGTTAGTGTTTTGTTCTTAATAACGGTGTTTCAGAGGAAGAACATGCCAACTTTCATGGCAGCTAAAACGACAGAGAATACCCAAACCGACTCTTGGTTAACTCAAAATGGGCACAAAGTGTGTAATGGTGTGTGTAGTGCCTTGGGTCATAGCCACGCTCCATTACACACTGTGGCCCCATTTAGACTCACATGTGTGTGGATGAATTAAGACCCCCATAAACAAGTGACCTGGTAAAAGACTCATTGTGCATGTCCATAAGACCCTTGTGCAGTGTGGAATAAGTCCATGCCGTGTGGAATTACCACTTTCAGAGTCTTTTTTTTTTAATACTTTTTAATCTTGCCATTCTTGCGTGATTGTGTTTGGGCCTAAAAAAAAAATGACCGTTTTTATTTTTTTATTGCCGAAAAGGCATTTCAAAACAGTTGATGTTTGACGAATTGCTTTTGCTCAGCGATTTTAAAGTCCGATCAGCACACGGAACTATTTCGAGCTACTCAGTACACACTATCAGTTTCAATACACGTTTAATTTTAAACCCAATGCGACCGCCAGTGTAATCAGAGACTTATTCCTTATATTTAGAACTTCATTGCTTACTCATATAAAATAGAAATGCATCCTCAAATCAAAGACTGCTCTCTGTGAACTTACTGCAGTCACGTTTCCCTCTGTTGTAACTAAAGATGTAGGATTTGCATTAAATAAGACTCATCTTCGTAGCTGGCTCTCATCGCCTCGGACAGCTCCTGATGTAGGTCAGTACGTTGGAGAAGGATTTTTAACGAAGTGGCGATGCGATCACGTGTTCTCACTTGGGTGGCACGTTGTGCTTAGCACATCCACCTCTCGGCCCTGGGGGTCCAGGTTCGAATCCCGGTCTGGGTGGAGATTCCGTGCTCTCCCCGTGTATGCGTGGGTTTTCCGCTTTTCTTCCCACAGTCCAAAAACATCGATTCGAGGTGAATTGGCTGCCCTATATTGCTATTTAAATTGCCCCTGTGTCTGTGTGTAAGTGTGCTCAGCGATGGATTGGCACTCTGTTCTCCCCTGAATGGGCATGGGGAACGGAACCCCGTCGTGACCCTAGTAGAGGATTAAGCCAAAGATAATGGGATGGGATACTTTTCACTATAAAAATAATAGATGTTTTTTTTTTCGTATTATTTGGCAACCTGGCGGCACGGTGGCTTTGTATTTTGGCACGTTCTCCTCTCAGTGCTAGGGATTCCCGGTTCGAATCCCCATCTGGGTGGAGTTTCCATGTTCTCCCCGTGTTTGCGTGGGTTTCCTCCGGGTTCTCTGGTTTCCTCCCACAGTCCAAAAACATGGAACAAGCCAAATGAGTTCTCCAAATTGCCCCATATAGAGTGTGTCTGTGTGAGTGAGTGTGTGCCCAGCGATAGATTGGCGCCCTGTCCTGGGTGTATCTGCCCAGCGCCCGAGACGTTCTCCCCTGGATGGGCATGGGGAACCCCCCCGTGACCCTAATAGAGGATAAAGCGGAAGATAATGGATGGATGAATTATTTGGCAACCTGGCAGTCCATGGACCCGAAGTTCTAAGCTACCTTCACCCAACGCTGCTAAAGTGACTCAAGTCTTTGCGCTTATGGTTCCAGGAGGTTAATATTTAATGCCGAAGCATCGCTAACCTGCTTGGGTTCTCAAACCAAGGATTTTAACCCTTAAGTTTACCTCTATAGTATCCATCCAGCCATCCATTATCTTCTGCTTTATCGCTTTAACGTTTTGGGCGCTGGGCAGAACAGGGTGCCAATCTATCGCTGGGCACCTCTATAGTTCATTCATTCATTCATTATCTCCCGCTTCATCCTCTATTAGGGTCGCGGTGGGGTTCCCCATGCCCGTCCAGGGGAGAACGTTTCGGGCGCTGGGCAGATACACCCAGGACAGGGCGCCAATCCATCGCTGGGCACTCACTCACTCATACACACTCTATATGGGGCAATTTTGAGAATTCAATTGACTTGATCCCTGTTTTTGGATTGTGGGAGGAAACCGGAGAACCCGGAGGAAACCCACGCGGACACGGGGAGAACATGGAAACTCCACCCAGATGGGGATTCGAACCGGGAATCCCTAGCGCTGAGAGGAGAACATGCTAAACCACTAAGCCACCGTGCCACCTATATGGTGATTTGCTTTTTTAATTTGCATGAGTTAGAATGCACAGTGCTCTTACAGTGTAGAAGCACAACCCCAAAAACATGAATTATCTTCGCGGCCGACAGAAACCTGAATGTTGAGATACCCGAGACGATTACGTAATGAGCAGTCAGCTACGAGTTCCATCACATCGCGGCGTGTTATTAAAAAAATCCCGATTCACGTCCTTCACGCAGACGACGCAGAGGAAATGGAGGAATCCCGGGGATCGTGCTGAGTGGCTATTTTCTTCCGCCTCGGCAGGCAGCCTGTGGATTTTTGCTTGTTGTTACATGTGCGCTGGCTGAATTCAGCATGTTTACATATCAGATCATCATTCATCAGCGGCAAATATCGAAGGTTGTGACAGAGGAGCCGGGGCCAGTGCAGCGAGAGGCGAAGTGCAGGGAATACACGGGAGAGCAGCCGAGCGAGAGGATCCGAAATCAGGTCAATTCCAGAGAAGAAAGTAGAAATGCTTGGATGTGTGTGGGGTGGGGGGTGGGGGTGGGGTGGAACTGCAGGGGGTGGGGGGGGGGGGGGGGGGCTGGGGGGGGGTGCACATGCGCGATCAGCTAGCTAGTAACTGAAGATGCCCGAGCTGTGGCCACCCGTTTCTACGTTGCAAAGGTTTCAAGACAATTTATCATCATTTGTACAATACAAAGGGCGGCACGGTGGCTTAGTGGTTTAGCACGTTCGCCTCTCAGCGCTAGGGATTCCCGGTTCGAATCCCCATCTGGGTGGAGTTTCCATGTTCTCCCCGTGTCTGCGTGGGTTTCCTCCGGGTTCTCCGGTTTCCTCCCACAGTCCAAAAACATGGATCAAGTCAATTGAATTCTCAAAATTGCCCCATATAGAGTGTGTCTGTGTGAGTGAGTGAGTGAGTGAGTGAGTGTGTGCCCAGCGATGGATTGGCGCCCTGTCCTGGGTCTATCTGCCCAGCGCCCGAGACGTTCTCCCCTGGATGGGCATGGGGAACCCCACCGCGACCCTAATAGAGGATAAAAGCGGGAGATAATGAATGAATCAATGTACAATACAATTGTACAAATTGAATGAATTATTGGGCAACCTGGCAGTCCATGGACCCGATGTTCTAAGCTACCTTCACCCAACGCTGCTAAAGTGACTCAAGTCTTTGCGCTTATGGTTCCAGGAGGTTAATATTTAATGCCGAAGCATCGCTAACCTGCTTGGGTTCTCAAACCAAGGATTTTAACCCTTAAGTTTACCTCTATAGTATCCATCCAGCCATCCATTATCTTCTGCTTTATCACTTTAACGTTTTGGGCGCTGGGCAGAACAGGGCGCCAATCTATCGCTGGGCACCTCTATAGTATCCAATCAGGTCAATTCCAGAGAAGAATGTAGAAATGCTTGGATGTGTGTGGGGTGGGGGTGGGGGTGGGGTGGGGTGAAACTGCAGGGGTGGGGGGGGCTGGGGGGGGGCCACATGCGCGATCAGTTAGCTAGTAACTGAAGATGCCCGAGCTGTGGCCACCCGTTTCTACGTTGCAAAGGTTTCAAGAGAATTTATCGTCATTTGTACAATACAATTGTACGTTGCGCCTCGCCAAAGCATGGTAGTTCTATTTTAAACAATACAATAATAACAAAATACAATCAATCGACTGCAAATCAAACATGGGAATATTATTATCAGCTCCTTTAACCGATTTCTGATGTAGAGAAGTCAGAAAGGCCAATCTTTATCTCGTGTTTTCCGCAAAACCAATTCGCTCTAAGGGTTTTGTGTGTGTTTTTTTTTTTTTTTTTTCGTTTTTTTTGTTTTGTTTTTTTTCTTTTCTGTCATATGCAGCCGCATAAACTTAACTGTCTGAATGATTTATAGAAGCGTTTACTCAGCCGTGGCTGGCCTGCTCATTTTAATTACGTGCAGAGCATCTAATATCTATTGCAATGGCGTCCCTTAAGAGTGCAGCGCTATTGCTGGGTTATGCAGGCAGAGAGGGAGGACCGAGGAAAGTGTGTGTAATCCATACTGATGCAGTCCTGCTCGGAGGGAAGCTTTAAAGTGCTGCAGTGAGCTCCGGAGGCTGCGGAGACACACCAGCGAGCGCTAACGCTAACGCTTTCTCACGTTTCACAAGGCACCACTTTGTATTTCTCCGACTCGACAAAACGTCCGTGAGGTGCGCTGAGCCCTGAAGTCTTCGGTGGCTGATATTTGCTTGTGTATATCTTTTTAAAGGTCCTCTGCAGTCCCGTGCTCGAAACGCTGCCGCAGCCGAGTGAGCCGCCAGCCAACCAACGGGCTGAGGAGGCGCTGGATCCCTCCAATCGGCTTTCCAGAGCAGAATATTAACCACTAAACAAAAAACGCTCGCACCGTTTCCCCAGTCTGCCTGCGATGCCGGTTCCCGTGATTAGATTCATTCATTCATTATCTTACGCTTTTTTCCTATATATATTAGGGTCGGGGGGGGGGGGGGGGGGGTTCCCCATGCCCATCCAGGGGAGAACGTTTCGGGCGCTGGGCAGATACACCCAGGATAGGACGGCAATCTATCGCTGGACACACACTCACTCACTCACAGACACACTCTGTATGGGGCAATTTGGAGAACTCAGTTGACCTTGATCCATGTTTTTGGACTGTGGGAGGAAACCGGAGAACCCGGAGGAAACCCACGCGGACAACGTGCTTAGCACATCCACCTCTCGGCGCTTGGGATCCAGGTTCGAATCCCGGTCTGGGTGGAGATTCCGTGCTCTCCCCGTGTACGCGTGGGTTTTCCGGTTTTCTTCCCACAGTCCAAAAACATCGATTCGAGGTGAATTGGCTGCCCTATATTGCTATTTAAATTGCCCCTGTGTCTGTGTGAGTGTGTGAGTGTGCTCAGCAATGGATTGGCACTCTGAATGGGCATGGGGAACCCCGTCGTGACCCTAGTAGAGGATTAAGCCAAAGATAATGGGATGGGATACTTTTCACTATAAAAATAATAGATGTTTTTTTTTTTTTTTTCGTATTATTTGGCAACCTGGCGGCACGGCGGCTTAGTGGTTTAGCACGTTCGCCTCTCAGCGCTAGGGATTCCCGGTTCGAATCCCCATCTGGGTGGAGTTTCCATGTTCTCCCCGTGTCTGCATGGGTTTCTTGATCCATGTTTTTGGACTGTGGGAGGAAACCGGAGAACCCGGAGGAAACCCACGCGGACACGGGGAGAACGTGGAAACTCCACCCAGATGGGGATTCGAACCAGGAATCCCTAGTGCTGAGAGGAGAACGTGCTAAACCACTAAGCCACCGTGCCGCCGTGATTAGATTATCACGGTGTTTAAAGATCTACGCAGGTTTTCGTTGGAAGTGTCGGCACGGAAGCATTCCCAATAAAAACGTCAGTGCAGCGGTACGAAAACCGTCTGTTATAAATAAGAGCCTGCGTGCATGTTCCCAGAGTAACGTTGACTTTGTCCACTGATGAAGGACTAAAGGACCAATATATCATCAGGAACACTGCAGCGCTCACAAAAACCCGTCAGCAAGTATGTTCTCGTTTTTAATTTACTATCCATTCCTCTTTGTCTGGACTTTTCCCGCAAACGTTAATTTAAAAAAAACATTCCGTGGCGGTTTGTAAAGAGTACATAAACCTCCACAGGGTCCCGTGGTGTTGCATTTGGTGTCAAACGTTGTGGTCATCAAGCAACGGTGTTGTACAAGGCCTTAAAGCATTCATTCATTCATTCATTCATTCATTATCTCCCGCTTTATCCTCTATTAGGGTCGCGGGGGGGTTCCCCATGTCCATCCAGGGGAGAACGTCTCGGGCGCTGGGCAGATACACCCAGGACAGGGTGTATCCATCGCTGGGCACACACTCACTCACACAGACACACTCTATATGGGGCAATTTTGAGAATTCAATTGACTTGATCCATGTTTTTGGACTGTGGGAGGAAACTGGAGAACCCGGAGGAAACCCACGCAGACACGGGGAGAACATGGAAACTCCACCCAGATGGGGATTCGAACCGGGAATCCCTAGCGCCGAGAGGCGAACGTGCTAAACCACTAAGCCATCGTGCCGCCCGCCATCACCATATATTCATTCATTTATTTATTCATTCATTATCTCCCGCTTTATCCTCTATTAGGGTAGCGGTGGGGTTCCCCATGCCCATCCAGGGGAGAACGTCTCGGGCGCTGGGCAGACACACCCAGGACAGGGCGCCAATCCATCGCTGGACACACACTCACTCACACAGACACACTCTATATGGGGCAATTTGGAGAATTCAATTGACTTGATCCCTGTTTTTGGACTGTGGGAGGAAACCGGAGAACCCGGAGGAAACCCACGCAGACACAGGGAGAACATGGAAACTCCACCCAGATGGGGATTCGAACCGGGAATCCCTAGCGCCGAGAGGCGAACGTGCTAAACCGCTAAGCCACCGTGCCGCCGGCCTTAAAGCAGCTTTACAGTATTCCGAGCCTGAACCCTGAAAAAAACAAGTGAAAGCAACAGTGGCAAGGTAAAACCTCCCGGTGGTGGTGTTATTTTTAAGTAGAAAACTTTGTTAAGAAACCTTGAGCATCAACAGTGCCGGCCACCGTTGTACAGACTGAATGAGTTTAATAGAATCTCTCTGAATCTACACAAAGTCCAATAGAAACGAGTCCCATTGGACGAGTGGCGAACTCGTCCAATAGAAATGCAAGTTCTGTCCATTAAATTCAACTATGTGGTTATAAATAACGTTAGGAAGATGACGACACAGTTATCTCCACTGTAGAGCTCCTATAGTGTGGGCTTTATTACTGAAGAACGGAGTGAGAAGGGGATGAGGGGTAGAAACAGATGGTTGATTGGTATATTTGATTTATGCAGATCTTCACTTTGGGTATTTACATTGCATTCATCCTCCCACGGGCGGCACGGGGGCTTAGTGGTTTAGCACGTTCTTCTCTCAGCGCTAGGGATTCCCGGTTCGAATCCCAATCTGGGTGTATCTGCCCAGCGCCCGAGACGTTCTCCCCTGGATGGACATGGGGAACCCAACCACGACCCTAATAGAGGATAAAGCGGGAGATAAGGAATGAATGAATGAATGAATGAATGCTTTAAGGCCTTGTACAACACCGTTGCTTGATGACCACAACGTTTGACACCAAATTCCACACCAAGGGACCCTGTGGAGGTTTATGTACTCTTTACAAACCGCCACGGAATGTTTTCACTTGCTGACGGGTTTTCGTGAGCGCTGCAGTGTTCCTGATGATATATTGGTCCTTTAGTCCTTCATCAGTGGACAAAGTCAACGTTACTCTGGGAACAAGCACGCAGGCTCTTATTTATAACATTATTTATATTCATTGTAATTCATTATATTTATATTCTTATTTATATTCGTACCGCTGCACTGACGTTTTTATTGGGAATGCTTCCGTGCCGACACTTCCAACTAAAACCTGCGTAGATCTTTAAACACCGTGATAATCTAATCACGGCGGCACGGTGGCTTAGTGGTTTAGCACGTTCTCCTCTCAGCGCTAGGGATTCCCGGTTCGAATCCCCATCTGGGTGGAGTTTCCATGTTCTCCCCGTGTCCGCGTGGGTTTCCTCCGGGTTCTCCGGTTTCCTCCCACAGTCCAAAAACATGGTCAATTGAGTTCTCCAAATTGGCCCATATAGAGTGTGTCTGTGTGAGTGAGTGGTGGTCCAGTGATGGATTGGCGCCCTGTCCTGGGTGTATCTGCCCGGCGCAGAGATGTTCTGCCCTGGATGGGCATGGGGATCCCCCACCCGCGACCCTAATAGAGGATAAAGCGGGAGATAATGGATGGATGGATGGACATCCTCCCACACACACCTCCGAAATCTGATAACAGCTTGACTTTGGTTTCACACGTTTGATACGGAGCAAAAAAAAAAAAAAAAAAAAAAAAAAAAAAAAGGCTGATGCTGAAGCGGTCAGGAAGCTGAGAAGCACAGAAACCAGCTGATGGTGATGATAAATGCCTCAGTGCTGATGAAAGTCATCTTACACTCCGCTGGAGCGAAAGTGCTGACTCAGCGTGGACACTCGGACCAGTTAAAGACCAGTCATGATGTTTGGAGGTGTTATGTTGTCGGGTGTCCTGTTGGTAAACAACACCTGTCGAGCCGAAGTTGCTGGTGTTGGTAATCGAATCAACGCTGTGGATTAGTATAGGGAACACCACACACACACACACACACACACACACAAACACACACACACGGTATCACGTGTAATTCAGCATCTCTAGTTAGCATATCAGCATGTCTTCCAAATGCGTGATGAAACCAGAACCCTCGGGGGGGCGCACTGGAGGGACATCCAGGAATTGCCCCACTCTGGAATCCAACACGGACGGCACAGTGGCTTAGTGGTTTAGCATGTTCTCCTCTCAGTGCTAGGAATTCCCGGTTTGAATCCCAATCTGGGTGGAGTTTCCATGTTCTCCCCGTGTCCGCGTGGGTTTCCTCTGGGTTCTCCGGTTTCCTCCCACAGTCCAAAAACATGGATCAAGGTCAATTGAGTTCTTCAAATTGCCCCATAGGCGGCACGGTGGCTTAGTGGTTTAGCACGTTCTCCTCTCAGTGCTAGTGATTCCCGGTTCGAATCCTCATCTGGGTGGAGTTTCCATGTTCTCCCCGTGACCGTGTGGGTTTCCTCCGGGTTCTCCGGTTTCCTCCCACAGTCCAAAAACATGGATCAAGTCAATTGAATTCTCAAAATTGCCCCATATATAGTGTGTCTGTGTGAGTGAGTGTGTGCTCAGCGATGGATTGGCGCCCTGTCCTGGGTCTATCTGCCCAGCGCCCGAGACGTTCTCCCCTGGATGAGCATGGGGAAACCCACCGCGACCCTAATAGAGGATAAAGCGGGAGATAATGAATGAATGAATGAAAAATTGCCCCATATAGAGTGTGTCTGTGTGAGTGAGGGTGTGCCCAGAGATAGATTGGTGTCCTGTCCTGGGTGTATCTGCCCAGTGCCCGAAACCTTCTCCCCTGGATGGGCATGGGGAACCCCCCCCCACGACCCTAATATAGGATAAAGCAGAAGAAAATGGATGAATGGATGGAATCCAACCCCGTACCTTCTGGCTGTGGTGGTGGTAGTGCAGCGCCGCCCAACCGTCTCAACGAGCCCAATTGCAGCAGCAGTCAGGAGCTCGGTCAGAACCAGATGCTGTGAACACCCAGCCTCAAATTCTGCATTCATTATTTCACTTTATGAATATTTATAACGGCGTCGCACACAAACCACAAACGAGAACGATCAGGGGCTCGCGCCGAGAAAGGCCGCCGTTTTTAACATTTCTTCCAAACAAACTAATTATCTTTGGCCATGGCGCTGCGAGAACATTCTAGTCAGCAATCTCACCGAACGGAGTTAAAAACCAGCAGAGCAATCCGGAAAGCCCGAATCCACACGGACGGGATGTAATGGGTTCCGATTTTTGACGCAGCCAAACAAAGGAATCGATCGCTAACATGTGGGGTGAGATGACTGGCGCTGCATTCCCACGTTGCACTTGCTGATGGCAGAGGGGATCCAAATAAAGGCATGACGCTGCTATTAGCAGCACGGAGACTTTTTTTGGCTCAACCTTTCTCATCCTCTAAATCTTTAAACACGCTCATGTATTTTGTAACCGGCGGAGAGTCGTGTAAAAACAGACTCTGCCAGTTCGGCGCTCAAAATGTGTTTGGAAACACCGGTCATCGAAACAGGACTGACGCATTGAAAGTCTAGAAGCCCTGAAAGACAGAGCCAACGTGGAGAACATACCCAATGTACCGCGTTCCTCGTCGGACTTTCCATCGTCTCTGGATGGAATGAAATGTTTGCGATCAAATCAGAATGGAATAGAACGCCTTGATTGTCATTATACCCCGCATACACAGTATACATCGTATAACGAGATTTAAGCTCCTCCTTAAAGTGCACATGGCATTATTTATTCATTTCATTACATTTGGTCATTTATTGGACGCTTTTATCCAAAGCGACTTACAAGGTGAGCACAGGGTTCATCACAACATCCCTGGAGCAATGAGGGTTAAGGGTCTTGCTCAAGGACCCACATTGGTAACTTCAGTGGACCTGGGATTTGAACCCCCAACCTTCAGATTGATAGCCCAACAGCCTGACCACTGAGCTACCACACCCTGTATATTCATTCATTCATTCATTATCTTCTGCTTTATCCTCTATTAGGGTCGCAGGGGGGGTTCCCCATGCCCATCCAGGGGAGAACGTTTCGGGCGCTGGGCAGACACACCCAGGACAGGACGCCAATCTATCGCTGTGCACACACTCACCCACACAGACGCACTCTATATGGGGCAATTTGGAGAACTCAATTGACTTGATCCATGTTTTTGGACTGTGGGAGGAAACCGGAGAAGCCGGAGGAAACCCACACGGACACGGGGAGAACATGGAAACTCCACCCAGATGGGGATTCGAACCGGGAATCCCTAGCGCTGAGAGGAGAACGTGCTAACCACTAAACCACCTTGCCAAAACAATAGATCTAATAAATCAGCATCTCAGCTTCACGCTTACTCTCTAATACAGATCTAGTGCACTATATAGGGTCCTGCCATACACCAGATACTAACGGTC
>JAFMOC010000167.1:345000-552500 GCA_019802505.1 Corydoras sp. C115
CCAAGCAGAAGTTGCCCAAGAAAAAGAACAAACATATCCCGCGGGCCCCTCAGCCTGGCTCGCCCAACTACTGCAAGCCAGACGCCCTCGCCATGGCCACGGCCTCACCACACAGGATCATGGGGAATGTGCTGGGCGGCAGCATAGCGGGCGATTGCCCCCTGGCGCAAGAGGAGATCATCGAGATCAACAGAGCAGGTGGGTGCACCTGAAGTACCAGTTGAATTCATCCATCCATTATCTTCCGCTTTATCCTATATTATGTGGGTTCCCCATGCCCATCCAGGAGAGAACGTCTCGGGCGCTGGGCAGATACACCCAGGGACAGGGCGCCAATCTATCGCTGGGCACATACTCACACGCACACAAACACACTCTATATGGGGCAATTTGGAGAACTCAGTTGACTTGACCCATGTTTTCGGACTGTGGGAGGAAACCGGAGAACCCGGAGGAAACCCACGCAGACACGGGGAGAACATGGAAACTCCACCCAGATTGGGATTCGAACCGGGTGTCTCTAGTGCTGAGAGGCGAACGTGCTAAACCACTAAGCCACCGTGCCGCCCCCCCAGTTAAATCCAGTACCTTAAATAAAAAAATATATACATTCTGTGACCTGAACCTTGATTGAACAGTGGAATTAAAGGTGAAAGTGGACATTTGCAGCTTTGGTAGCTCACTGGTTGAGGTGATGGGTTCAATTCCCAGGTCTGCTGAAGTTATCAACGTGGGTCCTTAAGCAAGACCCTTAACCCTCACTGCCCCAGGGAGCTGTATCATTGAATGATGCTGTAGTCTGACCCCAGCCATCTGGGGCTAAATGACCTCAGGGCGGCACGGTGGCTTAGTGGTTTAGCATGTTCTCCTCTCAGCACTGGGGATTCCCGGGTCAAATCCCAATCTGAATGGAATTTCCATGTTCTCCCCGTGTCTGTGTGGGGTTCCCTCCGGGTTCTCCGGTTTCCTCCCACAGTTCAAAAACATGGATCAAGTCAATTGATTTCTCCAAATTGCCCCATATAGAGTGTGTCTGTGTGAGTGAGTGTGTGCCCAACAATAGATTGGCTTCCTGTCCTGGGTGTATCTGCCCAGCGCCCGAGACGTTCTCCTCTGGATGGGCATGGGGAACCCCCCCCCCACCCCACGACCCTAATAGAGGATAAAGCGGAAGATAATGGATGAATGGATATCTATAAAGGGGGCGGAACGGAGGCTTAGTAGTTAGCGTGTTCATCTCTCACCTTCCCAGTTTGAAACCCAATCTGGAAGCCGAGTTTCCATGTTCTCCCAATGTCTGCGTGGGTTTCCTCCGGGTTCTCCGGGTTTCCTCCCACAGTCCAAAAACATGGATCAAGTCAATGGAACTCTCCAAATTGCCCCATATAGAGTGTGTGTGTGTGAGTGTGTGCCTGCCCAACGATAGATTGGCGTCCTGTCCTGGGTCTATCTGCCCAGCGCCCGAAACGTTCTCCCATGGATGGGCATGGGGAACCCCCCCCCCCACGACCCTAATAGAGGATAAAGTGGAAGATAATGGATGGAATGGCGGCACGGTGGCTTAGTGGTTAGCACGTTCGCCTCTCAGCGCTAGGGATTCCCGGTTCGAATCCCCATCTGGGTGGAGTTTCCATGTTCTCCCCGTGTCTGCGTGGGTCTCCTCCGGGTTCTCCGGTTTCCTCCCACAGTCCAAAAACATGGATCAAGTCAATTGAATTCTCAAAATTGCCCCATATAGAGTGTGTCTGTGTGAGTGAGTGTGTGCCCAGTGATAGATTGGCGCCCTGTCCTGGGTCTTTCTGCCCAGCGCCCGAGACGTTCTCCCCTGGATGGGCATGGGGAACCCCACCGCGACCCTAATAGAGGATAAAGCGGGAGATAATGAATGAATGAATAATGGATGGATGGATGAATGACCTCATGTTATGTAATGCAAAGAACGTTGACACACTCGCATGTTTATGGAATGCCTTCCGCGGGGAGCGCAGCCTGGTCATATTTAAAGTGACTAAATAGTGCAACAAATTCCACGTAGACAGTAATGTTCATATACATGCCGCTGTACACAGATCATATTAATACCGTTTCTCGTTGGCCTTTCATCTTCCCTACTCATGTTTACCCTTCGTTCCCTTTTTCCCCCCCGTTTCGCCCTGAGTTCTCTCTCTTTCGTCGTTGAGCAGTGAGATTAAATTTGACAGCTGCGTCGGAAGCTATAAGTATTCCGTTCCCCTGCCATTCCTTCGGTCTTTAATGTGTGTTTTTGCACACGTCTCGCTCTGATGCATCAGAAAACAAGAACAAAGACTTTTAGGTGGCGCTTTTGGAATCAAGTTTTGTCACACGTTTGCTTTCAGACTGCCGTTCGAACCTAATTATTACACGGGTGTTTCCAATCCGTAAAAAAAATTGGATGAGCTGTTTCTATAGCCTGGGCGGCACGGTGCCTTAGTGGTTTAGCACGTTCTCCTCTCAGCGCTAGGGATTCCCGGTTCGAATCCCCGTTCTCCCCGTGTCCGCGTGGGTTTCCTCCGGGTTCTCCGGTTTCCTCCCACAGTCCAAAAACATGGATCAAGTTCAATTAAATTCTCCAAATTGCCCCATATAGAGTGTGTGTGTGTGAGTGAGTGTGTGTCCAGTGATGGATTGGCGCCCTGTCCTGGGTCTATCTTCCCAGCGCCCGAGACGTTCTCCCCTGGATGGGCATGGGGAACCCCCCCCTGCGACCCTAATAGAGGATAAAGCGGATGATAATGAATGAATGAATGTTTCTATAGCCAGGCTTAGTGGCTTAGTGCTTAGCATGTTCTCCTCTCAAGCTCTAGAGATTCCCGGTTCAAATCCCCATCTGGGTGAAGTTTCCATGTTCTCCCCGCGTCCGCGTGGGTTTCCTCCGGGTTCTCCGGTTTCCTCCCACAGTCCAAAAACATGGATCAAGTTCAATTGAATTCTCCAAAATTGCCCCATATAGAGTGTGTGTGTGTGAGTGAGTGTGTGTCCAGTGATGGATTGGCGCCCTGTCCTGGGTCTATCTGCCCAGCGCCCGAGACGTTCTCCCCTGGATGGGCATGGGGAACCCCCCCCCCCCCCCCCCCTGCGACCCTAATAGAGGATAAAGCGGATGATAATGAATGAATGAATGTTTCTATAGCCAGGCTTAGTGGCTTAGTGCTTAGCATGTTCTCCTCTCAAGCTCTAGAGATTCCCGGTTCAAATCCCCATCTGGGTGAAGTTTCCATGTTCTCCCCGTGTCCGTGTGGGTTTCCTCCGGGTTCTCCGGTTTCCTCCCACAGTCCAAAAACATGGTCAATTGAGTTCTCCAAATTGCCCCATATAGAGTGTGTCTGTGTGAGTGAGTGTGTGCCCAGCGATGGATTGGCATCCTGTCCTGTGTGTGTCTGCCTGGCGCCCGAGACGTTCTCCCCTGGATGGGCATGGGGAACCCCCCCCCCCCCCCGCGACCCTAATAGAGGATAAAGCGGAAGATAATGAATGAATGAATGTTTCTATAGCCAGGCTTAGTGGCTTAGTGCTTAGCACGTTCTCCTCTCAGCGCTAGGGATTCCCGGTTCGAATCCCCATCTGGGTGGAGTTTCCATGTTCTCCCCGTGTCCGCGTGGGTTTCCTCCGGGTTCTCCGGTTTCCTCCCACAGTCCAAAAACATGGTCCATTGAGTTCTCCAAATTTCCCCATGTAGAGTACGTTTGTGTGTGTGAGTGTGTGCCCAGCGATAGATTGGCGTCTTGTCCTGGGTGTATCTGCCAGCCGCCCGAGACGTTCTCCCCTGGATGGGCATGGGGAACCCCCCTGCGACCCTAATAGAGGATAAAGCGGAAGATAATGAATGAATGACTGAATGTTTCTATAGCTGTGACATTATTGCCAATAATGCACGTATTTGACCGCTTTACATCTGTATCAATGCGTCAGGCTGCTCCTAAAAATATGGGAAGCAGGGAAATGACGTCTGTATCCGTCCAGTGAAGCGAATCAGATCAGCATCACACTGCATCCTAACGAAGCATCCTGAACGAAGATGCTGCAGTAACATTGTGCGAGCACCGAACCGTTCCAGCCACGAAACCTGACGTCTTACCTCAATGTCGCTCATGTAAACACACGAGTTCATGTGGGTGCAAGTTTACAAACAGCGTGGACATAAAGTAGAAAGTAGAAATGCACCATGTTTTTAAACAACAACTCATTATTGCATTGCTTTTATCGCCTCCTCTCTTCTTATCATCTCTTTTTTTTCTCTCCTCTGCCCCATGTTGCTGACCGACAGACTCAAAGCAGAACGGGGATGCAGCTAACGCAGCCCTGGCTAATGAGGACTGCCCCACGATAGATCAAGTATTGGGGCCGGACGACAGAAGTCCGGCAACGAGCACTGGGCGCTACCCGCATGACCGTGCCTGCTTCCTGCTCAGTGCCGGGGAGTTCCGCACCACCGACAGCAATGTCAGGAAAGGTACGCACAACACGCACCCACCTGAGCACAATCACAAGCTAACACACACTTCAGCAGTGCACCAGTGCATCCCCCAGGTATGATACGGTGTGCATGAGGTTATGTATGCATTAACACACACAAACAATATATATATATATGTATGTATGTATGTATGTATATGTATTAGGGGTGTCTTCAACTAAAGATTTTCATAGTCGAATCTGATTCGTCAGATTTTCCCTATAGTCGACTGATAGTCGAATCAGTTAAAAATTTCACCACAATGATAGTTTTTAAAAAAGATTTTTTGTTTATATTTTACTTGTTTTTCTAACAAAAGAAAACCTCTTTTTTTTTTGTTTTTCTTCTTTCTTTTTTTTCTAGAAATTAGGATGATTTTATTTGACAAAAGGCTATATATATATATATATATAACGAAAACAAAGACATTTCATGTAAAAACTAATGCTTAGCAGCAGCCATGGGCGCCCCCATGTGGTCAAAATGGTACATTCGACTATGAGGTTCATTGTCGACTACGGTTCTCCGAATCGAATCGTCGAATCAGCGAATATTGCAGCTCACCCCTAATATGTATATATGTATATATATAATGTGTGTGTGTGTGTGTGTATGTGTGCATATATATATATATATATGTGTGCAAAATTTAATAGCGCACATGTATTATTTACTATATTTCTGAATACACTATACACTCTAAAGCAATTACACACACAGTTCATTCCTCACTCACGCTCATAACCCCCGTCCCGAAGCCATTTGCCCCATTTCATCACATAACGATCCTGCTCCTTATTACCATAACCACACCCACCTGCACGCATCATCACGACGATTGCTAAGCCGCCAACTAAACGCATTAACGCACTAAACGCAACTCAGACGTTCGTTTCCTCTTGGGCAGTGTCTTCATTCTAACTTTTAAAGCTTATCACATGATTAACGCTTCTCCACCTGTCTGTCAGTCGCCGTCCGTCTGCCTCCCTCTGTCTGTCTGTCTCTCTGTCTGTCTGTCTCTCTGTCTGTGTCGGTCTGTCTGTCAGTCGATTGATTTGTCTTGGTCAGTCTGTCTCTCAGTCTCTCTGTCTCTCTGTTGGTCGATCAGTCTGTCTGTCTCTCTGTTGGTCGATCTGTCTCTCTGTTGGTCGATCGGTCTGTCTGTCTCTCTGTTGGTCGATCAGTCTGTCTGTCTCTCTGTCGGTCGATCGGTCTGTCCGTCTTTCTCTCTGTCTTCATATTGATCTGTCTGTCTGTCTGTCTGTTGTCTTTATTTGTTCTTTCACTGTTCTGCCTACGCTCCTGTCTTCTTCCTTTCGGCTTGTCTGTCTGTCCCCATCGGTCGTCTGTCTGTATCTGTATGTTTTTTTTCTCTGTATGCATGTTCTCCCCGTGTCCGCGTGGGTTTCCTCCGGGTTCTCCGGTTTCAGTCCAAAAACATGACACAAGTCAATTGAATTCTCAAAATTGCCCCATATAGAGTGTGTCTGTGTGAGTGAGTGTGTGTCCAGCGATAGATTGGCGCCCTGTCCTGGGTCTATCTGCCCAGCGCCCGAAACGTTCTCCCCTGGATGGGCATGGGGAACCCCCCCCCCCCCCCCCCCCCTAATAGAGGATAAAGATAATGAATGAATGTTTCTCCTCTTGGCGGCACGGTGGCTTAGTGGTTTAGCATGTTCTCCTCTCAGCGCTGGGGATTCCCAGTTCGAAACCCAATCTGGGTGGAGTTTCCATGTTCTCCCCATGTCCGCGTGGGTTTCCTCCGGGTTCTCCGGTTTCCTCCCACAGTCCAAAAACATGAAACAAGTCAATTGAATTTTCCAAATTGCCCCATATAGAGTGTGTCTGTGTGTGTGACCCTACCGCGACCCTAGTAGAGGATAAAGCGGAAGATAATGGATGGATGGATGAGAAACATCCCTGTACTCAGTTTTTTGTCTGTTCTCTGACTTTTTGCTTCTGTATGTCACTGTGTCTGTCTTTTTTTTTTTTTTTTTTTTTTTGCTTTCTGTCCGTCTTCATGCTCATGTCCGACTGTTCCCTCCATCCTGTCCCTCCGTCTGTCTGTCTGTCCTCATTTTTCAGATGTCATTCATTAATTCGTTGCTGTATTTTCTCTCCTCTCTGCTCTCTTTCTTTCTTTCTTTCTTTCTTTCTCGACTAATTCTTGTAATCTTTCCCTCCGCACCTTCGTCCGCACCTCACTCCTCCTTTCTTTCGTTATACTGCACCTCTCCTCCTCTGCACCTCTCCTCCTCTGCACCTCTCCTCCTCTGCACCTCTCCTCCTCTGCACCTCTCCGTCCACCACACTACCCGTCTACCCGATTTCTCTCTCTCTATCGGTCATCCTGCTCTGCATGACGTTCTCACCCCCACCCCAACCCCCCCACCCCTTCCATCCTGACCCCACTGACCTCGAACACGTCCTTTTAAACACCCAACCTCCAATTCCGCACCTTACAAAAACAAAAAAAAAAAAAAATCCAACCCGAACCCCCAAAAACCAGCAGAAGCGGCAGCGGCCGGGGCCGCCCCCCCCGCAGGAGAGGACTGGTTCAAGCCGGAGGGGCCTCTGCTACAGCAGGACCTCAATGCGAACTCAGCCTCCCCCTGGATCAAACCGTAGGGGCACAGAGGTAAAAACGTCCGAGCTGCTGCGGAGACGTCCACGCAGGACGCAAAATGTCTTTTATTTATTGGGACAATAATTGACATGAACGTTTGTGTGTGCACAAGAGGTCGTCAGTGTGGTTGTACATGTTGAAGCCATACACACACACACACACACACACACACACACACTCAAAGTCACACTCATATAACCTTTGATACGAGTTCTGCTCATTAATTATGCATGACTGTTTATTCCCGTGGAAACAACAATGTGAAAAAGTTCTAATGATGCTTTCACATTTTCAGGATGTCACAAGTGTCTTTACTGCTCGTTTAAGGGATCCAGTGTATGTTTTGGCCACCGGTGGTGCCGTAGAGCACCATATGCTTCTATGTAGTTCAGAGTGACGTCACAAAGGAGGGTCGTCGTAAAGGGGAGGGGCTTCTATGTAAATGGAATTTTGATTGGATGGTTAATCGACACTGGATCCCTTTGATGTCTGTAGCAGACCGATGTGAACGCGCAGATGCAGATGTTTTTTCAGGGTGTGTTTGACTCTGGTGTGAGTGTTCTAAGCATTCTGGAACATCATCCATTTTAAAACTGGCATGGCTGCCTGATTCCTCAGGACGGCCATAGGTCAGTCTGTCTCCGTCTTCGTCCTCATCGTCCGTCTTTGACGTCAGCATCGTTCCTCGTGTCTCTCTCTCTCTCTCTCTGTTTACATTTCTCTCTCCTCCGAGCCGCTGTTGAATCACATCAGAAGCGCATCGTGAGCTTGGGTTGGTTTTCGGAATTACCCCTATAGAATCTGTATGCATCTTTTTGCCATAGAAACGTGGAACCGCTTGTCCAGCGTCTCAAAGTGGACGAGTCATTACAGATTTTGTTTTTGGTGACGTCACGTCGAGGCAAAAGTGTTTTAAGAACATATATCTGTGAAGGGGACGGCACGGTGGCTTAGTGGTTTAGCATGTTCTCCTCTCAGCGCTAGGGATTCCCGGGTCGAATCTCCATCCACCTGGTTTCCTCCAGGTTCTCCGGTTTCCTCCCACAGTCCAAAAACATGGATCATGGTCAATTGAATTCTCCAAATTGCCCCATATAGAGTGTGTCTGTGAGTGAGTGTGTGTCCAGCGATAGATTGGCGCTGGGTGTATCTGCCCAGCGCCCGAAACGTTCTCCCCTGGATGGGCATGGAGAACCCCCCCCCCCCCCGCGACCCTAATAGAGGATAAAGCGGAAGATAATGGATGGATGGGTCTGACACTGTGGCACTGTGGCTTAGTGGTTTAGCATGTTCTCCTCTCAGCTCTAGGGATTCCCGGTTCGAATCCTCATCTGGGTGGCGTTTCCATTTTCTCCCCGTGTCTGCGTGGGTTTCCTCCGGGTTCTCCGGTTTCCTCCCACAGTCCAAAAACATGGATCACGTTAATTGAGTTCTCCAAATTACCCCATATAGAGTGTGTCTGTGTGAGTGAGTGTGTGCCCAGCGATGGATTGGCGTCCTGTTCTGGGTGTATCCCCCCCCCCCCCCCCCCCCCCCCCGTGACTCTAATAGAGGATAAAGCGGAAGATAATGAAAGAATAAAAGATTGGAAGTAAAAAAAATTGTTCTTTAACGCAGGCAAATAAAATATTTGTTAAATATTTGTCGTACCGACCCAAGCTTACTGTCCATCACACGTCTTCCTCATACCACTTATTCATCTGAGTGTGTGTGTGTGTGAAAGTCTATTGTAAAGTCTATTGAAAGTCTATTGTAATTTTCTGAACAATACAATGAGGTTGTGCATATATTTGGGTGATATTTTGGGACGGTGGGTTTCTGTCTGACGAATGTCTTTCGGGTGCGTTTCTTTTCTGACGCACTCTCATTCTTCCCTTCTCCTCAGGTTGTGTCGTGTCATGCGTTTGTATGTCAGCTCTTGTTGCTACACCGTTACACTGTCCGTGTCTGTGTTTGTTCCGTGTGCCCCCTTGTATACCTGTGGGTGTGTGTGTGTGTGTGTGTCTTTGTGTGTGTGTGAGTGTGCGTGCAAAGTGTGTTCTGTTTGGTGTCGCTGTGGCCTCCTCTTCCTCCTCCTCCTCTTCCTCACGTGCTCTCACAGTGACCCGTCACCCTGCACATCCGACTCCCTCGGGAAAAACCTAGTCGCACCCTCTTGCGACACACACACACACGCTTTCGGAAAAAAGCCGACGGCGGCGCTATTGGCCACGTCACGGTCGCGTGAAATTCTCCACGGTCCAGGTTGTGTGTGTGTGTGTGTGTGTGTGTGTGTGTGTGTGTGTGTGCTGGGTTGTCGGGCCACTTCGTGGGCTTGTGTTCAGTCTTGTCCTATCTGTCTGTGGACTGCGGCGCGCCGTGTTTAAGCACAGCGAGCCGTCACGTGGCCAGGCTGTGCTCAAACACGGCTGCCTGATGTCCTGGAGTCTGAGTCTTTCCCCTTACACACACACACACACACACACACACACACACACATTTACGCAGGTGCACACACATTAGGACACACCCACAGACTTGTACAATGTGAATCGCAGCTTAGTTTTAATGACTTTTTTTAATCGATTATATTTTAAACGAATCATGCAATGTGGTTGATGGATGAAGGTATAACGCACTGTGTGTAGAGATCACACACACACACACACACACACACACACGTTTGAGGACACATGTTTATGATAATGTACGTAGAGTACACATGGAGAACATGTACACTGGTGTGATGTGCGATGTGCACTGCAGGTAAGTCTCTGTTTGGGTTGGTGTGTTGAGGACAGGTTCACCTCTACTGTTACACACAAGCTGCAAGCTTTCACTATCTACAGTCAGCCCTGGAATTATTGGCACTCCTGTAACCTGATAGAAAGTTCATTATCCGGGTTTGTGATGGGGTTCCGAAAAGTAAGCGTTTCAAATGATGTGGTAATCGAAGCGATGGTGTGGATTTGTATAGGGAACATACACACACACACATACACACACAGTGATCTATCCATCCATCCATTATCTCCCGCTTTATCCTCTATTAGAGTCGCGGGGGGGGGGGGTTCCCCATGCCCATCCAGGGGAGAACGTTTCGGGCGCTGGGCAGATACCCCCAGGGACAGGGCGCCAATCTATCGCTGGACACACACTCACTCACACACACAGACACACTATATATGAATCCATGTCATCCATGTGAGATCGAGATTCGAACCTGAGTCCAAATCTTTCACTTAATCAATCCAGGGTCAATCAATTAGGGTTGCGTTGGGGTTCCCCATGCCCATCCAGGGGAGAACGTTTCGGGCGCTGGGCAGATACACCCAGGACAGGGCGCCAATCTATCGCTGGGCACACACTCACTCACACAGACACACTTTATATGGGGCAATTTGGAGAATTCAATTGACTTGATCCATGTTTTTGGACTGTGGGAGGAAACCAGAGAACCCGGAGGAAACCCACGCGGACACGGGGAGAACATGGAAACTCCACCCAGATGGGGATTCGAACCGGGAGTCCCTAGCGCAGAGAGGCGAATCTGCTAACCACTAAGCCACCGTGCCGCCCACAGAGATCTAATAAATCTTAATTATAAGGTTAATTAGATTAATTCACCGCTGTTCTTAATAAAGCAATAAGGTTTAAGAGCTTGTGCATTATTGTAAATAAATAATGGCGGTGTTTTCAGGCCTGGTGCAAAGCGGAGTGCAGTTACACCTCGTTCCTGTTATTTATTCACAATAATGCACAACCTTGATTTGTCTTACTGCTTTTTATTCTAAAACGGTTACAAACACACCATAATAAAAAAAACACGGCTTTATTCATAAATGCATATATTAAAAGCCAAATCATTAATAATCTGGTTTCAAATGATCTAATCCAGTTATTAAAGTGAACACTGATCACTGAGCAACAGGATAGCAGTTTTTTTCTGACAGTCAAAAAAATGCCCTCTAGTGGCCAAATTACAGAAGACAATTTATAAACAACAGCCACAACAGGTTTAGTGCTCATCAGAAATCCGTTGTTTATATTGTATATCACGCAATGATACGAATGTGAAGCGCTCAGGGGTGTGTGTTATTGTCAATAATGTCATGGCTCAGCCAATCAGATTTATGGATCATAACTGCACTAGGGGTGTATTCAACTAAAGATTTTCATAGTCGAATCTGATTCGTCAGATTTTCCCTATAGTCGACTGATAGTCGAATCAGTTAAAATTTCACCACAAGATGGCGCTAAGGGCGTAGTTTTTTTAAAATATATATATATTTTTTATATTTTACTTGTTTTTCTAACAAAAGAAAACCTTTTTTTTTGTTTTTCTTTTTTCTTTTTTTTCTAGAAATTAGGATGATTTTATTTGACATAAGGCTATATATATAACGAAAAAACAAAGACATTTCATGTAAAGACTAATGCTTAGCAGCAGCCATGGGCGCCCCCATGTGGTCAAAATGGTACATTCGACTATGAGGTTCGTAGTCGACTACGGTTCTCCGAATCGAATCGTCGAATCAGCGAATATTGCAGCTCACCCCTAAACTGCACGTTTTATAGCAACAATTTTACCAGCAGTTGGAAGGATGCCAGTATTTCTGCGGCTGACTGTACCTTGTACAGGATGATATTTTTTTTTTGTTATGTTTAAGTGGTGTTTATTGTACGGTGTTCATTCTGCAGCACCCGAGTTCGATTCTTTGCGTTTCTTATTTTTTTCTGGTGAATCCATACATCCCTCATTTCCCATCTCTTCCAAGACATCTCTTTTATTCTTTCTTACCCACTGTTGCCAAGGAAACAGTGGAAGAGAGCATTCTGGGACTGAGCAGGACATTATGGGTAAAGTACGGAGTCGTGGGGTGTCAAAGCACTGAGTGTTGAGATGCTCCATCTGGTAATTATGACTTCAGTACGGCAAGCTGTCAGTGATTAATATTCAATTTAGTATTGTGACATCCAGACATCCAGTCATGCTCCCAAGATGCACTGAGAGTTCTCTTTAAGCCTTTTGGTTTGACTCGTTTTACCCTTCCTGTCTTCTCCTCTAATTCTTCCTGATTGTTATGCTTTGTTGATTTCATTTGATTTATTTATTGCTCATATGTAATCTTCGTGTCCGTGCGCCGTCGTCGCGGTGTTTAAAGACTTCAGCACAATGAGAGCTATAGCGGGGAAACCCGCAGGATTGGGTCGTTGGTCCTGATTCTGGTCAGTGCCTCAGCTCCCAGCAGTCGCGTTGCTGTTTGCCCACCCCGGACCCTGCACTGCAGAACTGCAGCATAGCCTCACATTTTGTCTCTCTCCTCCTTCTGCTCATTTTCCGGTCCGCCGATTCCTGACCACGGCATCGATCCCTTTCCCTGCTGCTATTTAGTTATATCTCTGATTCATATCTGCAACCCGAGACCGGCTCGCCCGTTTCTCTGCAGGCCAATGACGGGTTAGATCTATTCATTTTCAATTTCGCTCGGCTCTTGATCAATCAGTACTCATGCCAGCGTATCTTTGGGCATTACAGAGTGACCAAGATATTTATCGACCTTTTCTAGATAAACCAACAGCAGCAGACGGTGGGAAAATCTCAGCTTTTTATCAAATGTAACGAGATGAACCTGGAGTCTGGATAACAACACGAGTGCAGATAAGAGTACAGGGAGTGTACACTTAAATGGAATATGTTTTGTGAAGGGGATTGGAGCTTCCACGTTCTCCCTGTGTCCATGTGGGTTTCTCCAGGTTCTCTGGTTTCCTCCTACAGTTCAAAGACATGGATACAATGTGAATCGGGAGCTCGAAATTGACCCTATATAGTGTGTGTATCTGTGTGAATTAGTGTGTGCCCTGTGATGGATTGGCGCTCTGTCCCGGGTGTATCTACCTGGTGCAGGAAACCCTCGTGCCCTCCCCTGGATGGGCATGGGGAACCCCCATGCGAACGTGGTAGAGGATTGAGCAAAAGATATGGGGATGAGATGAAATGAGAAGTTTGGGAGAACAGATGAAGGTCTCTGGTGGGGCATCGAGGACGTTAACGCTCTCATTGTGCTCGGGTCGCTGCTCTCAGGAAGGCTGGGAGATGGAGGGTTAGTGAAGCATCTCTGATGAGATCAGTTAAAATTGTCTTTGCCTTTCCATCTCGAAATGTGTTTCATTATGAAGGTACAGCCGATACGCTGACCCTGCTTTCTAAAATATCCTTAAATTAAAAAAAAAAAACTAACACTCAATCAGAATACACATTAAAACATTTGGAAAAATTGGTTAAAATGAATCAGTGTCATGTTCTCTGCTAAATGAACGTGGTAAATGAACGTGGTAAATGAACGTGGTAAATGAACGTGGTAAATGAACGTGGTAAATGTGGTAAGACGTTGTGCTTTGTAGGCCTTCCTCAAGAAATAACATAAAAACACCAAAACAAAACTTGCACGTGTTCAGTTGCAATATTAGAATTGTGATTTTTAAAGACTACGGCCCTTATTTTATTGATCTTTCGCAAACTGTCATCCAGCTCACCATGCAGCTTGATTCAGGGCGTGTCAGTGTGTATTGGCTGTCTTGACAAACAGCACGTTCTAATCCAATTAATTATTCATAGGTGTGTTTTAGGCATAATGTGCAATAAACTATTTTACATAAATAACGTGCTTTTGGGGTCGGCACGTTGGATTAGTGGTTTAGCACGTTCGCCTCTCAGCACTAGGGAGTCCCGGTTCGAATCCCCATCTGGGTGGAGTTTCCATGTTCTCCCCGTGTCCGCGTGGGTTTCCTCCGGGTTCTCCGGTTTCCTCCCACAGTCCAAAAACATGGATCAAGTCAATTGAGTTCTCTAAATTGCCCCATATAGAGTGTGTCTGTGTGAGTGAGTGAGTGTGTGCCCAGCGATGGATTGGCGCCCTGTTCTGGGTGTATCTGCCCAGCGCCCGAAACGTTCTCCCCTGGATGGGCATGGGGAACCCCACTGCGACCCTAATAGAGGATAAAGTGGGAGATAATGAATGAATGAATGAACGTGCTTTTGGGGTCGGCACGTTGGCTTAGTGGTTTAGCACGTTCTCCTCTCAGCACTAGGGATTCCCGGTTCGAATCCCCATCTGGGTGGAGTTTCCATGTTCTCCCCATGTCCGCGTGGGTTTCCTCCGGGTTCTCCGGTTTCCTCCCACAGTCCAAAAACATGGATCAAGTCAATTGAGTTCTCCAAATTGCCCCATATAGAGTGTGTCTGTGTGAGTGAGTGAGTGTGTGCCCAGTGATAGATTGGCACCTTGTTCTGGGTCTATCTGCCCAGCGCCCGAAACGTTCTCCCCTGGATGGGCATGGGGAACCCCCCTCCCCCCCGGCGACCCTAATATAGGATAAAGCGAAAGATAATGGATGGATGGATGTGCTTTTGGAGCGGTGCAGCTAACTGCTCCATGAGGTTCTCCGTGTTCCTGTGAATGGAGAACCCACAGTATAGTGTAGACTATGGATCTGCATTCTCTGTAAAAATGCAGTGAGAATTAAAGCGTTCCGTTCATTTCAGTGTTCTGTGTTGATGATTCACCGCCAAAATAGCGACCGACGTCTGCAGAGGTTGTTTGCAGTCGGCAGTGCACCTGGGGGGGGGGGGGGGATACGCCACGCCCATCGGGGGAAGTTATTCACGAGCAGTGAGCGGGGCCATTTAAACGCCGCAGGCTTATGGTGTGAAAATAGTCAAAAAAGAGAGGGTCCAGCGATTCAGAGAGTCCAGTGATGTAAAAAAGAACCCGGAAACAACGCATGGAACCCTGAAGACATATTTGTTTTACCACAGAATGTGATGGAGGCAATTTTATTAAAACCCAGACACAAATACAGACATAAGTCGCAGGTCGCCGACAAACAAAATAACGGCAGAACTTCAGGGCAGTGTTTCAGTAGTGACGTGGTTACTACTGCATGGCTCCTGAGCAAATCCATTTACCCTCATTTACCACTTTTATAAATTGTCCTGGATAAAAACACCCGTTAAATACTAATTGCTGATGTAATTTGTTATAGCTGTTAATTATACGTTACAGAATTACATTATACATTTGCGTTTAAACCCCTAAACTACTTATTTTGGAACCGTAAATAAACTAAAGGATTTCCAGTCACCTGCTCCCCATATTGGTGAGCTAACGTTTATGGATGTTGTTCTGCTGTCACGATTCGGCGGTTCTCCGGCAGAGCTCAAATACAATGGTGTAATATCAGAACACAATTCACAGTCCTTCTGATTGGATTCTTTTGAGCAGCGTCATGTGCATTCGATCCGATTGGTGCACGAAAAACCTACTTGGGTAACTGGTTCATGGACGAGAACATGTGTGTTTCACATTGCTGTCTGATCACACACACCATCTCTCATGTATGCCTTCAGCATACGTTCTGTATGTACTCCTTTGTGTTTTCAGTTCCCGTGTGCATCCTCCTGTGTCCCGGCGTCTCCTGCATCACTGTGTGCATTCACTGCTTTCTTTTCTCCTATTATGTGTCGTGTATAATGGATTGTGTTGTGTTCTGAATGTATTTTTACGTTTTTTTGTTTGTTTTTTTGAGTATCATGACATTTCCATCTGTCTAACAAAGAAAATAATAATATCCAGTTCTGGATATTGCAAATATTAACCTGGATTCTGTATTTTCGCCAGTGAACTGAATATCAGTCATCATTTCATTATTATTATTTTTATAAACAAATCTTGTTAGAAATTGCGTTTGGCTTCTGGTGTAGGTTAGAAATGCCGAAAGCAATAGATTAAAGGACTTTTCCATGTCAAAAATTTACACGCTAGTCTTAAAATTTATATTTAATGATATCCAACCGTTATAAGACCTGCAGCCAATTACAGCAAACACACAAAATAATATCTACAGCTTGCATAGTATTCATTAAATCAATTACATTGTGTATATTCACCACAATACAGTGTTTCATGGTTCAAATTTAAGTAGCAGCGTCATCACTGCTGACGTATTTAGCTTATTTATTAATTATCAATCTGACATTTGAAAGTAAAAAAAAATGTAATACTGTCAATAAATCTCCAGTCTCATTCCACTGATCAATTATAGCAACTTATTTCATGTTTAGATATTATGTATGTAAACATAAATTATGTTTTAATGTAATATTAATAGAATAACAAACATTTAAATATGTATAATGTTTAATTTACTGTCATATATTACCAGAATAACAAATGGATATAGTAAAGATCAATCTGTAACATTGCAAATCTAATATAAAGCACAACTCAGCAGGGTTTTTATCTTTCTGTATTACACATTGCCGTTGAATTTCTTTAAATTGAAGTAAATAAAATGGAAGTTAAGAGATTTTATTTCGAGTATACCTTTAATTGCGGCCTGACCAGGTCTAATATTTAGCTCTCATTCTACCATCTCCCATCCTCACTCTCAGGCCGGCGTCACAGTCCCCGTAGTGTTACTAAGGTCTGACATGTACTCAGGTATGTACACGCACAGCAGGCTGGAGAAGCACACTGAGAGAAGCCTGTCTGCATGCTGCTTAGCTGAGAAAAAAATACAGCTTACATTCTTTTTCCATTTACTTTAAATAGCTTTTGGAAGAAACTAAAAACACACAGACATCACAAAAAAAAAAAAAAATCCATCATGCCATTGTTTGTTTACTTCATATACAAAATGTTCCAGTGAATTCAGATTATTTTAATGGGAGGAAGTTCAAACTTTTTAATTTATGGTACTTAATACTTTTAATACAATACAGAACAATACTGAATAGCTGTGAAACGTACAGCCCTAACACAAACCCAAATAAATTGAATTCAGCGTAGCCACCTTCATGCAAAAACAAGATTTGTCTTGATTTTCCTGTAGTTTTAAGTGAATAGTCTAAGCAGCGCTTTTCCGATACATTTTTAAATATAGGGAGTATGTACCGCATCTACGAATGTTCACAGAATTTTAAAAGAAACAACAAATTTTGATCGAATTAACATTAAAAAACTATTAAAGAATTTAGGTACCTGTGGTGTGAGGGCCTTATGGGTGGAGCCTGTAGACGGGAGGAAGGTGCAAAACGTTTACCTGACCTGCTTCCCAAGCCTGCCTCCTGTCATCATGCCCTCATACCACCACAGTATACCTATACAGCCATAAGTATAAAAACACTATATATAATATCTCTAGAATGCACATTAACATGTTTTTAGACTGCAGACAGAACCCAGAACGTCTGGAGAAACTCTGCACTGATGCAAAAGGCACATGCACGCTCGCCGACGAATCAAACTCAGGACAATCTTGTTATCTAATTAAAAGGCAAATGTAATTAGTATATATTTAACGTTTTAATCGTAGCATAATGTATGCCAATTATACATGAATTGCCATACATTACTAATGTGTGGCAATCGGGCAAGTAAACTAAACTAATCATTTTCTTTAAATTTCTGATATCATAATTATAAGGATTAATTAAAGCACCGTCAGCCCATTTGCTGGGGTGGTGAGTTATTGTTTATTGTAATTGTGCCCCGGAATTATTTCTGAAATTAATTGGCAAGTCATTACACAATAAGCGATAGTTCACAACTTACATAAAATGGCTCCCTCTAGTGGCAATAGAATTGTTATTTGAAGGCATTTTGTAAGTGACCTTCAAGCTAATGTTTTCCCCAAACATAATAAATGAGTACATTGCATAAAAAAAAATAGTATCTACCTACAACAGTTTAGTTAATCATTTATATATTCATTCATTCATTATCTTCCGCTTTATCCTCTATTAGGGTCGCGGTGGGGTTCCCCATGCCCATCCAGGGGAGAACGTTTCGGGCACTGGGCAGATAGACCCAGGACAGGGCGCCAATCCATCGCTGGGCACACATTCACTCACTGAAACACACTCTATATGGGGCAATTTGGAGATCTTAATTAACTAGATCCATGTTTTTGGACTGTGGGAGGAAACCGGAGAACCCGGAGGAAACCCACGCGGACACGGGGAGAACATGGAAACTCCACCCAGATGGGGATTCGAACCCGGAATTCCTAGCGCTGAGAGGCGAACGTGCCGTCCTTCATTTATATATATTTATATATATATATATATGACACTAATGTAAAATGTGTAGCTAAACTAGTTTAATCCACATTGCTGGCACTAGGTTAGCAGTTAGTTGTGTTTGAGGAACCAGCCTTGTGACTTGAAGGTCTCCGGTTTGATTCCCGGTCTCACCGAGTGCTCTGGCTGAAGTGCCCTTGAGCAAGGCCCCTAACCCCAATCGCTCCACATGTGTATACAATGCTCCGTATACACGGCTCTGGACACGTGTGCTCACTTCACTCCGTGTGTGTATCTGTGTGTGTTTCACTGCACGGATGGGTTAAATGTAGAGGACCAATTCCTCCGCTAGCTAGCTGCGTTTTAGCTATTCATTTTCAGTTCATCATGCGAAACTAGTCAGCAGCAGAAACCAATCATGTCAGGAATGCAGCTTTTTAACCCGAGGAGTACCAGGCATTCTGTAAAAAAGCCACACGCTCAACATTATATATATAATAACCCAGCGATGGATTGGCGCCCTGTCCTAGGTGTATCTGCCCAGCGCCCAAAATGTTCTCCCCTGGATGGGCATGGGGAACCCACCCCCACGACCATAATATAGGATAAAAGCGGAAGATAATGAATGAATTATATATATATATATATATATATATATATATATATATATATATATATATATATATATATATATATATTAGGGGTGTATTCAACTACAGATTTTCGTAGTCGAATCTGATTAGTCAGATTTTCCCTATAGTCGACTGATAGTTGAATCAGTTAAAATTTCACCACAAGATGGCGCTGTAAGCATATTTTTTTAAAAATATTTTTTTTTATATTTTACTTGTTTTTCTAACAAAAGAAAACCTTTTTTTTTGTTTTTCTTTTTTCTTTTTTTTCTTCTAGAAATTATGATGATTTTATTTGACAAAAGGCTATATATATAACGAAAACAAAGACATTTCATGTAAAAACTAATGCTTAGCAGCAGCCATGGGCGCCCCCATGTGGTCAAAATGGTACATTCGACTATGAGGTTCATAGTCGACTACGGTTTCTCCGAATCGAATCGTCGAATCAGCGAATATTGCAGCTCACCCCTAATATATATATATATATATATATATATATATATATATATATATATATATATATATATATATATATATTTTTTTTTTTTTTTTTTTTTTTTTTTTTCTTTTTTTTCTTATACAACAAACTAAATTTAGTTTTAGGATCGAGACGTTTTTGTTCTGACCTCCTTTCTGTCAAAAAGACTTTGCATGTTGCATGTTCTGTGGTCAGGCTGCATAGCTCGTCAGCTCTTGTAAGATTCATTTGTTGTATGTTTCAGCGGTGAAAGCTTATCAGTGCTATGTGTATGGAGCTTGGCCTCCGGAGCGAGTCACGTGTCCTCATGCTTTACTCAGCAATACACCACTACTGCACTGTCTTTTACAAAAACAGAGAGTGGGGCCAACAAGAAGAGCTAAAATAACTAGAAACGTAATTAAAGGCTTTTACAGGTTATTTAGATAACTACATTAATGAATAAGGGCAGCATGGTGGCGTAGTGGTTAGCACATCCACCTCTCAGCACTTGGGATATCCCAGTCTGCTGTTCAAGTTCGGTTCTCCGGTTCTCCTACAGTCCAAAAACATGGATTCGTTATTGATAGTGATGCATGGCTTCTAGAACAAGTTATTGATTACATGACATTGATATCAATCAAAATTCTTTCCTGTTTGAATCCACTTAAGGATGCGGCATGACGAGTTTTACGTGGGTCGATTTTAAATAATAAATAAATAATAAAATAATTTCAAATTTTGTGGAAAGCGCTTTTTTTTTTTAAAAAAGTGTTCCAACTTTTCTGGAACCATAGGTGCAATTATTTTATGATATCCACTTAAAATAGAGCCGTAACAATATAAGCTGTGGTGTGCATACTGTTCCACATAGATCTTTGCATTAGTGTGAAAACTTGCGTTTAGTATTGTAGAGTACATACACACACACACACACACACACACACACACAACCCAAAAAAGCACAATTCATCCAGTTCTTTCTTCAGATCTTCATCTCATTTGAAATGGATCTTTGATGGTGGTTGTGTGTCAGTGTGGGGGGAGTCATGTTATGTGTGGAGGAGTGTTGATGATGTAATTTGGCTGCTGTTCCTTCCTCATAATTTGCTGGTCAAGTCTGTGAAAATGGTAGTTAAAGGGTGCAGTATGTAATTTCTTTTACATTTAAAATTTGAAAACTTATTTCCTTTGTAGGAAGTCAATAACATCTCTGTTGTGCAAATATATTGCAGTATTTGTATTTAAAGTATCTTATCTTGATTTAATTTCTCTATATAATTGAAGTTTAAAGCCAAAATCTGAATAAGATTACAAACTGCTCCAATAAAATATATTTCATATATTAACAGTCTTATATATATATATATATACACACGCATACATACACTTATATAAACAGACGAAATGAAACAGGCTGGGAAATGAATGTGGAAGGAAAAGCTGCACGCTGCTGGACCATGTTAAGCTTGCTTTAGAATATACTCTATACTGTTTTACATATAATTGCATTTAATTATATAATTAGAGAGAGAAACAGCATTTAGTGCTTATATCATTAGCTACACCTGCAGTATATACTTTGTAATGCATTTAACGTTCAAATTAATTGTCATTATGCAGTTAATGAATCTCCTTTCATGTCCAAATTATAAGTAATATAAGTTTGGATGTCTCAGCAGTCTTAAGTTTAGCATTGAATTAAGGTCCTTAGAGGGACACTGACGTGAATAAGCACTCTCATGTTTTCAATGGTCGTGTCTGTGAGAACATAAGGCCAGAGATTAAGAGGTCATATCTGATGCAGCAGTGACCGACATTGTGTGTGTGTGTGTGCCCGTGTGTGTGCCCAGCAATGGATTGGCGCCCTGTCCTTGGTGTATCTGCCCAGCGCCTGAATTGTCCCCTGGATGCTCCCCCTTGCTTCAACTCTAGACAAGGACTTAGCATAAAATGAGATGAAAAGGAAGCGGTGTGTAGGATTTAGGATACATTAGCACATGGAATGTCAGATTTATAGTTTTAAATTGTGTTTTTTTATCTCAAATCAACCCCCCACATTTATTTCATTACACTTGAGAGGGGGTCACCTTTCAGAAAGCAGCGATTTTGTAACCTGCTGTTTATAATGTAGTCCCATTGGTGGCGGTTGTGCCATAGTGGCTGCCACCAGTTGTCGCCAAATCCTACCCAAAATCACTTTTAATAACAGCATTAGTCTGTAAGCCAAACAAGATGCCAAAACTGATAGAGAGAATTATTTTAAAAAGCCACAAAGCTTCAGATGGTCCAGTGGTTACTGAGACTTCAGCCTGATGGCTCTGAGTCCTCAGGCTGCTGTCTGTCCAAATGTCTGTCTGTCTGTCTGTCTGTCTGTCTGTCTGTTCCCTGCGATTGATTGTATAGAATGCGGAGCATCCCGTCCAAGCCTGGATCAAACACCTCGATGCTAAACTCGCTCTTTTTCTCCCTCTCTCTTGAGCTCACGACTCATATTTTTTCCGAGTTACACATCAGGTGCTTCATCCACCTGCTCCACGTGTGCCCGACCTCCATCGCCGCTGTGAGGCTGGGAGTGCTTTGTTTTGTTTTTTAAACAATACTGTAGCATTTGTGAAGCAAAAAAAGAAGTTTTTATGACATGTTTCATAACTCGCATTTTCCTGTTTTGTCCTTGTCTCTGTCTGTCTGTCTCTGTCTGTCTGTCTGTCTGTCTGTCTGTCTGCCTTTGTGTTTCATAAACACCTGGTTTACATCAATTGATTGATCCCGGCATTTGCACATCCTTTTCCTTTGGGACATTTTTGTCATTTGCAACTCACTCATTGGATTTTTGTCGACTTCGTTCTTATTTTTTTTTTTTAATATTTCACCGCCATCCCGTCGCCGTTCACGCTGCCATTCTGATGCAACGACGTCATCCGCTTCGCACCAACAATCTTACCAACGGAACCGATATCGTTCTGATTCAGCCGCCGGCTATGAGAAATCCCGAAGCCTGAATAACATTTCTGGGATGTCGGGAGCCCCTCTGCGTTTGACTCCCATCACCCCCATCAACAGTGCCCCCTACGAACCCTACGATTCACCTGGGCCTCTCCGCCGCTGCCGCTCGCCCATCCCTTCCATTTTGTAGCACAGACCAGGCGGCTGGAAAGAAAGAAAAAAAAAAAAAAAAGAAAACCTGTATCAATCTTTCCAAACTAACATTTCTTCACCAATCGCACCGTGATATGACAGCATCAGTGCTAATGCTAACAACTATTGACCATGCAACACAGCTGCAGAAGCTCCTCGGTTGGCTGGGATGGGAGTTGAAAGGCTCGAGAGGGTGGGCCTAAAGAAAGGCTCCAGGCAACTGTAAAGAACTTCAGGCTGTCTAAAGCAGCAGTATTATGCCTTATTGAAACTTACTATCAATTTCAAATGCTGGCATCAGTCACCAGACAGTGATGAGTGACCTCTAAGATAAGATCCTTTAGTTTAGTAGTGAGCTGACAGTAGATGGCTATTGCTGCCTGTTTGCCAATAGAGAACATACATATTTATACAGATACACTGAGAGCTGAAGCGCTTTTGTAGAACCTTAAAATCCCTCTTGGAATGATGCTGTCACCAAAATTAGAAAACGCCCAGTTACTCCAGTTAGTGCATGTCGGAATACAATGTGAACTTAAACTAGTGAATATCTTAACCATCAAGAAAAGGATATATAACTACAGAGTAGCTATTGCTCATCTTAACAACCTCTGAAACGTATTTACTAAAGCTTGGCGATGTTAAATTTTTTGGTTGTTCTAATCACTGAGCGTATCCAGTCCAACCACATTCACCATCTTAACCCCACATAATCCAAATGACACTTATAGAGGATTTCCTAGAGATCCGTTAGAAAACTTCAGTGTTGTTGTTAGGCTGATGTCACCACTTGTTTCTAAAAAAAAAAAAAAAAGAGAAATGCAAAGCTGCTAAATTATATGCTATGGCTTTGATCGTAAAAGGGCATTTTTGGCATCTGTCAGTGATGACTGCAAACTCTAAGCTTGAGAATGCGAGGAACCTAAGTGAGGTATCCAAGTTAGTGGATACTAGCAAATTAGGGCTCCTATGTTTAGCAGCTACACCAGTCTTTGGCTATTTTTTTTTTTTTTGATTTAGTGTCCCTTTCATATCATCAGAACACAGATTCTTAAAACCAATTGACTTTCCCATAAAAACAATAGCAGCGCAGCAGTTAGCTCTTCTCTCCAAGAAGGTCCGGAGTTCAATTTCTGGGTGGGAGGGGGGGGGGGGAACACAAGTCCTATCCGTGTGCAGTCTCTATGTTCCGGAGACATGACTCTAGGAATGTTGGCAAAACCAAAAATTGCCCTTGCCACTTGGGGTGTATGTACTTGTACACTCATAGTGCCGGTTCCAATCTCAGGGTTGCATCAGGAAGAACGACCCGCAACAGGAACAAACGAAAAAGAACCAGATACATTTAAATCAACACCCGAGAAAACAAACTTTCCATTGAGAACTTTGGCATAAACAGGGTGGATACAAACAACAGACTGATGGTACTTATAGAACAAAAAAAGAGTTGTGTAAATGTTTTGATGGATTGAAAGTATTGTTTTCGTGTTAAAAACAAAAAAAAAAAAGCAGGTAAAGAAATTTTAATAATTTTTTGAGCCACTTTAGAATACGAAAAATAGATAGAATGTATGACTTATACCAAAAACCACACTAACCACGTTAATGGTCTACGTTCTTATATTCTTTCATTATTAAATGAAAAGCTTGCATTGGAAACATAAACAGACTCCCTTAAGTTTTTTTTTTTGTTTTTTTTTAAGATTTAAACGTGAAATCGTGAGGTCATTTTGACAGATGCTAAAAATGTCCTTATTCAGCCTTCATTGTAAGGTTTTTAGTATACTGAGTTTTATAAAACTCTTTTCATGAAGCATTTTTGTTGCTATTATTATTATAATTATAACGAATATCCACATGTGGTCATCACTTCAGACTCAAGAAATTTAAAAAAGGAAATAAGAAAATATTTATTTTTATATTAAGACTCGGGACATGGGGGGGGGGGGGGGGCACTGGTGATTTTGTGGGTGATTTTCGAATTAAAACCTGTGTTTCTGCGAGGACATCAGGTAGCTCCATGTAACTGATATTTAGCTCGTTTACTATATAGCGGTGCGGGTGGAGGGTATGATTACAAGGGAGAGGGTTTGCCCCAGGCCTGTGCCCTTCTGCACTGCTTCAGGACGCTTTCCACCCTCTTTTATATACTAGCGCATGGAGGGAACGTCGTACTCAACAATCTCCTACATTACTTGATCATGAATATGACATATCAAGATGTGAAGCAGAGGTGCACTCAAGGATGACTAACTGAAATCGCATCATGCTTCTCATCATCATTATTGCACCCGATCATTTCTACCCCTACTGAGACCACCACCCCCCCCCCCTGCAGTGACTGTGATTCTTATCATTTGAATGCAGTATGGTTTAAGTTCCTCGTTTGTTCCCTTTTTGTTTTTTTGTTTTTTTTTTCTTTTTTTTTTATCTTTTCTTTCCTCTCTCGTTCTTTCTTCCTTCTCCCCTTTGGGCCTGCTCTGTCTCTTGGATGCTGACCTTCCCTTTCCGTTATAAAAAAAAAAGGAGGGAACGTTGACTGGATGCTGGACTGACAGCAGAAGAAAAAGAAAGGATGACTAAATGCAGAGTGAGGGGGGAAAAAAAAAAAAAAAGAGTGAGAGACTTTTAGTAATAATCACTCTTAGGAGAACCTTCACTGGAGTGGCAGCTTATAAAGCTTTTATTGTTGTTTTGTTTTCTGATTGTCAAGATATCAAGAAATGCTGAATCTGCAATGAACACTGTAGTAGCATTTTCATTATCTGGATAGGAAAGCTCAATATTATCGACTGTTCCATTTCAATTGAACTTTATGAATATTATTTTTTTTTCCAAACATTCCGGGTATATGTAGAGGATTTTATGTGTCGCATTTCACATCGACTCATGTGCCCAGACTTTATTTCTTTTGAGTTAACTTTGATTTCTCTTTTACTCATATCTCTTTCCTGTTACATAAATGAGTCTATGATTAGTGGAACTTACAGCTAATCACTACATACTCCCAATATTAAAACCAGATGCTGTTTTTTTTTATGTTGGAAGACATGTGGCCGCTGCACTGAACATTGCCTGAGCATGCTTCGACAAGATCTTCAGAATCTGTGGATCTTTCCATATATGCAATGTCGTATTCATGATGTGAAGCTGCAACAAGAGGGAACTAAGCAATAAGCAGAACAGCTGCCTGAATAAGATTTGGGTCGCATTAAAGCGTTCTGAGGTTATGATCAACTATCTATACTGAAAACCTAAAGATATAACTCGTGCCTGGTTTACGCTTTTAACAAAAATGAGTCTGCTATTCAAACCAGTCCTCTGGATTCATAGAGGGCGTAACTGCTCGGTTGGATAGCTTCTCTGATTTCTAATACATTGATCAACCTCAATTGCAAGCTGCAGATGTTATGTTGTGGCTTATAGGTGTACACTGAAAGGCTCAGCCAGCATGAGCTGGAGTCCGTCTGCATTTGATAAAATAGCTCAAAGTTACTGAGATCGACGAACGAACGGAACTGAGAGCGATATCCTCAAAGAAGTCTTTGTCTGTAAAACATTAAATCGATGGTGACGCTTATAGACATGGATGCTGCAGACAGTTAGTGGTTAGTATTACAGTTAGTGGTTTGTCCTCAAATCGAAATCTGTGTTAAAAAAAAAAACAACTAATGCAGTGACAACATGGCCCGTTATATTTAAAATAAATTAGCTCCACGGCCGACAAATAATAATTTTATTTGTATATTAATATACAACAGCTGTCCATTCAGGGCAGCAAGGAGGCGTAGTGGAACGTCCACCTCTCATTGCTGGGGATCAATCAGGGTGGAGTTTCCATGTTCTCCCTGTGTTTACTCCGCGTTCTCCAGTTTTCTCCCACAGCCACAATTGACTGCTCTAAATTGCCCCTATATAGTTTGCGTGAGTGTGTGCCCAGCGATGGATTGGTGCCCTGTCCTGGGTGTATCTGCCCAGCGCCCAAAACGTTCTCCCCTGAATAGGCATGATAATTATTTATAATTATAAACTAATCCTTAGAGCTTCCTGTACACTCTTTATTTTCTTTTTTATGGTCCTCAAAGTGAGGTCTGCAACCCTTCAGGGCTCTGCGACTTCAATCGAGGGGGTCTATAAAGATTTTTTTAATAGTAATCATATCATTTAAAGTCATTATCAGCAATAATAAAAAATACTATAAGGATATATATATATATATGAGGAGATTTCTTTACACAAGTAAATACATGAAAAGTTACATGAGGTGAACCTGGCTAATTAAGACATTTAATTAAGGGAAGAGTCATGTGCCGCCGCAGCTGAGCTTCTCTGACATCTCAAACATGTTTGTGTGAGGTCTTTATATATGTGGACATCTTCAGGCGAGTGAGCAAACACATGAGAAACGTAAAAGGCCCATTGCCACTTTTTGTTATATGTTAAATTTGTAAACTTATACTAGCAAGCTGAGGGACTCCTCTCCTTAGGTTACTTTCTCTCTTATTGGAGAGAAATGCCGCACTTATTCCCTCACAGCTGTATGAAGCCACATTTCGTCTCGATGTAAATTTGTTTCCTCTTGTAGAAGTTACCCTTCTTATTGGATGGAAGCCTAAACCAGGCAACGTAGTCACCCTCAACCAAAATAGATTGGTTTATGTTCAAATGGGTCCAATATATGGTTATTTAACAGAGGATGGGTAGTTTAGCCGTCCACATCCGATCCATGTGTTGTCCTGCCCACTTCATTTTCTCATTCGAGTGATTTTTATGCATACGATGGAAGATTCTTCGGGCCTGCAGCGGGCCGTGATGCTGTGTACAGTTTTCAACTCCTGACTTTGTACTCTTAAGAATGCATGATGTTCTCCCTTTGCGAGCAATAAGGAATGTCTCTACAATAATTAAGACCTATGTTTTGATATAAAAAAAAAAAAAAAAAAAGAAAGAAAATAAGAAAAGATTCTATTGACCTGAAGCTTTATGTATGTGTATATTCATATGGGTGTGTACATATGGATGTGTTAGGATTCATATGCACATACATATTTATGATCTGCATGGTTTTTAAAATCTTTTTGGTTTCCTTTTTGTTACCTCTTTTTTTTTTTTTTTTTTTTTTTTTGTGCAATTGGGAACAGACTGTTACGGGGAGGGGTGGGTGGGGGGGGTTACTTTGTTATGCATGCAAAGATGCTAACAGGTGGCAGACTCCTTATCAACGGTGTGAAACGAGTGGTTTTCGTGGAATACGGGGGGGGGGGGGGGGGGGGGGGGGCATGTGTGAACTCTGTGAACATGCTGTTTTTGTTTCATTAAGCGCACGGAAGCCTTGTGCTCATTTCACGATTTTTGATTCTTTCTCATCTTTTCACAGAGAACTATTCTGAAAGCCCACTGCTTATCAGATATATGCAAAAAGAAGCTGTAACTGTGAAGTAATCTAAAAAAAAAAAAAAAAAGACAAAACAGGAAACTCCATTTTCTCCCGTCATGTATGCACGTTACCGATCAAAACACTCCGACCCCATGCTTTCCCGTAGCCGGTTCCTTTCTCAATGCACCACTTTTTTTTTTTTTTTTTTTTTTTTTTTTTTTGTTTTTTCTTACCCACTAATCATTTTCATACTTCCTCTCATGTACATCATACCGCCTTCTTTTTGATGCCGATGCAGGATAACTTTCGCTCTCCTAATAAGTTCATCTGTATGTTTAGTGGCCTGTGATACACGTGGACGCCTGCTGGATACTCGTAGCCGAATCAACACACAATCGCTATTGAGACGTTGATGTAGCATACAGTATTTTCTTTAAAACAGTAGCAGATAATGATTTTTATAGGACTAGAATGTGCACACCTTCCCACAAATATGTGCCAGATTTGGACAGAGCGAAGGACACTTGACATGACAGGCAAGAGGTGTCAGTATTAAAATAAAAAATTTAAAAAAAATCAGAAAGTGAAAGGACAAGGAAGACATGGACGATGCTACTTCTGTCTACAGCAGTGCATGTTGCCTCGCATACTACTGGAATGCTTAGTGCTGCATCCTTGTGCATCTTGTGATTCTTTTTTATATGCATTACCGTATTTCTGGGGGGTAGAGCTAGGCAGGAGGAGACTCCTCATTCACCTCGTCCACGACGTGCTGAGGTGACAGGAATGAGCAGGCCTGCAGATGGGAGAGCAGTCACCATGAAGTAGGACAGGGCCCGTCACAATCGCCAAGTAATAAGTAACGTTCCTCATAGATTTCATTCACCTTTAAGATGCACCAGACTTTAGCTGATGATGTCACCGATGGAGTGCCCATATCCGGCAGCTCTCTGGATCCACAGCTAAATTGGGTTTCTATTTGATAAGGTTGATGTAATTCCTTACGGATTCCGTAAATGTTGTACCTTTTTAACGAGTAGCTCAAGAAAATAGCAGATAATAGCAGATATTTAGTGGAACTTTTATTTATTGACACAAATTGGAACTCGAGAAAAACTTTTGTGGTTTTAATAATTGGCCTTCAATTCAAAACAATGTCGAAAATGTTGGTCTTGACAATTTATATCACATTGTGGACCAGTTGCCCCCCCGTCTGCTGCTTCCAGATATTTTTAAAGAAAACTGATTAAGCAAAAGTAATGATTTAGTGAACACCCCTACCCCGATGATTCTGATGATAATGATGCAGCTGTTCTTGAACGTCTCACAGCTGCTAAAAGATGGACAGGCTTAGATATCATGACTGTCTCCTGCATTGAACCCTGAAAGGCTTTGAGTAGAGCGTTAATGATTTCTTGAGTTTAGAAGACTTAAATGACCCGCCCAGGCTTCCTTCTGTTTCCTGTGGACCTATACTCCACCCCTTACGCAACTCAGGTATAGCTAAGCTTTCGTTGCTGGTCTTCCAAATCGATGTCAATTCTAAAACGCGAAAGAGAAAACGAGGAAGGGCGTTTAGATCGCCGCCGTGAGAAAGGGCGATGCAAACTCTTTCTATTCTCATCACAAAGTCTTCCATTCCTTCAGTGTCCTCCTTTTTTCAGTTCCTGATCCTTTCATCACACTCTCTCCTCCATCTCCTCCATCCACTTGCTCTCCATCTATATGTGTATCATTTCTTAAAATGGATTGATCTCGATTGTTTCAAAATGTCTTGGATGCAACAAAAAAAACGAAAGACAAAATGTCCGACGACCGAACGCGGTCCGCGGATGACCCCCAAAGCGCCGGAAACGGGATTGGAGTGGGCACAAGACGAACGAACGAACGAAAGAGACAGACGGACAGATTGCATGTGTGTGCGGAGGTGGGGGGGGCGGGCAGGGGGGGGTGATCAGGAGTGCGAGGACCGTGTGTTGAAAGAGGACATTTGAAAGTCGTCAAAAGGAAGAAGGGCACCGAGAAATGGAGGACAGTTTGAGGACGAAAGAAAAGCAGGAGAAAGAGAGAGAGAGGAGGAAAGAAGCTGATCGCTTCGCAGCGTAAGAAAGCGAGTTCGGTTCTGCGCCTCTCCATCGTCCGTATGTGTTTGTTCCGTCTCTGTGGCCTTTGTGTCTTTCAGTGAGTCTTTCATTTTCTTGCGTTCTGTTTTCAGCTCTCATGTTTCTCGCTCTGTCTCATTCGCTGTGTCTCCAACTCATAAGCACTTGTTCTCTATTCCCTATGTCGTGGGCATCGAAAAAGCTCATCCACTCAGTCTGGAACAAGGGCACTTCATAGGGAATAGGGAGGCATTTAGGGACATTTTGGTTCTAGGTGTGAAGAAGCTTTGCCAAGCCTTTGCTTTTTTTTTTTTTTTCCTGATCAGTCCTAGAGACCGCGAGTCCTGCTGGACCAATCGAGCCAATCCTGACTGGTTTTGGTCTGAAATCTGAATGTATTTGACCCCACCCCCATCCCAGTCCAGCAGACCTCGTGGCGCTCAAAGACTAGACCTGTCATTCAGGAGTGTGTTCGATATTCTCGAGTGAGAGTTTTGAGTTCATGCATGCGTGTAAAGCTTGTAATAGCAGTTCAAGCCTTTGTTTGCTTTGTGTGTGCATGTTAAGGTGGGCTTTATCATGGATTTGTTTTATATTGATTATTCAGGTTGTCACTTTTGGGAATATATCAAACTGACTGTACGCTAACAACCGTCTTTGGATTACTGTTGTGGCTTAATGGGCTTAATATTATCATCAAAAATGTTTTTTTTGTTTTTTTTTAATGAGCTGTAAAACCATGTGTTTGTATTTAAAGACCTATTCAGATGGGATTCGCTTAACATTTCGAGCGGTAGTTATCACTTCCAGAGTATTTATTCATCTTATGGATGAAAAAATGTCACTGAAAGCCTTAGCACACAAGCCTATCTAGATCAAAAAGGTCTACCAGTTTACTTTGTTTCTTGTAACATAAGGGGTTACTGTACATAATAAGGTTACAGGATTAAATATGAAAACACATTTCATGTTCTATTACAGACAGGAGTATAATGTCTATAAATGTACAAAAGTTGGGGCTTTAATTAAAATGTAGTAAAAACTGAAATCTGTAATTTTTATTTCACTTAAACCTTTATTTTTTTGTAGTGTTTTTTTAATAATTCTGATGATAATTACATTTGTTAAATATAATTTTAGGCATTGATGCCTGCAACACCCTCAACAAACATTAAGACAGAGGCTTGTTCACTACTGAGTCACCTGATCTTAGTTTTCAATTATATTAGTTTGGAAATTGATACTATATAAATAATAAATAATATTAATTTATAATAATATATAATAAAATTATATAAATAAATTTACAATATATATATATATATATATTTTTTACTAGTCTTGAATTTTGTCTTTTTAAAAGATCTCTAATTCAGATCTGTAAGAGTGCAGCCGCCATCGGCCACCAGAGGCAAACTCGCAGCCTGACAGTGGAACTACAGTTCCCATGAGGCCATGTGCCAGTCAGGCATGATGAGGGACACCTGTTCCTGACTCTATATTAGGAAGGTTGGAACCTCTCAGAGCACTGTTGCTGTGCTGCCACTTTGGTACCAGGTTAGGGAAAAAGGTTTTGGTAAACACAGGGCCCATAGAGGGTATGTGGTACGCCAAAGGCGGAGGTAATAACTCTGTCAGGGGTCAGACAGGGAAAGGGTGTGATGCTCCTCATGCTTATTTCAAAAGCCAAATCCAAGCAGCTGTTTAAAGGCTTTTGAAATCTTTAAGACCGTGTGCAGTATTCTGTGTTTGTTTTATAGCTGAAGAGCGTTTAGTTACCATTTAATATTATTGATAAAAGCTTTAAAGTTTTTGTAAACTATCCATTTACATTGTTCCTCACCTGCAGTGCTTAACTGCACCTTAAACTATAACCAGTCCTATTTAAGCTCAACCCAACTTTATCTTGAGTGTGTTACAGGCATTAATTCTTAAATTAGTTTTTCAATTTTTAATAGATTTTGAAGTCATAACACAAACCTTGATTGTTATACAAAAAAATATATATGTGTAGTAACTAATTCAAGATTTAAGGTTGTTTTTTTTCCCCGTTTTCATAAAGTACCCCAAATGTTTCCTTTAGAACTGATGTATATGGATAATACCTTTTCCGCAATCACCTGTTTTACACAAAACATTTAGCAAAAATAGAACCAGAAAAAAACATTTTGACCCTTATGACTTCTTTCCCTCTAGTATCTAACAGCTTCATTAACTAATGGGATAAATTGGACAACACAAAGTATTAAACATACAGCACACGCCACCAGTTCGTTGTTTTTGTTATCTCCCAGTTGATTCTCTGTTCTCTATTGGTCACAGAACAGGTATAATTTGAGTGGTGGATTGTTTATTGTCAGTTCTGCAGTGACACTGGTGTGGTGAGGGGGTTTTAGTGCAGCAGTGACGCTGTAGTTTCATTTCTCCACCTCAGTGACACTGCTGGGATAGGACTAATGCACCCACCCAATAATCCCTGCTCTGTGATGGTACTATTGGGGTTCTGACCATTAGAGAACAGAGTAAAGGGGACGTACACAGTATGCAATCAACAGCTCAGTATAATTTGAAGAAAATCATTTTTTCCAATTTGGTTTTTATAATATTTCCTTTTGTCACAACAATAAATGTTTTGTGAATACATTTAAAGAAAACACTTATTCCATCTGAAAAGGTCAACATAGTTCCAGCCATCTTGTAACTTCACGAATATTATAAACATCCCTTTTCTTGATTTAGTTGTTAATCTGTTGTTTCTTCTTTCTTCTGCCTTCTCTATCTTCTGCAGTGCTGAGTTTCTGAGCTGACCCCACTCTCTCTAAAGATGAACCCAGCATTTCAGATCCAGATTCCAACTTTAGAGTCACTGAGAGAGAGCGAGAAAAAAAATTGAAACCTGAGAAATCACGGTACGAACAAGGAATCTTATCATCTCATAGATGCAATCCCTGAAGGATTAAGTGGATGGACTGAGCAGAGGCACACTGCACCATGAGAAATAGGGTGCTTTACACGTTCTTCCAAACTGGATTGTCATGAAATTCTGGGCTTAAGCCGACACATGTTAATATGTCTTTATTCGCCATGTCAACAAATGGGCAATGTATGGTTTTTATTTTATTTTATGTTGCGTTACAGAGCGGATTTTATTTGCATCCATTTTTCTCTGAACCTTTACGTGTGAGTACCACAAGTGGAGGCTAAAGATTTCACCAGAAAACAGGGATTGCTTTCACTTTGTGCTCTATACCATTTAAAGGGCAGACGGAAAGGTTCCCATGCTTGACTCGACTATGCAATTCAGCCACTCACTATAAAAAAAAAGCCAAATCAGTAGACACTTAATAACATCCTCTTTCCAACAGAAAGAGGTCAACGGCCAGCAACTGGCATGTACTCATATATCATCTCATATGGCTGTTTTTCGACTTCATCAGAGCAGCCAATCAAACTCCTGGTTGGGCAAATACACTTTCCATGTTGGATTCGATGTGACAATGGACACTACACAACAAAGAACATTGGCATCACTTCCAGTCTCTCTACTCATTCTCCCTCTTCCTGACATCTCAGTGTTTCTCCTCCTCTGTAGCTGAACTGCATGGCATGAAAGTAAAAAAAAAAAATACTAACAACGAAACCTGAGAGACTAAAACTAGAGAACACTGGATGAAATGGAGAACCTGATGAGAAGTTTAGGGCCGGGCTGTTTGTGATGAAAGAGGAGCGATGGATACAACTTTAATTGTGGAAGAATAACCTGATCTGGACAGATTTGGAACCTTTTGAAGGACAAAGCAGAATTTTGGAACGGCTGTGTGAACTTAAAAGAAAAAAAAAAAAAAAAGCAACGATGAAAAAAGGGAAAAGAATGCAAATTGAAAATGCATTTACTGACTTTGTCTACCAGCATGACTAAACTGCATGATCTCTGCTTCTGTAAGCCCTGAACCCCTTTTCCTTAACAAAAAGAGGGCTTGGAGTAATTAAAAGAGCAAAATGGGGAAACAATGCAGGTTTATGTTATATGCAACTCAGTTTAGTAAATCAAAAAAAATAATAATACAATGCTCCAATGTTCTTTCTACAAAATATAAGAATAAGTAAAAAGCAATTGCTTCACTATAACAGATTAGATTCCCCCCAGTCGAATTGTACTAATCTAAAATGTACTCGTCATTTCCACTCACATATCAGTTGACCTTTCTGCTCACCGTGGCTGTTCATTTCATGTCTGCACATCGTGTTAAAGTTTTCAGTATAGATAGGTTCGTTCGATCTGTGGGGTCACAGCCATCAAAGCCAAAATAACCCAATTTACTAACCGATTACACGGAATCCAAAATGAGCATTACAATCAAACCGCCACAGAAACCATAGAATGCTTCAAACGCAAAGAAAGATAAAGGCTGGAAAAGTAGAATGCTTTACTTCAAACCCTAAAGAAATAACCCAAATGTATGACCGCACCTGAATTGCAATGAATAATGTTCGGTGAAAGCAGTTTAATAATAATGCTCCAGATATGATCAAAATAATTCCGGTATTAAGTTACACGTCACGTCATGGATATGTTATATTTATTACATTGATTGTTTTATATAGCTCATATTCCACACACACACACATACATACATATAGGAACAATGATACAGCTGGCTTCTCACAATCTATCTTTAAACTCCAAAATTATACACTTGAACTTAAACACACACACACACACACACACACACACACACACACACACACACACACCTAAACACACTTCTTAACTTAGTATGATCATTATAGTATCTTCCGTTTTCTTTCTTTCATGGAACTTCTGCTTTTCAAGTGGCCCATGTAGCCATCAGCAGTGTACTAAACAGTAAGGTTTGAAAGTTTTAAACCTTAAAAGAGAATAACTGACCTTATGCATGTGTTAGCATTCGCACTTTAGGCTGGTCAGTTTAATTTAGCAAGTGGATGGAAACCTGATCTTGAAATCATCTTAACATCTAAACTAGGAGTTAAACAGGGTAGAAATGAGGGCAGTTTGAAATCTTGAAAGTCATGTCTATTAAGAAGAAGGGTGAGTTCTGATGTGCTACACAGAGAACAAACTAGCAGCGGCTAGTTAGCATCAAAACCAATTCTCTCAGGTGGTCTCTTACTTGTGTACAATACTGTTTGTTTGTTTTTTTTTCCCACTTTAGATCATTTTAATAAGAATCCCATTTTGTTGTTACACAGCAGCCTCTTTCCATCTAATCCGCTTTAATTGCCGCGGTCATGGCAGCTAATGCTAATCCCTCATCGATGTCATTTATTTCTGCGTATTTTTCTTTTTCAAATGCCTCAGCTTTAAAGTGAAATCAGTTCATTTTCAGAGTAGAGTTTCATTCAGCTGAAATCAAGTTCTAGGTGCTCTTTGAGTCTTCCTTCCTAGCCGATGATCCCCACAATGATATAGATTTAAAAAAAAAAATCTAAAGCTTATATTTCAAGGAACAAATGTATACATTTTAATGTCTTATATTCAACATTTCATTCACATCAAACTACAACCAACACACAAAATGTGTTTATCTCCGTATACAGCAAGGCTTAAAGACTTTAGAACACTTCCGTATTTGGTGAAAGACAGACAGGTTAACACGTCTGCACTGTTGTTATATGAAGTATATTGGGGGAAATAAGTGCAGGGCAAAAAGGGCTACATCAACAAACATAAGGCTGGTAAAACTGCACGGTGCTGGAGATAACTGGCCTTGCAAAGGCAAATATAATGCATATTACTTAGTCTTTAAATGAGATTCTGTCTGGCTGATTGCATTACATTGCGTTCAGTGTGAAGGCAGGGCTAAAGACTTTATTGAGCATATCAAATTTATATTTTATTTAAAACAGGTCTACAACATGAATGGTGCTGTGGGGGGGGTTTTCCGGATTTTAAAATGTGCCCGACGTAAGCAGTGTTTTTTTTGTCATGGTATGCGTATTCGTGCAGATCAAAAGCCAGGACCTTGAGCCAGGAAAGGGCTTTGCAACCCAACACATGCAACCTGCTTTTGCCTGCCATTCAAACTGAATGACTTTGGTGACCGGTGCACAAGCCACTGACCATGTGAGGATTAAAGCGTTAAAAAGAACAGACATGCACTTATCTGAATTAAAAACTATTTCCGGGTCTGGAATTAGTACTCATGACTTGCTGAACTGTTTTCACCCCTTATTCTGGAATTTATCCTTTGCTTCCTTGTGAAAAACCAGTTATCCTATCATTGTATATACATTATCATTATTATTATTATTATTGTTCAGGAAACCGACACTTTGCTGTTTGACATATTTGGAAAGTCATCGAAACTGCTTCTTTCCCTTTTAAGCAATAATTTGATTCGTGCTGCTCTCATGGCACTTTACTGACCCCTTTGAGATGAACCATGTGCCTGAGAGATTTTAGCTACTTATATTTTTTTTTTTTCCAAACAATGACTTGTGATGTTAATCACTAAGGTTTGTAGGTTTGTGTTTATTTCGTCCAGCTTTCCGTGGGTTCCGTCATAGCATAATCCTCCCCCCTCTCCCCCCCAGATGATGGTCAGTTCCTTGTTAGCATTTGTTTCCTAAAACCTGAAATAGTAGACATATCAGAGAGCATTAAAGAGTCAGTGCCACCTCTTTCTCTCTTTCCTGTATGCATTTCTCCTCATCCCACCTTTCTCTGCCTCCCCGTCTCCCCAGTTTTTAAGAAAGCAGCTCTTTTTGCATCCCTTGTTCTTGTGTTTTCTACCATATTGTTTGGATTTGAATTATACTGCATGCATGGGATTAACTAAAAGACGTATTTGCGAATGGGCAGAATGAGGTAACTGTCTTTCTCTCTTTGGCTCTTTGCGTCTCTCTCTCTGTCAATTACATTTGTCTGAGAAAATGGTTATGAATCATTTATATTAAACCTGTCAGTAATACAGAACCTACCTGGCCAGATGGTTTAACAATTTCCCTTTAAATAATGTGTTGAACGCCAAAAGCTGCTACTTAAATGAATTGAGCGTCTTATCACGTGCATCCAAATCACATCGTCACATGTGCGTCAAGGTCTTCATTTCAATATAATGAATCTTTTCTGCATCTTTATCACACAAACTGATGTATTCACCTCCTTCATTTGCCTTCTTTACCCAAAACGACCAAAAGAGTCAGAAGGAGACGAAGAGAAAATTGAGATAAAGACGGTTACTACCAACAGTAAATGGTTTATGCTATTAAAACTGATACTGGACAGTTTTAATGTCAGAGTCTTAAAAAAATTAAAAAGTAAAAAATAACAGAACTGTATAAAGTATATTTCAATGGAATGTTTATTATTTATCTTTTATATTTTTGAAACATGTAAAAAAAAATAATAATAAATAAATAACAATTTACCAAGGTGTGAGAAAAACGGAGACTTTAAAGGTCATTCTGCTGAAGGGTTCGAAGGTGAATGCAAACCTCCCTGATAAAGTCGTCACTTCAAATAGGAAAAAAAATAACCTGAAATGGTCGAAGATGAAAGAGAAAAAAAATCTATTTGAAAAGAAAACTCTGTGAAAATATATAAAAACAATTAAAGCTCTGACTAAAATTTTCAATCTGCCTCCTGTTTTGCATCCTGCTCGCCGTCTTTCCTGTTTTTTTTTTTTTTTTTTTTTTGTTACATGCATTACGTTTTTTTGTGAAAGTATAACAGAGTTCATCTGCCGTGACGCAGGTTTAAACGTTTCCTGGTGGTTACTATAGAAAGTACTCCAAGGAAAGCATGTTCTCTCTGTTTTATAACCTCATTAAAAAGCATTATAAGTTTTTATGTTTAAAAGATTTAAATACATTTAAATAAATTACCAGATAGTAATTATTTTTCATATTTAGGAAACATAATCTTACAGAATAGTGCAGTATCTATCTATCTGTATCTATATATAAAGATTCTGTTGTATGTAAGAGGTAGCTTAAGAAGGAAGGTAGCTTAAGAAGGAAGTGAGATTTCAATATCTATTTACAAAATGCGAAAGAAAAGTCATTTGTGTCATGTTCCTGTCCAGATGACAGGCTTCAACAACTGCCTATTGGTATTAAAATTCTGAGCTACAAAGAATTTGGAAGACATTTGGATTTACCCTTTGGACCCTTTTTAAATGATACGTCATCGAGCAAACATGCATTTTCGGTTTGGATTGATTTTTTCACAGCTTGTGATCTACACAATGTGTTGGGTGTCTAAGAAATGTTTCATCTATGACGACAACTTAAATGAGATGGTTGTGCCACCGTGTCCAAAGAGCAACTCATCAGGATACTGCACCGATGTCTTCAACGTTGCAGAGGATCTAGCAGTGCTTCCTTCTCAACTTGAGGTCTTGTGTTTGAAACTTGCAGATGGAGCAAGTCTACATCCTTATTCCATTTCTAGGTTTCCGCACCTCAGACATTTGGAAATAAATTTCAACTTCAATAATATCATTCCTGGAGCATTTGAAAATGTTTCTGGTTTGCAAACTCTGATCATTCATTGTACGAACTTTGTGAATGTCACAATTGCTTCAGACATTTTTATTGGTCTTCAGAATTTAACTAGTCTTTATTTACGGCAATGCAGTCTGACATCATTTGCAAAAGATGCCTTTAATAAACTTCCCAAATTAAAAGACATAATGATTCATGAAGGGATAAATCATTTATCTGAGCTTTTGTGTAGATTAACACTTGTTTCATCACTTAAATATGTGAGTGTCCATGGCACAAATGTCATTTTAAATCAGCCAAACTGCACATTTTCCAATGGGACATCATTTGAGATGAAGGAATTTAAGGAAATTGAGATCGCCATAGTTGTTCTTAATGAAGTAAAAATATTAGATGCAACTGTATTGAAGTACTTTCCAAGAATTTCCCGTTTACAATTGGATATCGAAGTATTTAAGCTTTTAAAGTCAGGACTCAGAGAAGTAAATGCATTAATACTCTATTATGATAGAAATTTTGGAGGTTTTGAAGAAATCTGTGAGACTGCAAGTGAACTTCGGGCCACTGCTCTATATATAATATCTAGGGATGGCATTTTGCCATTTCCTTTTCATTTGGAAAAATGCAGTATGCTAACAATATTTGTAATTGATGCCTGGACAGATCAAGCACATGGAATTAATTTAACATTCATCAACAAATTCAGAAACCTCACTCTATTACGAGTTCAATGGATAATTAAGCAAGAAAGTCAGGGCAAAGACAAGGTTCTGGCTCTTTGTGAAAATCAGAGTGATCTTTTCACAAAAATAAAAAAATTGGATCTTCGTACAAACTATTTTAAAACCATCAGCAACAAACAATTTGTTTGTCTAAAAGCCCTTGAACATCTGGAATGGCCAAGCAGTGAGATTGAATATATAGAAGACTTTACATTTAATAACACAAGTTGTTTGGAACATTTGGATCTCAGTCATAACAAAATATCTAAACTAACAGAATACAGCTTTTTTGGTTTGCACAATCTGAAAAAACTTTTAATAAATGAAAACAGATTCATTGTCATTGAAAAACTGACTTTTATTGGGTTAACATCTCTGGAGGCGTTGAGTTTGGGAGTGACCTCATACAAATCTTCAGTTATTGACTTCAACCTCAGTCTTCCTGAAAATCTGATTAACCTGTACATCAGCTCTGGACTGAATCCGATGACCCTATCTTTGGACAGTGAAGAGGAGCTTAAGTCAGGCCTCCACCTTCAGGTTCATGGTCAGTCAGTCACTTTTCAGAACTGTGAGAGTCCAGTTTTTGAATCACTTGTTGGATTAACAGCAGATACAGAGCTTCTGCTTTGTAATCAGGCTTTTCCTGCTTTGTATCTCAAATCCTTGCAAAACTTAACGATCATTGCAGCCAAAAAAATGACACAAATGGACTTGACAGATTTAAACAGACTCATCCACCTCGAAAGTTTAAAATTCCGAAACATAGATTTGTCCCACCAGCCGGGTCTTGGTATAATGTTCCACAACTTGTCTCGTCTGAAGCACCTGGAATTGTCTTACTGCTGGATAAATTCACTGGAGGAAGACTTGAGTAGAGATCTGCAGTCACTTGAAATCCTGGTATTAAATCTAGACAATGAGTTCAGTATGATGGAAAACTTTATTAAACCACTTACGAACCTTAAATATCTCATAATGGTACAAACTGTTTTACACTGTAGTTGTGACAATGTCTGGTTCATCGAATGGGCAAAATATATACGGACTGTCCAGGTACATTTTGAGTGGTGCACTCTGGAGAGTCTGCAGTGTAAATTGGAAGAGGAAACTAAGCTTCTGAAAAAGTATGCTCAGGATTATTGTTTCTTGAATCCAGAATTTCTGCTCTTTGTCTCCACCTTTGTGGGACTGCTGTTCTTCATGCTGGTGGTGCTACTTCATCAACTAGCTGGAGATTACCTGCTGGCCTTCTTCCACATCGCTCGAGGCTGGATTGAGGAGGCCACTAGGGCAAACAAAGCTGGACATTACCTGTTTGACGTCTTTGTGTCCTACTGTGGAAAGGATGAACAGTGGGTGGTGGACGAGCTTCTTCCCAACCTGGAGAAGCGAGGACCACCTTTCCTTCGGCTATGCTTGCACAGCAGGGACTTCCAGCTGGGAAAGGACATTGTGGAGAACATCACCAACAGCCTGTACAGAAGCAGATACACCCTCTGTCTGATCACCCGCGACTACCTCCAGAGTAACTGGTGCTCTTTGGAGATGCGTTTGGCGACTTACAGACTGCTGGCTGAACAAAGGGACATTCTTGTCCTTGTCTTTCTGGAACAGGTACCTTCTCAGATATTAAATGCTCATCACAGACTGGCACGTCTGGTTAAGACCCGAACCTACATAGACTGGCCTAAAGATTCAGCTCTACATAATGCATTCTGGGATAAACTCTGGAACAAGCTTTCACCTGACCCTCTGAGACAGTGATTTTTTTTAATTAGTCTCTCATGCTTTAGTTAAATTGTTAGCTGTGCAACATAACAGGGAGTTTTTTCTTGCCACTGTCGCTTTGGCTTGCTCTTTGGGGGTTTAAAGGCTTTTAATTCTGTTAAGCTGCTTTGTGACGATGTACTGTTGTAAAAAGCGCTATAGAAATAAATTACTTGAACATGAATTTGAACTTAAAATTTAAATGCTTTTTAAAAACAGCGTAATGCAAAGATTGACACGGTTAAGTAAACTCTGCACCAAGTTTGCATTTGACTCTAAGCAAGTGATATACCTGATTTTAAAACTGCTTTAGTTATCTTACAAAAATTGGGAATTTAATGATTGTTGTGTTTGATTGATTGGCATGTTGCTTATGTTTTTTTTGCGGTTGGAAATCATTTCGTTTTTTTTATATGTAAAGCAGGAAATTATGCCAGTAGTGAATTCACCTGTTAAAACTGATGACCCTGCTGAAATGCTGAATACGTATTTGAAATTTTGATCCCAATCCACCAGCGATAGATTGGTGTCCTGTCCTGGGTGTATCTGCCCAGCGCCAGAGACGTTCTCCCCTGGATGGGCATGGGGAACCCCACCGCGACCCTAATAGAGGATAAAGTGGAAGATAATGAAGATAATGAATAATGAATGGATCACAATCAATTAGATTTAAAAATTCGATTTAATAAACAACTATGCAAATAAAATAAAAAGCATTTATTTTGTTCCTCATCTCTGTGTTTTTTTTGTGTGTGTGTGTGTGTGTGTGTGTGTGTGTGTGTGTGTGTGTGTGTGTGCGTGTGTGTGTGAAATGTATGTGCATGAGTGTGTGTAATGCATGTGTGGTAATTTACATAACAGTATTTCTGTGCTGAAAGTTTCTGGACTAAGTCTGGAGCACTTTAAATACATTGTTATATAAACTTTGGTCTTTTTGGCATTTCGAGTCCCGATTCTGTCCTTCTGGATTCTTTTACAACATTGATTAAGATCTAATAATGCCTGATCTTTTACGTGACTAAGATGGTACATGTGTTAGACAAGTAGGAAGTCAAAAAAAGGAAGTGGGATTTTATATACTATTCTGAGACCCAAGTATCACTTTAAGTAAATTTTGTTGTAGTTCCTGAGCGGCAGTATTAAGAAGACGAAATTTTAAGCTGCTAGCCTAATCCACTGTTTAAGGAGGAACAGCTTTAACGACAGCACACATGAAACCTTTTATCCCTTGGGATTTTTGACCAGTTTAACCTTTAATCTTGTCAAATTCGTCTACTCCATAATGACGCATCCACGGACAAACAAACATTTTTGGAGTGGCATTGTTTTCTCACAACTTGTGATATTTGCAGCCTGTTGGGATTCTAAGAAATGTCTTATCAATGATAAACACTCGGATGAGGTATTAATCTATGACTGTCCACAGAGTCATTTAACAGCATCCTGTCAAAAGGTCTTCGATGCCGCAGTGGATCTTGCTGGAATTCCTTCTCACCTCGAGGTCCTCTGTTTGGACTTTGCAGCTGGCGCAGTTCTACATCCTCATGCCCTCTCAAGGTTTCAGCACCTTAATTATTTGAGAATTGGTGGAAAAATCATTGAAATCTCTCCTGGTGCTTTCAAGAACCTTTCAGGTCTGCAGACTCTGTTTATTTCATCAGACTATTTAAACTTAACCATTGCTTCAGGAGTTTTCAGTGATCTTCAGAACTTAACTAGTCTTTTATTATTTAACTGCTGGCTGTCATCTACTGCAATAGATGTTTTCAGTGGACTTCCAATGTTACAAAAATTAAGTATTTGCGATGTGAATATTGATTTTCCCGGGCTTTTGTGTAGGTTAACACTTGTTTCATCGCTTAAAATATTATATGTGGAAAAAAATACAAAAGTTATTTTAAGCCAGCCAAACTGCACCCTTTCCAATGGGACATCATTCGATGTTAAGGAATTTCTTGGAATTGAAATGGTCTCTCTGATTCTCACTAAGGTAACTTTGTTAGATAAATCAGTGTTAAGTTACTTTCCAAAAATTTCATATTTATTAATGGATTTCAATGAAATTAAAGTTTTAACGTCAGAAATCATATTAGACCTGGATTTTTCTAGGGATTTTAAAGGTTTTGATGAAATCTGTGTAATAGCAAGTAAACATTCAGTTATTAGGTTGACTGTATCAATTGGATATAACATTATCATCCATGTCCCACTTGATTTAGAAAATTGTTGGATGCTAACATCGTTATCTATTATTTCATCAGAGCATCAAACAAATGCAGTTAATTTAACATTTATCAACAAACTAAGGAACCTCACTTCGTTACATGTTCGATGGATAATTAAGCAAGAAAGTCAGGGCAAAGACAAGGTTCTGGCTCTTTGTGAAAATCAGAGTGATTTTTTCACAAAAATAAAAAAATTGGATCTTCATACAAACTATTTTAAAACCATCAGCAACAAACAATTTGTTTGTCTAAAAGCCCTTGAACATCTGGAATGGCCAAGCAGTGAGATTGAATATATAGAAGACTTTACATTTAATAACACAAGTTGTTTGGAACATTTGGATCTCAGTCATAACAAAATATCTAAACTAACAGAATACAGCTTTTTTGGTTTGCACAATCTGAAAAAACTTTTAATAAATGAAAACAGATTCATTGTCATTGAAAAACTGACTTTTATTGGGTTAACATCTCTGGAGGCGTTGAGTTTGGGAGTGACCTCATACAAATCTTCAGTTATTGACTTCAACCTCAGTCTTCCTGAAAATCTGATTAACCTGTACATCAGCTCTGGACTGAATCCAATGACCCTTTCTTTGGACAGTGAAAAGGAGCTTAAGTCAGGCCTCCACCTTCAGGTTTATGGTCAGTCGGTCACTTTTCAGAACTGTGAGAGTCCAGTTTTTGAATCACTTGTTGGATTAACAGCAAATACAGATCTTCTGCTTTGTAATCAGGCTTTTCCTGCTTTGTATCTCAAATCCTTGCAAAACTTAACGATCATTGCCGCAAACAAAATGACACAAATGGACTTGACAGATTTAAACAGACTCATCCACCTCAAGAGTTTAAAACTGTGGAATTTAGATTTGTCCCACCAGCCGGGTCTTGGTATAATGTTCCACAACTTGTCTCATCTGAAGCACCTGGAATTGTCTTACTGCTGGATGAATTCACTGGAGGAAGACTTGAGTAGAGATCTGCAGTCACTTGAAATCCTGGTATTAAATCTAGACAATGAGTTCAGTATGATGGAAAACTTTATTAAACCACTTACGAACCTTAAATATCTCTTAATGATGCAAACTGTTTTACACTGTAGTTGTGACAATGTCTGGTTCATCGAATGGGCAAAATATATACGGACTGTCCAGGTACATTTTGAGTGGTGCACTCTGGAGAGTCTGCCATGTAAATTGGAAGAGGAAACTAAGCTTCTGAAAAAGTATGCTCAGGATTATTGTTTCTTGAATCCAGAATTTCTGCTCTTTGTCTCCACCTTTGTGGGACTGCTGTTCTTCATGCTGGTGGTGCTACTTCATCAACTAGCTGGAGATTACCTGCTGGCCTTCTTCCACATCGCTCGAGGCTGGATTGAAGAAGCCACTAGGGCAAACAAAGCTGGACATTACCTGTTTGACGTCTTTGTGTCCTACTGTGGAAAGGATGAACAGTGGGTGGTGGACGAGCTTCTTCCCAACCTGGAGAAGCGAGGACCACCTTTCCTTCGGCTATGCCTGCACAGCAGGGACTTCCAGCTGGGAAAGGACATTGTGGAGAACATCACCAACAGCCTGTACAGAAGCAGATACACTCTCTGTCTGATCACCCGCGACTACCTCCAGAGTAACTGGTGCTCTTTGGAGATGCGTTTGGCGACTTACAGACTGCTGGCTGAACAAAGGGACATTCTTGTCCTTGTCTTTCTGGAACAGGTACCTTCTCAGATATTAAATGCTCATCACAGACTGGCACGTCTGGTTAAGACCCGAACCTACATAGACTGGCCTAAAGATTCAGCTCTACATAATGCATTCTGGGATAAACTCTGGAACAAGCTTTCACCTGACCCTCTGAGACAGTGATTTTTTTAAATTAGTCTCTCATGCTTTAGTTAAAATATAAATGCTTTTTAAAAACAGCTTAATGCAAAGATTGACATGGCTAAGTAAACTCAGCACCAAGTTTGCATATGAATATACATGGTTTTAAAACTGCTTTTGTTATCTTACAAATATTGGGAATTTATGTTGATGTTTTTTTTGCAGTTGGAAATCATTTCAGTTTTTTTTTTTTAATGTAAAGCAGGGGCGGCACGGTGGCTTAGTGGTTTAACACGTTCGCCTCTCAGCGCTAGGGATTCCCGGTTCGAATCCCCATCTGGGTGGAGTTTCCATGTTCTCCCCGTGTCCGCGTGGGTTTCCTCCGGGTTCTCCGGTTTCCTCCCACAGTCCAAAAACATGGATCAAGTTAATTGAGTTCTCTAAAAAATTGCCCCATATAGAGTGTGTTTGAGTGTGTGAGTGTGTACCCAGCGATGGATTGGCGCCCTGTCCTGGGTCTATCTGCCCAGCGCCCGAGACGTTCTCCCCTGGATGGGCATGGGGAACCCCACCGCGACCCTAGTAGAGGATAAAGCGGGAGATAATGAATGAATGAATGTAAAGCAGATCTTACATATTGTAAGATCAAGAAGCATACATTATGCCAGTAGTGAATTCACCTGTGAAAACTGGTAATGATGTTCCTGCTCAAATGCTGAATACGTATTTGAAATATTGATCCCAATCCATTTGGAGAATGTTGTTTTGTAGTGCAGTTAGGGCAGATTGTTTTTGTCGTTTTGATTGGTGTTACATTCAATCTTTACAGTTGTGATTATTTGCACGTTTGTCACGCCCACTCCATAAGTTTAAATAAAACATGCTTAAATAAAAAAAATTAAAAAACAGCTATGTAAATACAAGTATTTGGTTTATTTGTGTATTGTATCTCATGTGAGGGAAACTGATTTAATGAATTGGATGCAATCTATAATTAATTTTATTAGATTTTATTCACAAATTAATAAAGTAAATACATGCTAGACTTTGTTTAGACACACATACAGAAGAGTGCTGCTTTACATTCCTTCTTTCCAGATCTTTTATTTTGGCATCCCCCCTGTCAGTTTGGATTTGAGGTTAAACCAGATGAGGGTTAATTCGTTATTTTGTTCAGCTGTTCATCTTTAGTTCATCATTGGCCCTGTAACCTTAATGCTTCTCCGCCTTGAGAGTATCTCTCTCTCTCGCTCTGTCTCTCTCTCTCTCTCCTCCCTCTCCCTCCCTTTCTCTCTCTCTCTCTCTCTCTTCAATTTAACAGCAGAGAAAAGGAAGGACTCCTCACACACACTTTCAGTGAGGTTACTGCTCACTGGAAGCTGCCCTCTGCACCCAACACTGATTTGCACTAAGAGGCAAACTCCACAAGAAATATGCAACTGGATTTTTGGCTCATCTTTTTTCAGCTTGGGATTTATGGACTGTGTGAAGTTTTCAACAAATGTTTGGTCTTTGATGCAACCATGGAGGACAACATCGTGCTGCAGTGTCCAAAAAGCAACCTGACGGCGTATTGCAGGGAAGTCCCAAACGTGGCAGTGGATCTCACTGGCATTCCATCTAATCTTGAGGTGCTATGTGTGGACCTCGCAAACGGATCAAGTTTACATCCCTATTTCCTCTCAAGGTTTGAGAAGCTCAGAATGTTAAAAATCTATGGAACTGCTTCATTCATCATCTACCCAGGTGCCTTTAAAAATCTTTCAAGTCTGCAAACGTTGCAGATTGAATGTCGTTATTCTGTAAATGTCTCACTCACCGCTGAGGATCTCAGTGACCTCCAGAATTTAATTAATATCTCAGTTATTCAATGCAGGTTGTCATCAACAGCAGTGGATGTCTTCAGAGGATTCTCGAAGTTGGAAAATATATATATCCATCGAGGTGTTAAAGATTTTTCAGTGTTATTGTGTAGATTAGTGTTTGTGTCATCGCTTAAAGAATTGCTTGTGAACTTTAATAGTGACGTTCTATTTACACAGCCAAACTGCAGCTTTTCTAATGGGACTTCTTTTGCTGTTAAGGCGTTCCCCGGTTTTGGGAACGTCACTCTTCTCTTTTCTAGGATCACTGTATTCGATAGCACAGTGTTGAAATACTTCCAGAGATTTTTCCGTTTACAAGCTAATTTCGAAGACCTCATTCATTTCAAATCCAAAATTAGCAAAGTCGATTTCTTAATCCTGAATTATTTGCAGAATTTGGCAGGCATTGAGGAGATCTGTGAAGTCGCAAATGAACTTTCGGTGACATACCTGTCTGTTACTGCTCTTGACGAAAATAACCAGTTTACAGGTAATTTGGAAAAATGCCAGGATCTTAAAGGCCTTATGATATTCACGAGCTTGATTCAACAGCATCCTGTTAATTTGACATTCATTAGCATGCTGAGGAATCTGATCACATTGAGATTTAGATGGAAAATCCAACCAGAGTTTTCAGATAAAAACAAGGAGTTGGCACTGTGTGAGGATCAGAGTGAGCTTGTGACCAAAATCCAACTAGTTGATTTATACACGAACACTTTTCAATCTATCCGTTACTCTCAGTTTTCTTGCCTTAGAGACCTTAAAGAACTCTACTGGGTCTTTAGTGAGATTGAATATATCGAGGACTTTGCATTTAACAACACTGTTTTATTGAATACATTACATCTCTCACATAACAAAATATCAAAAATTACGAAATATAGCTTTTTTGGTTTGCACAATCTTAAAACCCTGCTTCTTGATAACAACAGGCTGATTGCGATCGAGACTTTCGCATTCATCTCACTGATATCTCTGGAGTCGTTGAGTTTGGGTGCGAACTCATGTAGAATATCTTCTGAAACATCAATGATTCACATCAACCTCAGTCTTCCTGAAAATGTAAATAACCTGTACGTCGGCTCTGGGCTACAACCAATGACTCTGCTACTGAGAAGAGAAAATGCGTTTAAGTCAGGCCTCCACCTTCATGTGAACGGCCAATCTGTCACTTTCCAGGATTGTGAGAATTCCTTTTTTCAAACACTTGTTGGATTAACTGCAGAAACAGATCAGCTACTTTGTGACAAGACTTTTCCGGCTCTGTACTTTAAATCCTTAAGGACTTTCAAAATCCAAGCCATTCATAAGACAGCCCGGATGGACATGACCAATCTGAATCACCTTGTTAACCTGAAGAGTTTGCTTATTATTAACATGGATTTGACAATTCAACCTGGGCTTGATGTCATTTTCCACAATCTTTCCAGTTTAGAGTACCTGCATTTTGCATTTTGCTGGGTACACACTCTGGAGGAAACATTGAGCAAAGACCTGCAGTCATTGAAAGTTTTGGTATTACACATAGACAGTGTGTTTAGTATGATGGAGAACTTTCTGGAACCACTGACAAACCTTAAATATCTTGTTATTCAAAAGGCACGTCTACAATGTAGTTGTGACAATGTCTGGTTCATTGAATGGGCAAAATACCAGCAGAATGTTCAAGTACTTTTATTTGGATACACACTGGAGAGTCTGCCATGCGATACAGTGGGTGGAACCATGGTTCTAACAACTTATGCCCAGGAACATTGCGTTACAGATCCAGGTTTTTTGCTCTTTATCTCCACCTTTGTGGGACTGCTGTTCTTCTTGCTGGTGGTGCTACTTCATCAACTAGCTGGAGATTACCTGCTGGCCTTCTTCCATATCACTCGAGGCTGGATTGAAGAGGCCACAAGGGCAAACAAAGCTGGAAATTACCTGTTTGACGTCTTTGTGTCCTACTGTGGAAAGGATGAACAGTGGGTGGTGGACGAGCTTCTTCCCAACCTGGAGAAACGAGGACCACCTTTCCTTCGGCTATGCTTGCACAGCAGGGACTTCCAGCTTGGAAAGGACATTGTGGAGAACATCACTGACAGCCTGTACAGAAGTAGATACACCCTCTGCTTGGTCAGTCGTAGTTACCTCCAGAGTAACTGGTGCTCTTTGGAGATGCGTTTGGCGACTTACAGACTGCTGGCCGAACACAGGGACGTTCTTGTCCTTGTCTTTCTGGAAAAGCTTCCTTCTCAACTACTGAACGCTCATCACAGACTTGCCCGGGTGGTAAAGACACGAACCTACTTAGAATGGCCACAGGATCCAACTCTCAGTAATGCATTCTGGGATAGATTGTGGGCCAAATTTGTGCCTCAATCTTCATGATACTATTCTTTATTTATATTTTAACTTACTATGAAAAGCATGTGTGTATTTCATGTGTGTATATATATATAGTCATCAATCTGGTTGGAGTTTCTAACTTGCCCTGGTCTCTGAGTGAGTGTTATGTCCTGGGTGTATCTGCCCAGTGCCCGAAACATTCTCCCTTAGATTGGGAAATGGGAAGAGAGTCCATCTATTGTATTCAAGGTACCCCATGATTGTGGTTTCTCTTTTTTTTTTTTTTTTTTTTTTTTTTTGTTTTAGGCACAAACGTTTAATTCTAGCGTTTAATTTATTTTTTGCCACTTCAGTAATAATTATATTGACTCTACCACTTTTAAGTGAATCTTCCAGGTCTACTGTTTCCGTGGCTATGAAAGTTCAGGTCCAGAAATAGATTCCATTGTGTTTAAGTTTAGCACATTTCAAGATTTTTCTAAAATGCATTGTAGATTGAGATGCTAATTAACCTTAATAAAAAGAACAGTGACAAAAAATATTCCAGTTGAATGAAGTGATATGTTAGTTTGATTTGTGTTAAAAGAGATCAGAATAGAAACTCTGTGCTTGTAATGTGTTCTGCACAGATATTTAAATGTGCACTTGTTTGGGTGTAATTGTGTAGTCATGCATATATACAGTTAGAGGAAGTAAGCTTGGGTTGATTTGACTGCTGCAAGTTTTGGAGGAATCTTTGTACATTTTTTTTTATTAGTAGTAACATTCTAGTACACATAGATCTATACTGCAGTCCACTTGTACAAGAAAACGTTTAATTATGCATAATAACTTAAAAAGCATGACCTCAACACTGTGCAACTTTAAATGAAAGTTTGGTAAAGAAAAGTAAACTAACCATAAAAGGTTTGCGATAACTGAAAGGCCACAGCATAAAATTAAAGAACTGAACTAATTTAAAAAGAGAACCGATTTCTCGAGATGAATGTTACTGATTGGTAAAGGGGAATTTCAGAATTAGTCAGATTCCTTATTTGCGGATTTTTTTGGTAAAGATAATAGAAAATATTAAAACCATTCTCATGTTGAAATGCAGCTGTTATGCATTCATTAAATGTAGCAAATAAAAAAAAACTGCTAAATGTGTCCGGTACAGAAATGAATGAACAAATGTGTTATGATTTCAGCAAAATTCTGAAAAATAAATATTAATCAAGTAGAAGGTAAACAACGTTTCTCTGTGCACCATTTTTGGGCTACAGTAACATACAGTCGTGCTCCAGTGAATTTACTTTGTTCTTTTGTTTGCTGGTTTTAACATTTCCATCATTCCACCAGAATGTCCAAAAAAAAAAACAAGCTATGCTAATCAATCTGAAGTTTGTTGGTTCAAATCTCAGGTTCGCTGAAATTACCCTTGAACAAGGTCCTTAACCCTCATTTCAGGGGTAGTCCATGAGTCCAGATTTTTTTTGCCTCTTGTCGGATTTGTTGTTTTCGTTGTTAAAATTCATCTTTCTTTTTGCTTCAGACCTGCATTTCTCAGCCTCTAGTTGTTTTATTCATGGGAGTGTCTATAAGGACAGCAGACCAAAAAGACTTCCTTTTGTGTCCAGTTGTAGTTCTTGCAGTTGTAAGCTTGTGGTTTAGGATCGAGCCCTTTGCGACCTGAAGGTCCCCTGTTCGATTCCCGGTCCCAACGTTTACTATTAGCTGAAGTGCCCTTGAGCAAGGCACCTAACCCCAAAATGCTCCCCGGGCACCGTATACAGGGCTGCTCACCGCTCTGGACAATGTGCTCACTTCACTCAGAGTGTGTGTGTGTGTGTGTGTGTGTGTGTGTGTGTGTGTGTGTGTGTGTGTGTGTGTGTGTGTTTTACTGCACGGATGGATTAAACGTGAAGGACCAATTCCTTTGTGTGTAAGCATCCATCCATCCATCCATTATCTTCCAGTTTATCTATATTAGGGTCGCAGGGGGGTTCCCTATGCCCATCCAGGGGCGAACGTTTCGGGCGCTGGGCAGATACACCCAGGACAGGGCGCCAGTCTATCGCTGGGCACACACTCACACAGACATACACACTCTATATGGGGCAATTTGGAGAACTCAATTGACTTGATCCATGTTTTTGGACTGTGGGAGGAAACCGGAGAACCCGGAGGAAACCCACGTGGACACGGGGAGAACATGGAAACTCCACCCAGATGGGGTTTTGAACCAGGAATCCCTAGCGCTGAGAGGCGAACGTGCCGACCACTAAGCCACCGTGCCGCCCATGGATTAAACGTGAAGGACCAATTCCTTTGTGTGTAAGCACAGTTGCCAAAATAGATCAATTAAAGATCCAGTGAGATCCATTTGCTGTACCAATCCCATCCCAGTATCACCAGACATCATTTCAGTTAATGTGAACTAGCCTGACTGCTAGTTTGAGACATGCTAGTCAGTTCCACTTTTAGCCCAAAAACAGTAATTCTAAAATAGCTAGTTTTTCATAGATTTGATCTCACGACAGCATCGAAAAAAATATCAATCACATCAAAATGTAATCAGTCTGGCTTGTTTCTGATAAAAGGAATTTAAGGTGTTACAACTGGTTGAATGTATTTGTGTTATCAGCTCGCTTAAACATATAGAAATGTAGGGATTTTTGTAGTTTATGTTAGTAAGTGCTTATCAAACATACAGGGGCGCTTTGTGCACCCTTTATCGTCTTTTTTTGTTTTTATTTCTAAATAAATCTGCTCCAAAACTGTCGGCCCTGTCGCCACAGGAGGGCGGCAGAGAACCATGGCACACTCACGACTTTTATTTAATTGACGGATGTTTGACTGTTCAGTAGAGGGCGCTAATACTCAAGAAAAAAGAACAAACTTTAAACGCTATAGGATTTTAACTCAATTGTACATTTTCTTTCATTAATTCATTCATTCATTTCATTCATTATCTCCCGCTTTATCCTCTATTAGGGTCGCGGTGGGGTTCCCCATGCCCATCCAGGGGAGAACGTCTCGGGAGCTGGGCAGATAGACCCAGGACAGGGCACCAATCCATCGCTGGGCACACACTCACTCACACAGACACACTCTATATGGGGCAATTTTGAGAATTCAATCGACTTGATCCATGTTTTTAGACTGTGGGAGGAAACCGGAGAACCCGGAGGAAACCCACGCGGACACGGGGAGAACATGGAAACCCCTAGCGCTGAGAGGCGAACGTGCTTTTTTTTAACTCTTTTAAAGATTGTTTCTGTTCATGATTAGGATTTCATACTCTAGTGAAAAAATTCTGAAAAAAAAGTTAAGAGAAAAGAAATCTCAATATTGGAATCACAATATAAACATTTAATCTCATCCCATTATCTTCCGCTTAATTCTACACTAGAAAATAGAGTGGCGGGGGATAAATGTTTTTGGACTGTGGAATGAGACTAGAAAACCCAGAGCAAACCCACATGGACTGTTAACATATTCCAAAACACATTTGGTGTAAATGTGATAGACACATTTAACTACATGTAAACATGGAACTAATCTGGTGCATATGTTGCCAATATTTAGCAATCGAATGTGGTTCACCTCATCACTTTCAGTCACAGTGGACCAGCTAACAATAAAGGATGTGGGATGGATGTGGAATAATTGTGCTCTCTGTGGTGTGGTACACTTTATTCATTACCACAATGCATTGTGATGTGCATGTTTTGATTTTTAGGAACGCAGTGCGTTCCAGGAAACAGCTTTGCATGTAGAAAGTAAAATGTGAAAAAAGGAAGTGAAACGTTACATGTTCGTTGACACTAATACATTGAATTTTCTTATGCATAATGTACTAGTTCCTGTGCTGTTCAATAAGACTGTTTAACCCGAGGACTACATCTACTGTAGGAGACATAATTAACCCGAGGAAAGGAAATATGACTTTTGTATTTTCTGCCCTTTTTCTGACACAACTCACAGTCTTTGTTCTGAGCAGGCTCTCTGAAAAATGCTGGATCATTGAAAACTACTTGGATAAGAAAATAATGCCATGTTCGAAAAGCAACCTGACGGCATACTGTAAAGAGGTCTCCAAGGCGGAAGATCTTGCTGGGATTCCATCTAATTTAGAGGTCCTCTGTTTGGAACTTGCGGACAGTTACACTTTACATCCCGATTCTCTCTCAAGGTTTCAGAAGCTTAAACGTCTACGCGTTTCCAGAATCCATTCTGCAATATCCCCTCAACTGTTCAGGAATCTTTCTGCTTTGCGGTTTCTGGAGATTCTTTGTGTACCGACTGTTACCGTCTCACTCGCTACAAAATATTTTGAAGCTCTTCAGGATGTAACTAACCTTTTGATCAGTGACTGCAGCCTGTCAACATCTGCCATAGATGTCTTCAAAGGGGCTCCAAAGTTGAAATTATTATCAATCCAAGTAAGAGGTGATGGTTTTTCTGAGCTGCTGTGCCAATTATCCTTTTTATTAGCACTAAAAGAATTACAGGTGCGATTCCCAGATACAGTTACTTTGAAAGAGCCAAACTGCACATTTTCTAATGGGACTTCCTTTGATGTTAAGGAATTTCATCAAATTCAGATTATCAATCTTTTTTTCAATGGAATAACTATAATAGATAACACAGTGTTAAGGTTCTTTCCAATAATAGCAACCATACAATTGACTTTCAGAGACTTTTTAAGTTTAAAACAATATATTGTAGAAGTTCATCAATTAATATTGACTTATGGCATCGAAAATTTTGAGGGTTTTGAAGAAATTTGTGAAATTGCAAGTCAACATTTGACGACTACACTGAGTTTAATGTTCACAGACGTAGGCAACAAAATTACAGATGATTTGGAAAAATGCTGGATGATCGAACACCTTACAATGTTTGTACCTTTTTTGCAAACTAAAGCAATTAATTTGACCTTTATCAATGTGTTGGTAAAGCTCACCACGTTAACAGTTGTTTGGAAGCTCGAACCGGACAGTATTCAGACAGATGGAGCTTTTGCCCTGTGTGAAAATCAAAATGATTTAGACTCAAAAATAAAAGTATTAACCCTTGAAACAAACAATTTCCGAAACATAAGCTACGCCCAGTTAAGCTGCCTACGAGACCTTGAAGAACTGTACTGGTCTAAAAGCATGATTGAATATATCGAAGACTTTACATTTAATAACACAATTTTATTGAAACATTTGGATCTCAGTAGCAACAAAATCTCAAAACTAACAGAATATAGTTTTTTTGGCTTGTACAATTTGAAAACTCTCCGAATATCTGAAAATAAACTGCTTGTTATTAATGAAGGGACTTTTGTCCATTTAACATCTCTGGAGACTTTGAGATTGGGCATGAACTCAAACTTAGCATCATATGAACTGTCAATGGTTCAGATCAATCTTAGTGTTCCTGAAAATCTGACTAACCTGTACATTGGCTCTGGACTAAAACCAATAATCATAACATTGGGGAGTCAAAAGAAACTTAAAGCGGGCCTTCGCCTCCATGTTTGGGCTGATTCAGTCACATTTACAGACTGTGAGAATAATTTTTTGGAGTCACTTGTTGATTTAAGAGCAGACACTGACCGGCTGCTTTGGAACAACACATCCCTGGGTCCTGTCTTCAAGTCACTCAGACACTTAATGATAAAAGCAAGACACAAGACGGCACAAATGGACCTGACCTATTTGAACCAGCTGGTCCACCTTAAGAGTCTGATCTTGGTTAACCTAGATTTGACTCAACCTGGCACTGGAGTAATTTTTCACAATCTTACCAGTCTGGAGCACCTGCATCTGTCACTTTGCTGGATCTATTCATTAGAAAAAGATTTAAGCAGAGACCTGCAGTCATTAAAATCCCTTGTGTTGAAGATTGAAAATATATTCAGTATAATGAGAAACTTCGTAACTCCACTGAGAAATCTTAAGTATCTCACCATATTAAAACCACTTTTAGAGTGTAGCTGTGACAATGTCTGGTTAATCGATTGGATAAATCATGAACAGAAGGTTCAAGTCCATTTTGGTGGATGCACATTGGAAGGTTTGCCTTGCAAATCTGCCGTTGAGACTGTGATCAAGATGAAACATGTCAAAGAGCACTGTTTCATTGATATTGAGTTTCTGCTCTTTGTTTCCACCTCGGTGGGACTGCTGTTCTTCATGCTGGTGGTGCTACTTCATCAACTAGCTGGAGATTACCTGCTGGCCTTCTTCCATATCACTCGAGGCTGGATGGAGGAGGCCACTAGGGCAAGCCGAAGAGGACGTTATCAATTTGACGTCTTCGTGTCCTACTGTGAAAAGGATGAACGATGGTTGGTGAATGAGCTCCTGCCCAACCTGGAAAGACGAGGACCACCTTTTCTCCGGCTTTGCCTGCACAGCAGGGACTTCCAGCTGGGAAAGGACATTGTGGAGAACATCACTGACAGTATCTACAGAAGCAGGTACACCCTCTGCCTCATAAGCCAAAGCTACCTCAGAAGTAACTGGTGCTCTTTGGAGCTGCGATTGGCCACTTACAGGTTACTGGTTGAACACCGGGATGTCCTTATTCTGGTTTTCTTGGAAAATGTACCTCATCACTTAATAAACGCTCATCACAGATTGGCCCGGTGGGTGAAAAGCCGAACATACATAAACTGGCCACAAGATCTGGCTCTAAAAAATGCATTCTGGGAAAGATTATGGAAAAAGCTTTCTAAAAAATAACTTTTATTTAGAATGAAAGTGTTAAAGCCTTGCAGCTGGGTTATATGTGTTCAAAGTTTTATGCTTTTATTAACGTTTATATTCTGTTTGGGAAATGTGGGTCGCAGGGATTTTTGTGTATTTGTGGTGTATGCTGTGTGTGTCTGCTGGTTCACCATTTAGGAAAAAAGTGTGTAATGTCGCTGGACTGAAACCAAGTTCTCTCCATGCTATTTGCTGGTGTGTTTAAGTAAAAGCACAATTTCTGTGAAAATGGCAACCCAAAGCTGAGTCTTTTCTCTGATTCCACAATATTAAGGTGATGTGTGTAAACAGGAATCAACATTAAAGCTTTAAAAAGATGAATTCTACTGTAGTAGATCACGATGACCTGTCCATTGAAAAAAGCAGATCTCGGGACAGAAAAGTGTGGACACACCTGTGTTAATGCATGTAAGTTTGTTTTGTTTAGTTCCTCAGCCTTGTTAACCTTGTTAACAAATCCTTCAAGTCCGTCATTTCCAGTTTCCTCCCATAGTTCAAAAACATGGATTCAAGGTGATTTGGCTGCTCTAAATTGCCCCTGAGATGAGATGACCGTGCTTATTTTATGAAAAGTGCATTGAGCGTTTTTTATCTATTTTCTATTATTGTCATTCTGGATGTTACTGTCACGCCACCGCTTTGTTATTTTAGTTTTATTTTGTGATATGCTTTCACATTTATTTTTTATTCTTAATTTTAGCTTTAATCTCAAAAGCAATCAGTTCATTATTTTAATTACAATAATGTGAAACTATATAATGTTTTATTTGAAGTATATCAAAATTGAAGAGAAGTGAAATTAAAATAAATAAGGAACTTTAGACCAAACTTAGTAAAACTCTGGGCATTATGTAAGTGTAAATTAACACTTTTATGTTCTAGTATCAACCTGTAATACAGAACAAATAATACATGGTAGTAAATGATAGGTGGTAGCCAGAGGACCTTTTTATTTAGAAAAAAATAAATACAAATCCTATTTGCATAAATGAATTATATAGTTTAAAATATAATATGACAAAAGGTACAATGTAAAGACCGTGAATGTTATATAGACACCATACAGTAGCTACCGCACATTTTTCCTGTAGCCATTAACAAAGAGAAGCAAAATAAACTTAAAATGTTTAAATTGTGATTATTCTACAATGTGTTTGAAATTTCAAATAATTCCAATAGATGGAAGAGGTGTAGTGAACTGTCAAAATAGCACCGTCAAGGACCAAGAGCTGCTACTGGCATGAAATACATGCACTTGCTTAATGTTGCCATAAGGCTGAACTAGCTGATGGAGGCTATGCAGAAGAATAGTGCGTGTTTTGGAAATTTGGACTATTGTTCGTCCTGTCACCTTCGGTTTACAATTTAAACACAACTTATTCTGAGGACAATGAATTGGGCATTTTAAACACTCTTGTACATGTTCTCATACATATATGCGCACAGGCGCTTTGTTTAAGAAAATAGCTATTTTAACATATGACACAGCACAGACGTATAAAGCTTCACATGGGTTCTGAATGTAAACATAATGCTTCCCTTGTGCAGTTTCCATTTTTCCACATGTAATAAAAAGAATGTAATATTTCATTGAATCACATATTGATTGCAACACGGACAGTATTCACGCTTTAAAAAATGGCTCATTTTTTATTCTTGCTTTAAATTCTCAGTAGCTATGCGTATAAATAAAAAAAAAAGACTACTTTATAAAATATGATTAAAGTAGGCAACGAAAAGAAAATATTAAACTAAATACTAAAGCTTTCTCCTTTTATTTCATCATTTTCTGATTCTCAGTCCACTGAGTAGAATCGCACTAGAGAAGACCCATTATACTTGATCCCTTCATGTCAGCTGCTTCGATTGACTTTCCAGACAATCAGTCCACCGAGTAGAATCCCACATAAAAAGACCCCAATGAGTTCAGCAGACAGAGGGACTGGACAAAGGGAGGATCTGGAAATTCTCTCAAGAGAGAGCTGGGCCATGGCTGAAATGCTGCTGATCTGTGTAAAGAGAAATTTAGAGAATAAAAAATGTGTATTACATTGTGATTGATGTAATGATTAATTAAGTTATTAGTTTAAAACTAATGTTTTTAAAGCAGCACTTTAAAACATAATTAGAACCCCAATAGCTAGAGCAATATAGCATCTCCAATTCCAGACTCTGGAGGAAACATCGAAAGACATGGGTAGAACATGGGTTCACACTTCAACCACGAACTTAAACCCAGGACCTTTTTGCTGTGGGTTGAAAGGACTTATCGCTGCCCCACCGCTTTAGTTTAAAACACTGTGACTGAAATACGGTTGGCATTTCAGTAAGAGAACATCCGGAGCCATGAATAAAATAAACATTTCTTTATATATTCTTTATATTCATATTTATATGAATAAAATATAACATTTCTTTATAAATGTTTATATAATAAACATTTCTTTATATAAGCAGGACGTAGATTATTTTGCCTCTTTATACTTACCCATCCTCCCATTTCACGAATCCATAGCAGCAGCTTTGTCCTGAAGAAATCCAGACTTAAATTAACTATGCTTGTGACCACACTGGGGAAATTGGCCTGTAATATCTAAAAAAAAAAATAAATAAGATGAACTTTGAGTTATGGAATGCATATGCACACAAAGATTTTAAAATGAATGTTAATAAATAAGAAAAAGCAGGACCTTTAGAGACAGCTTTCCCACGGCGTAAAACAACACAATGATTCTTCCCCAAGTAATCTGGCCGTCGTTAAAGACGGATTCCACGACCTTCGAGAAGCTTTTGTTATCATAGAGCTGTGCAAATTCATTGATCATGCTGAGGAGTGCAAAGAAAAAGAAAGGCAAGTGGTAAATGCCAATGTTCTGTACATTACCTCAGCAAATGTGTAATAATTTGCACATTTAAGTATCAAAAACATGGTTAATTCTTCAATAGGTCCTTCAAATCCAGTTTGGTGAGTGGTAACAATGGATTCATTTGGTTTTGCATGTTTTAAAGACTTTCAGACCACCAGCCTTTAACTGCTTCAATTAAAGTGCCTAAACCTCTGAGCTTTTACATTTCCAGCTGTAATTGTGCTTTGCATTGAAAAGAACTTGCTTTATAAAGTTATGATCCTGATCCAGCCGGTCGCCTATCACCCGTATCCCTTTTCCCAGCTCTTTTACAATCTTCTGGTTCTGCTCGTCAATTGTTGGACTCTCTGGAAGCTCTGGATGGGAGACTTCACCCTTAGTAACAGAATTCATGATCTGATCCTCAACCACACTGTAAAAAAATAATAAAGAAATGAGAAGAAAATATTTTATGTTTAGTCAAATTACTATTAAAGGCCTATAATAGAAAATTTACAACGATTTAAATATTTCGGGGATTACCTTTACATTTGTAAACAAATCAAGCAACATCAAGCAAACAAATAACCATGAAATGAAATCACCTTTTATGTATAAAACACCTTTAGTCTAGAATAAAAGTCTTAGGTAAACGTTTTCAGGTAAAAGTAACGTCAGTGATGAGATGCTTATAAGAGACAGGTGTAAAGAAATTTGAGTTAGTGACTTTTAAATTAAAAGTAAATGTCTTCCAAGTTGGGCGTCACGGTGGCTTAGTGGTTAGCACGTTCCCCGAATCCCCATTTGGGTGAAGTTTCCATGTTCTCCCCGTGTCCACGTGGGTTTCCTCCGGGTTCTCTGGTTTTCTCCCACAGTCCAAAAACATGGATCAAGTCAATTGAGTTCTCCAAATTGCCCCATATAGAGTGTGTATTTGTGAGTGAGTGTGTGCCCAGTGATAGATTGGCGCCCTGTCCTGGGTGTATCTGTTCAGCGCCTGAAATGTTCTCCCCTGGATGGGGACCCCCCATCCCCCGCGACCCTAATAGAGGACAAAGCGGAAGATAATGGATGGATGTCTTCCAAGTTATTAAAATTATCTAATAAAACGTTATTAGATAAGTCCTCGAGCAAAACCCTTAACCCTCATTATTCCAGGGGGGCTGTACGGCCAACCCTCTGTTTTCACCCCAACCAAGTTTGGATACTTGCGAGTTGCTTTGAATAAAAACATCTGTTAATGTTTTCAGATCTTGACAGAACTTGGGTGGAACGCTCGCAGTTATATGAGGGCCAGATCAGGGTCAAACAGCATCAGAAATATTCCTTTTTATTCATTCATTATCTTCCGCTTTATCCTCTATTAGGGTCGCGGTGGGGTTCCCCATGCCATCCAGGGGAGAACGTTTCGGGCGCTGGGCAGATACACGCAGGACAGGGCGCCAACCTATCGCTGGGCACACACTCACTCACACACACACACTCTACATGGGGCAATTTGGAGAACTCAATTGACTTGATCCATATTTTTGGACTGTGGGAGGAAACCGGAGAACCCGGAAGAAACCCACGCAGACATGGGGAGAACATGGAAACTCCACCCAGATGGGGATTCGAACCGGGAATCCCTAGTGCTGAGAGAACATGCTAACCACTAAGCCACCGTGCCGCCTCACATTATATATATTTAAATTAATTATTAATTCTAAAAGTATGGGATATGATTCCATATGTGAGCCAGTCATCATCATTGAATGCATCAGAAATAGCTTTGACAAATCTTTACCAGATGTGAAATCAAAGGTGTTTTGCAAACGTGTGAAGCATTTATGGTTCGAATAGATGTGTATGTTAAACGTGGAACAATGTAGTATTTAAATGACGTCAGTGTGACGGGGGAGTGACGTGACATTTTACTTTCAGTTTCGTTTTCCATATCTATGACGAAATGACAGTTTGCGTTTTTTCTCAACTTTCGCAATGAAGTTTTGTATGTGAAGAAATAAAGACCATCTCAACGAAATTAAATCACGGGAAGCAGAATCAAGAGTTATAACTTAATAAGATCGCACGACACACAATAAAACAACAACATGAAAATCATAAGAAGCAAAACAACAGACATACCTCAGCAGCAGAGCCACTCCGATCTGATAATCTGTAAAGAAAGAGAAAAAAGAACAATTACACACTTACAAACCAAAAACAGTCTGAACAATTACACACTTACAAACCAAAAACAGTCTGAACAATTACACACTTACAAACCAAAAACAGTCTGAACAATTACACACTTACAAACCAAAAACAGTCTGAACAATTACACACTTACAAACCAAAAACAGTTCGAAAAATTACACACTTACAAACCAAAAACAGTCTGAACAATTACACACTTACAAACCAAAAACAGTCTGAACAATTACACACTTACAAACCAAAAACAGTCTGAACAATTACACACTTACAAACCAAAAACAGTCTGAACAATTACACACTTACAAACCAAAAACAGTTCGAAAAATTACACACTTACAAACCAAAAACAGTCTGAACAATTACAAACAAATCGATTTACCAGGTGTCCCTTCGCTGGCCATGATTAATGTAGTTTATCTTTATTGATTAGTGTAGTTTTACTTTAAGCTTCGTTTGAAACGAACGCCGAAATGAAGAAACTACACCGAGTCTTCTTCTCGGAAGCGAAACCTGTTTGCTCTATAAGCAGACTGACAAACTAACGTCACGCGTTTATAACCTACATGAAATACAGGAAGAACCAGTAAAGACCTGCCCTTCAAAAGTTTCAAGATTCAGGATTACATTTTTTAAATGAGTTTGTTCATTTCAGCACGTTTTCAACTTTGATTAAAACGTGAAACTGGTACAGAAACTGGTTACACTTATAAATATATGAAAGTTTTGGGATAAATGTTCGATTTGTACACAGTACTGAGGTGGCATCGTCTTGTTAGAATAGTAAACAGCAATGCCAATGCCTCAATCTACAGAGATAATGGTTTTATACCAATATTACTATGCGTTTAAACTTGTGGCAGCAACTTAGACAAAAAGTCCATTACAATATAAGTTGTATCACATGGCTTAAAATGTTTGGTGTGGGAATCATCATTACTTGATCCTTAATTGTGAGTTAGCCTGTTGTCCAAATAGCAGACCTTTGGAAGATTCATTCATTCATTCATTATCTCCCGCTTTATCCTATATTAGGATCGCGGTGGGGCCCATCCAGGGGAGAACTTTTCGGGCGCTGGGCAAAGAGACCCAGGACAGGGCGCCAATCCATCGCTGGGCACACACTCACTCACACAGACACAATCTATATGGGGCAATTTGGAGAATTCAATTGACTTGATCCATGTTTTTGGACTGTGGGAAGAAACCGGATAACCCGGAGGAAACCCACGCGGACATGGGGAGGACATGGTGGGGATTCGAACCGGGAATCCCTAGCACTGAGAGGCAAACGTGCTAACCACTAAGCCACCATGCCGCCTCCTTTGGAACACGATGTATCTTAAGTTTATATGTAGAATAAGTTTGGTGACTTATATACCTATTGGGTTATAGTCTAATAAATAAGGGCAGAAATCGTTTTTACAGAAGAACCTGCTCAAATGCACGTTGTCAGTCAGTTGTGGAGGAAGTAGATTAAACTGAGGTTTTGTGATTTGTGATTGTACTCGGCATTTCCTGAGAAAGGAAATGTAGATTCTCACGAATTGTTTACTTTGATGTTTATGGTAATTTGATAGAGACCATTTCCTGTTTTTTATGATGAGAGGAGAACATGCTAAACCACTAAGCCACCGTGCCGCATCCAAATGACAACCAATAATCATATATCCGATTAAGATTCCGATCTTAAGAATCCGATTTTATTCCTACCCAAAAAGCTATATTTAAATATGAAATTGTTAGGATTACTATACTGCATTAGGGGCGGCACGGTGGCTTAGTGGTTTAGCACGTTCTCCTCTCAGCGCTAGGGACTCCCGGTTCGAATCCCCATATGGGTGGAGTTTCCATGTTCTCCCCATGTCCGCGTGGGTTTCCTCCGGGTTCTCCGCTTTCCTCCCACAGTCCAAAAACATGGATCAAGTCAATTGAATTCTCCAAAATTGCCCCATATAGAGTGTGTGTGTGAGTGAGTGAGTGCCCAGCGATAGGTTGGTGTCCTGTCCTGGGTCTATCTGCCCAGCGCCCGAAACGTTCTCCCCTGGATGGGCATGGGGAACCCCACCGCGACCCTAATAGAGGATAAAGCGGGAGATAATGAATGAATGAATGTTTCTCCTCTTGGCGGCACGGTGGCTTAGTGGTTTAGCATGTTCTCCTCTCAGCGCTAGGGATTCCCGGTTCGAATCCCCATCTGGGTGGAGTTTCCATGTTCTCCCCTTGTCCGCGTGGGTTTCCTCCGGGTTCTCCGCTTACCTCCCACAGTCCAAAAACATGGATCAAGTCAATTGAATTCTCCAAAATTGCCCCTATAGAGTGTGTGTGTGTGAGAGTGTGTGTGTGAGTGAGTGTGTACCCAGTGATAGATTGGCGCCCTGTCCTGGGTGTATCTGCCCAGCGCCCGAAACGTTCTCCCCTGGATGGGCATGGGGAACCCCACCGCGACCCTAATAGAGGATAAAGCGGGAGATAATGAATGAATGAATGACTATACTGCATTTTATACTATATATATATATATATATATATATATATATATATATATATATATATATATATATATATATATATATATATATATATATACAATACTTTACATCTCAGATTTAAAAAAACAAACCCTCGGTGTTTCTATTGGTGGAACCTGAGGCGTGTCACACGAGGGGCGGGGTTTAGTTCTGACAGCGGTACCGCGTTGCTTTTTAACGTTTGTTTAACTTCTGTCATTTTGTTCTCGTTGTGGCTCTCAGAGAACCATCAAGCATTTTAAAGGGGTTCGTCTTATATAGTTATAAATTGTAGGACAAATCTCTTCACCGTCATTTAGTGCAGTTAGTGGAGTTTGGTCAGCTGCATGCTCTGCAAGATCCAGCGTTAGCATTAGCGTTAGCATTCCTGCACTTGGATTTCTCTGCGTTTTGGAACCGAGGATCAAAATCCAAAGGTTCTAAAGTCGTGTTATGGCCGAAAACACCTCGGACAGGGTCTACAGCATCTTTCAGTCAATGGAGTACGGACCATCTGCCTCAGCTCCTGTCAGCACCGCGTTGGTGAGATCCGATTTAAATCATGTTTTATTCATTTATTTATTATTCATTCATTCATTATCTCCCGCTTTATCCTCTATTAGGGTCGTGGGGGGGGGGGGGGTTCTCCATGCCCATCCAGGGGAGAACGTTTCGGGCGCTTGGCAGATACACCCAGGACAGGGCGCCAATCCATCGCTGGACACTCACTCACACAGACACACTCTATATGGGGCAATTTGGAGAACTCAATTGACTTGACTTAGTGGTTTGGCATGTTCTCCTCTCAGCACTAAGGATTCCCAGTTCGAATCCCAATCTGGGTGGAGTTTCCATGTTCTCCCCGTGTCCGCGTGGGTTTCCTCCGGGTTCTCCGGTTTCCTCCCACAGTCCAAAAACATGGATCAAGTCAATTGAGTTCTCCAAATTGCCCCATATAGAGTGTGTTTGTGTGAGTGAGTGTGTGCCCAGCGATGGATTGGTGTCCTGTCCTGGGTGTATCTGCCCAGCGCCTAAAATGTTCTCCCCTGGATGAGCATGGGGAACCCCCCCCACGCGACCCTAATAGAGGATAAAGCGGAAGATGGATGGATGGATGGATGTTAGTTTTATTATTCCTGAATGTACTCGAGTCCGATTGATTACGGTTCATGTGACCATAATAATTAGTTTACTTCTCATTAGAGCATCACAAGACAGCACACCATATGACTCTGTTCATGTGGGTCCTTTTTGGAACACTGGAGGGTGTTCTGTAGTTCTGAGGTGTAATTGGATTAGAACAACCCAGGGCTTTGTTTAAATCAGGGGAGGCAAACTCAATTGCACCAGGGGCCAAAACTCAAAGCAGACTTTAGGTCGCGGGCCGAACAGGATAAACATTTATTGAGCACGCTAAAGGTAAACCAGAGAACCCGGAGGAAACCCACGGGGAGAACTTGAAAACTCCACCTCAAGCCACCGCCATGCTGCGACAGGAATGTTATTCCAAAAAAATTAATTCAAACTTTATATAACTTAAAATACTTTGCTCTCTATAAGAATATCTCTTGTCAAAATTATAAAGCTTAAAATTATGAAAATACTGAAAAAAAACAAGAAAAAATGTAATAAAAATGACGAGTTTTGTTCCAAAAGTTATTCCCTACATTTCTTTTCCAAAAATATCTCCACCACCGCCATTGGTAGTTGATGGTAGTTTGGGTCTTTAACAGCTTTTATGTCTAAACTGGCTTCTAATTTAAACAATATACACTTTATAGATGTAGGCATGTGTGAGGCAAAGACTTCAAAACAAATTTATTAAACGTAAATTATATGAGGGCGGCACGGTGGCTTAATGGTTAGCACGTTCTCCTCTCAGCGCTTGGGATTCCCGGTTCGAATCCCCATCTGGGTGGAGTTTCCATGTTCTCCCCGTGTCCATGTGGGTTTCCTCCGGGTTCTCCGGTTTCCTCCCACAGTCCAAAAACATGGATCAAGTCAATTGAATTCTCAATATTGCCCCATATAGAGTGTGTCTGTGTGAGTGAGTGTGTGCCCAGCGATGGATTGGCGCCCTGTCCTGGGTGTATCTGCCCAGCGCCCGAGACGTTCTCCCCTGGATTGGCATGGGGAATCCCACCACGACACTAATAGAGGATAAACCGGGAGATAATTAATGAATGAATAAATAATAACCAAGATAATTCATTCATTCATTATCTCCCGCTTTATCCTCCATTGGGGTCGCGGTGGGGTTCCCCATGCCCATTCAGGGGAGAACGTTTCGGGCGCTGGGCAGATACACCCAGGACAGGGCGCCAATCCATCGCTGGGCAAATAACCAAGATAATAACGTTCAAAATTTGTCTAAGTTTATTTAAGCACCAAGCATTCAGATCAGATATGTAGCTAATGAAACCAGAAATGTCCAAGAACAAAACATCTGCCGTATCGGTTTTCTCTTGAAGTTTCCTGTTGTCTTCCTTTAGTCATGGCTTGAGACGCATTCGCTTTGTCTTGGTCTCTTTATCGACGGACAGTTTGTCAAGCCCTCCGGTAGACAGACCCACGCTGTAACCGACTCTGCAGGTAAGCCAGCTTTGTGTTTATGTCTTTGAACTTCCTTCAGCACTTTTTTCAAGGTCGTAATCCCATGTTTTTCTGCTCTTTAAAGGTGGAACTGTGTGCCGCATCATTTTGGCAGAGGATGCGGATGTTCAGGCTTCTGCCTCTTCTGCTCATGCTGGATTCAAAGCCTGGGATAAGCTGAACTGCCAACGTCGAGCCAAAATTCTACTCAAGTACTGATTTCAACTAAACAAAAAATTTTTTTTTAATGCATTTCATTATACATCCCTATTTTCTATATTATCCCTCTTTAAATAATATTTAGTTGAAGGGCGTTTGGGTGGGGAAGTGTGAATAATGAACATACTCGTCTTTTTAGCTGTTGTTTGGGTTATCCATGGCGAGAAGATACAGATTCTTCATTTAAAAACTCTGGCACCATTAGACTAGAATAGGAGAACAAATACTAAATACTAAGTATCATCACAATACTAAACGGGAACCTGCACTAATTGGCACATCATTATACACATGAAATTTTAACTGATTCGACTATCAGTCGACTATAGGGAAAAGAAAATCTGACGAATCAGATTCGACTATGAAAATCCTTAGTTGAAGACACCCCTATATATAATGCCATGTGCACTTTAAGGAGGAGCTTAAATCTCATTATACGATGTATACTGTGGGGTATAATGACAATATAGGCTTTCTATTCTATTCTATTTTATTCTTTCCTATTCTAAGTATATCAGTGACCAGTATAAGTAGAGAAACAACGGCACTAATCCTCCCCAGTTACTAGAACCCAATGACCTTGAAACCTGCTGTTTGTCTGATGGGAACAAAACAAAGGCTTGAGTAAATCATTTTAAAGTTTTATCCATTGGTATTACTTCAGAATTCTGATTATGTTATACTCTGTATATTCATTCATTCATTCATTATCTCCCGCTTTATTCTCTATTAGGGTCGCAGTGGGGTTCCCCATGCCCATCCAGGGGAGAACGTCTCGGGCGCTGGGCAGATAGACCCAGGACAGGGCGCCAATCCATCGCTGGGCACACACTCACTCACACAGACACACTCTATATGGGGCAATTTTGAGAATTCAATTGACTTGATCCATGTTTTTGGTCTGTGGGAGGAAACCGGAGAACCCGGAGGAAACCCACGCGGACATGGGGAGAACATGGAAACTCCACCCAGATGGGGATTCGAACCGGGAATCCCTAGCGCTGAGAGGAAAACGTGCCAACCACTAAGCCACCGTGCCGCCCATACTCTGTATATTATTAGGCTGAATTAATTAATCAATGTGCAAACACCAGGAGTCATTTTATGTAATGATTTTTTTTAGAACATACTCTCAGAATAATTTCAACGATTCAGTCATTAGTCTAAATAATGTCTAAAATAAATGTACTGCCGTGTGTTGCAGGTTAGCGAGTACGTTGCAGAAGTACAGCCAGTGTGTGTCTGAACTGTGTGGTATTTCCCAGTCTCCGAGCTCGCCCGCTGCGCTGAGTCGACTGGCGCAGTACTATGCTGGCTGGGCTCAGCTCAGAGACACTCTCCTGCCAGAGTGGAACCCACGAGGTGTGTTTGGGATCCACCACCTAACACCCATCACTGTTCATGTATTCATGTAAAACTTAGATGTGTTTGATTGGATGTTACAGGTGTGATTGCAGTGGTGGTTTCGGACGACTGCTCTTTCTACTCACTGTGGCTGAAGGTCATTCCAGCTCTGGCTATGGGTCAGTGTGACCTGCTCTGACATCACAAATAGAGATAATGTATTCAGCTTTACGTCCCACCCAGCCATACTTTTTTTTTTGGCTTAGTGGTTAGCACGTTCGCCTCTCAGCTCTAGGGATTCCTGGTTCGAATCCCCATCTGGGTGGAGTTTCCACGTTCTCCCCGTGTCTGCGTGGGTTTCCTCCGGGTTCGCCGGTTTCCTCCCACAGTCCAAAAGCATGGATCAAGTCAATTGAATTCTCCAAATTGCCCCATATAGAGTGTGTCTGTGTGAGTGAGTGTGTGCCCAGCGATGGATTGGCGCCCTGTCCTGGGTCTATCTGCCCAGCGCCCGAAACGTTCTCCCCTGGATGGGCATGGGGAACCCCACCGCGACCCTAATAGAGGATAAAGCGGGAGATAATGAATGAATGAATAAAATACCAAGTTTTAGTGAATGCAGAGACCAATCTGAAATTTAACACAGCTACACAATGTACGTTTAAAGCAGTAAGTCTGAATTGATTTTCCAAACCTGACTTAAGCTCACGAACCTGTGCACTCTTAGCTCCTGTTGTCATATTTTTGTGATGTTTTTATTAATGCATATTTTGTATTTGTGCTATCTGTGATCTACATCTGGTCCATAGGCAATGCTGTGATCGTTGTTCCCGGAGTAAAATTGGCAGCTCCCACCCTTTTATTGGCCCAGCTGTTTTTAGAGGCGGGCCTTCCTCCAGGAGTGCTCAATGTGGTAATGGGCGACAACTCGTTGGGTGGCCGAGTAGCTCAAGATGCCCAGATTGGCTACCTGACCTACAGTGGCAGTAAAAAGGTCTGTAGTTTTGTGCTGAGCGTGCTTTCTTGGTGCATTTTATTTGTTGTATAACTGTCTCTCTCTCTCTTGCTGTGTCTTGTTGGCGTTTGCAGGATGGAGAGGCAGTAGCTAAGCAGGTGGCAGGTTGGGGCGTCCCCATATCTTTGTCTCTGTCTGTCAGCACTGTTTGCCCTTTCATCATCTTTGAGACGGCAGATATCGACAGCGCCGTGGATGGAGTCATTGAGACGGCATTTAAAAAAAATAAAGAAGTAAGTGAACAGTGTGTAAATGGAACGTTTTGTATGAAATGCAGGTTGATATGTGGCTGAGCTCTGTAAAGGCCAGTGCCGATTTAAGTGTGCGGTGATTTTAATAGGTTCATGTTTTTTTTTTTTTATTTATTAAGTTCAAAATTATTGATTTTTAATTAATAACTAGGCGGCACGGTGGCTTAGTGGTCAGCACGTTCGCCTCTCAGCACCCCATCTGGGTGGAGTTTCCATGTTCTCCCCGTGTCTGCGTGGGTTTCCTCCGCTTTCCTCCCACAGTCCAAAAACATGGAACAAGTCAATTGAGTTCTCCAAATTGCCCCATATGGAGTGTGTTTGTGTGAGTGAGTGAGTGTGTGCCCAGCGATAGATTGGCGCCCTGTCCTGGGTGTATCTGCCCAGCGCCCGAGACGTTCTCCCCTGGATGGGCATGGGGATTGGCGCCCTGTCCTGGGTGTGTCTGCCCAGTGCCTGAGACGTTCTCCCCTGGATGGGCATGGGGAACCATGGGGAATCAGCGCAGCAGGCGAGCTTGAAGACTGGGAAATATCACACAGTTCAGACACACACTGTTCAGCACCCGAGACGTTCTCCCCTGGATAGGCATGGGGAACCCCCGCGACCCTGATGGAGGATAAAGCGGAAGATAATGAATGAATGAATAATTGATTTTTAATTAATAACTATTTAATTTCTTTAGCTGGAATAAGTGAAATGTATCTAAAATCAAACTTGGACCCAGAGTGCAAAATTTGTGCGTAACTAAAACTAACTACAAAACGATGACAGTTTTTAGCCATCTATTCTTTAAACTTACGTTACATTTAGTCATTTTGCAGATACTTTTATCCAAAGCGACGTACAATTATCCCAACTTGTTGGTTGAAGGGTCTCGCCAAAGGAGCCACATTGGTAGCTTTGGTGGACCTGGGATTTGAACCCACAACCTTCTGATTAAGCCCAACATCCTAACCACTGTTTGCATTCCTTAGTGGCAATGGCTGCTGTGTGTACAAGAGTCCGTATATGACAGCGTCGTGGCGAAACTGAAGCTGAGGATGGCTGGAATGAGGTGTGTTTCCCTTGCTGACGAGTCGCACAGAAGCCTGGTGGACACTGTGGTTCGGGAAGCACAACAGCAGGGGGCAACAGTGAGTCAGTAGCGAGATGCTGTATATTGTTTATGCTTGTTTACGAGATTATTTCGTTTTGCATCACCTAAGGCTTCGTGTCAATATTCTTAAGCCACTTAATTCCGTTGCCACTGACATTTATGCAATGCTTTGACGCGCACCTTTACAACAAACACAATCGCAAAAATCACCTTAATTTCAACATCACTTCTCTGGATTAAGTAGTTTGCTATATAAGAGATATATTTTAACATACATACATCAAATGCTGGAGCGTTATATATGATAGTTTGCATTATGATGCCACAACTCTCTTTGTTTACTATTGTGTCTGGTAATTTATTGCTTTAATAATAAATGTAATATTAAGTTTTAAATGGTACTATGAAGCATTTTTGTGGGGTTTGTCGAAGTTGATCCAGTCCTGTGCACCGCCACCTACTGGCTGTGTGTATCCTCCTACGGTTTTGTGTGACCTGGCTCCCTCCTGCTCATCGGTGGTTTCGTCACCCCCAGGACCACTCCTCCCTCTTCTCACCTTTAGAAGTGCCACAGAGGGAGTCAGTCTGGGTAAACCAATCTCACTACTCTTTTTTTCTGTTGTTTTAATACTGCCACGATTAATTTATCACTTTAGGGGTTTTGTGTCTTTACGTTAATGTGGCGATGCATAATATTGCTGATGTGTAATGTATTTTAATGTTTTTGTGTATTAAGGAAACAACAGCCCTCATGTACAGGCTGCTTCAATATGGACTGAAGATTTGACCCTTGCATTGGAGACTGCTAGGAGGTACACACACACACACACACAGGTTCAAGGAACAAGCCACTCAGCCCAGGCTAGTGATGATGTTTCGGTGTAAAGGTTTATTTGTTTATCGAACATTACGCCCAAAACACACCCATGACTCGCGTCACGACCGCAAAAACACACTGATACGCCCTAAATCAAGCTGCGGGGTGTGCAGTTGACTTCTTGGATGGAGATCGCTAAAATAAAGTCAAAGTCAAAGTAGGCTTTATTGTCAATTCCTTCACATGTTCTATACATACAAAGTAATCGAAATTACGTTCCTCACTTTCGCACAGTTACAGACATTTATGACATTTAAACATAAAACAAGAAAGTGAAATGCAGTGTGATGTAGTGGAATTTACAGTAAAAAAAAAGTTTAAATACGGCACGGTGGCTCAGTGGTTAGCACGTTTGCCTCTCAGCACTAGGGATTCCCGGTTCGAATCCCCATCTGGGTGGAGTTTCCATGTTCTCCCCGTGTCCGCGTGGGTTTCCTCCGGGTTCTCCGGTTTCCTCCCACAGTCCAAAAACATGGATCAAGTTAATTGAGTTCTCCAAATTGCCCCATATAGAGTGTGTTTGAGTGAGTGAGTGTGTGCCCAGCGATGGATTGGCGCCCTGTACTGGGTCTATCTGCCCGGCGCCCGAGGCGTTCTCCCCTGGATGGGCATGGGGAACCCCACCGCGACCCTAATAGAGGATAAAGCGGGAGATAATGAATGAATGAATGAAAGTTTAAATACGATGATTTTGTAGTGACAATGAAGGCAATGTAAATGCGAATTAAATAGTAACAGTAATGATAATAATAATAAGAAGGAAAAAAAATAAAAATAAAGCCCCTTCAGCTGCTTTTAGGTGGTTTGTAAGGAGAACAGAAATCAAATGTTGTAGTATATATGGATGTATATTTATTTTGTATTGCAGATCATTAATAGCAGCATATTTTTTGGTAGTAGTTTCATGTCGCAGGTCAAGAGCAGGGTAAATGTGAATGAGCACATATGAGCAAAGAAACTACTGTGAGTGCTACATAACTCATGCTCTTGACTTTTGGTGGTAAAATAGGTCTTTAGAGAACCAAAGCTCATGCTGATGTTTGGAACCACTGAAGTAGACGCCATGGTGATGTTTGTGAAAAGCTCTCATAGATCCTTTTCTGTGATTAAACGTGTTTTGTAATGTATGTTGTGAAATTTGAAACACATTCGTAGGGTGTGACAGATATGTTACGATTAAAGAAGTGTTGTGGGAAGAGAAACCTACACACACATCCAAACTGGGAACTGTTTTCTTAAACACAAATCAACACCTCTAAAGTCAAATGCATGTTTTGAGGTCAGTGTAAGGTGATGTTAAAATGTGTGTGTTTGTACATAGTCTGTGTGTGGGAACAGTGTGGGTGAACAGTCACTCGGTGATGGATCCCTCACTCCCACAGTCTGGACGGAGGGAGGCTGGGAACTGCACCGACGGAGGCAGAGAGGTAAAAGTCCTCATCTCTGGTTAATCTTTATCTCAACCTCATGTGCGATTGCTCTCTGTACAAGGTCACCGGCCAGCTGGCGACACACGGTTATGTCAGGTTAATATTTATTTAGATCAGACATTTTTACTGTTTTAAGTTAGAAGTAATAAACAAAGTCCAACCAAGTAAAGTTGTCTTCGTGTATGTGTTTTGTATGTTTCACACAATTAGAAATAACTCGATGACTTGTTCTCCTTTAGGGTCTGTATCAGTTCCTCTGTGTGTCGCATTCAACCGGCCTTCCTCGCGCCAAGCCCATTGCTGTTGACTTTACCAAATTTGGTGCTGCGTCGTCCAATTTCCTGGTACCTGAAAACTCTAAGGCCACGAGGTTTGTCTGCTTGATTTAAATGTCCATTTAATAACAGCTACAATTTAGTTCAGAATCAGGTTTATTTGTCACATACATAGATATACATTGTACAGCCAGCAGTGAAATTCCTTTCCTGAATTTATGCAAAATACTGTCTAAATTCAACACACATCTCCAAGATATCAAGTCAAGTCAAGTCAAGTCAAGTTTATTCTTCACATGCATAGTTATACACAGTGAAATGCTTGTACGACCCTAGAACAGTCGACGGCAGCCGAACACAGCGGCGCTATCATCAGAAATAGGCAGAAAAAGTGATACATCAGGAGAATAGGTGATAAAAAACAACCCGCTCCCAAACTATGCTTTAATAAGCACAGGTTGGGGGCCCGAAAAAAACACCTTTTAGAACACAAGCAAATACAAACATAAAGACATGGACAGGAAGAAGCTGTAGGAGACGTGTCCATAAGGGATCGGAAAGGAGGGGCAGTCCATAGGAGAGCAGGGTAGAGCAGTTCATCAGGAAACCATAGCAACAGTTCTTCTGGAGGAATTTCAGTAGCAGCTCTCAAGGCCGAAGCTGATAAGGGAACCAAACAGCAGATAAGACTCAGTTTGTTTGGGTGACTGTTCGCAGCCATTTTTAGCAGCTCGAAACAGCTCGTGAATTTCGGATCTCCAACTCATCATTCGTTCGCAGAGCCGATAGCCTCTCCAGGATCGATTCCATGTGGCGATTTAAATTCGAGTCCCTATGGCTCTGCCCAGCATATCAATCATGTTGGGCAGTTTCCTGGGGCTGTTGACAACCGACCCAACTCTCATAATTTTGCGATACACCAGGACCATGCATAATCCAATCAGCAGAAATCCCAGGATCATAAATACGAATAGGTAGACATCTTCCACGGACAGGGGGGCCAGACACACGATCCGCCAGTTCCCCCAGGCGTCCATCGTGTATCCAGACGCCAACGTGCCGTCCGGGCAAGCTGGTTCCCCCGAACCACGACTTCTCCTCGAGAAGATAGTGTCAATAGCGTTGAGAGACCATTTAATTAGTTCCATATTTGCGTTTCGAAGAGCAGCGTTATGATAAATCCCGCACAGACAAGACAGAGAAGCCAAGCAGGAATGAGAGGACGGAGAGGGAGAAAGTGTGACCGCCTCCTACGAGAGCCAAGCAAGATATAGAATTATATATACAGTAGCAGTCAAAAGTTTGCCATCATTGTCACTGCAGAACTGACAATAAATAGTGATGGAACACAGATGGACTACCGTCTGTAATTGTAAAACTACAAAGTCCATCTATATGATAAGTGGAGGAAATAAAAATAGACAATGGAGCAAGAAGGGGTTGTGTGCAAACTTTTGACTAGTACTGTTTACAGTGTGTGTGTGTGTGTGTGTGTGTGTGTGTGTGTGTGTGTGTGTGTGTGTGTGTGTGTGTGTGTGTGTGTGTGTGTGTGTGTGTGTTTTGACCACATGGTGTCTCTGTTTCACTACTTTTATGTATTATGGCAGCGTGGTTCGCTCCTGCTCTCACTTGGTTGGAGGAAAACAGTGTAAGGCTGATTCGGGCTGCAGTAGGGCAGTTCAGGCTCCGGGAGGTTCTCTGCTGGCTTACTGCCCTGATGGTGGCCGGAAAGACCTTCGCAACGCTGTGGAAACCACCCTGAAGGTTCAAACTGGGTAAGACTTTACATTATATACTTTACAAGATAAAGTATATAAAGTCACCTACTAACCTGTTGCCTACTGCATGGTTGGACATTTGGACATACTAGCCATTTCCATTGCTTTTTCAAAGTATATAGTATGGAGTAGGGGAGTCTGATGTGTTCTATATTTAGGATTTTTGTTTATAAGTAGATGATAATGTTGTATTATCGTGCTGGAAGCTTATCCACCGTGTAAAGGTGCAATGCAATCATACACTTTATTGAGGACCCCTCCTCATTTCCACGCCCAGTCTCAATTTTATCAGTTCCTTACCACACAGATGCACTTTATGGGTCTACAATTACAGTCCATTATGCAGCATTCTATACGCACTTATAAAAAGGATATGAGGATTAACATTTATGACATTTAGAATTTTGTTGGAGAACATGCAAACTCTGCAGAAGATGGACCTTGTCCTTTATCCATTGTTTTGCAGGTGGATGAAGAAGAGTCCCGCTGCCCGTGCACAGTCTCTGTTCTCGCTTGCAGACAGTTTAGAGAAAAAGAGGAAGGACTTGGCTTCATCGATCCACTCTCAGACTGGAATGTCTATGGATGACGCTGATGAGGAGGTGGAGCTCAGCATCACCAGGCTTTCTAACTGGGCTGCGTTTTGTGATAAGCAACTCGGACAAATCCAAGTAAGACAAGTTGCATTTGTGTTAAACTTTACTCTGTTTGTCTTTATTACTAAATGCTTAACTTATTAAAGTCATTTATTTGATTATCCAGAAAAAAAGACTCGATGATGTAATAATTTGAGTTCATGATTAAATTTTGGTTGAATACTAATTAATAAATGTTTCTTTTTTTTACATTTCTTAAAAGACGCTTCCACAAACAGGCTCTGCACTGTCAGCCCCAGAGGCTCTGGGAATTGTGGGAGTTGTACTTCCAGACACAAAGCCCCTCCTTTCCTTGGTATCTCTGCTGGGTGCAGCTGTTTCTATGGGAAATGGGGTTGTCATGGTGCCAGGAGAAAAATACCCTCTTGCAGCAGTGGATTTCATACAGGTACTGTCGAGTCAGGGGTTGGTTTTAGGACCGTTTTTGTTCTGGGAATTGGTTCCAATTTGCACCGAATTGTACTTATATGTACCTTTTTTTATTGATTTTCAGGTTCTCCAGGCATCAGATCTCCCTGCTGGCTTGGTCAGTATCATCACTGGTGGAAGAGATCAGCTGACCCAGGCCTTAGCCAATCACAATGAGATCCAGGCCATTTGGTACTGGGGGAGCATGGAGGTTCGTTTGTCATTGTGTTTGTATGTTAATACATTAATTAGTAGTAGTTCAAAGCCCAGGTCCACTAAAGTAACTAATGTGGCTCCTTGAGCAGGACATTTAACCCTTAATGCTACAGGGGTGCTATATGGCCAACCCTGCGTTCTGACCCAAACCAAACTTGGCATACTTGTGAGTTGCATTGGATAAAAGCGTCTGCTGGATGACCAAATTAATTAAAAGCATTAATTACAAGTCAAGTTTCCACAGTCTGCACCTGTACATACAGACATTTCTTTAAGTCCATGTATATGACACTTTCTGCTCTATCTCACAGGGATGTCAGTATCTTCAGCACACCTGCAGCAGTCCTCTGAAGCGACTTTGGCTGCACTGTGAGCTGGAGGAGCAGGAGAATCGGTACTGGTCCCACACGAGCGCCTCAATCCAGGAGGAAATGTGGAGACAGGCCGTGGTGTGGAAGAGTGTGTGGATCCCTACCGCTTAGTAACTCAATTCATGAGAATCAGAAACCAAAATCAGCATTTAATTCCAACTGAGCCGTAAAAGCGGGAAAAGAACAACAGGAGGCGGTAATGATAAACGAAAAGTGCTTAATGAACACAGTGATGCTACAATTACATCACGAGAAATTAATTAGTGATCCTGAAGGTCAGAAACGTAGAAGCTCTAAGCTCTAAGAATACGGTTAAAGGTAATATTCGTTACGCATGATCATTCTCCTGAAGGATATGAAGAAGTTCCAAATCTTTTTAAGATAAATTCTACTTTTACATCAAATCGACTGAAATGAAATGAAAAAAACCTTGTTAAAACCTGTAAACTGTTCTTTTGTTTTTTTTTTTTATTTGGGAAATGACCAAATGGAAGCTCTGTTAGATATTTACTTTTTTGTCCATTGCACTTACACAAGCACTTAAAACATTCCATGCTAACACTGTGTCATTATTTAAAATAATTAACACTATATAAAACATACAGTATCAGTCAAATGTTAGGACACACCCCCTTTCTTGCTCAAGGGACTTATATAGTTTTACAATTACAGACTGTAGTCCATCTGTGTTCTTTTTGTTGTTAGTCCCCTGTTGGTTCTCAGGAGCATCACAGAACAGGTATTATTTGGGTGGTGCATTGTTTACTGTCGGTTCTGCAGTGACTGATGTGGTGAGGGGGGGGTTTAGTGCTGCTGGAGTTTCAATTTCTCATCAAACAGATGGACTGCAGACTAGTCTTTATAAACTAGTTCACACACAGAGTCTTGCTAAAAAAAAAAACAATAGAACAAAGTTAAATCAGAAGAGGGGTTCACACATTTCTGGACATTTGATGTAACTGCAGAAGTTTTTGACAGATGTTTCTGACTCAGCATCGAATGTGAGATGCAATTAAAAAAAAACCTCGTCTAAGAGATCCAGAGAGGACAATAGAGTCATACTGAATCAGCGTTTTCCATGTCATGTAAGATTCTCAGTCAGGCGAACCGTATTCAACATGCTTCGTCACAGGTTTTATTGTTTGTGGAAATCTGCAGAATTTTGTTTACTGTAGAGAAGATAAAGAATAAAGCCATGACAATGTGGTTGAGTTACTGCAAGAATAACAAAATATATTTAAAAGGAAAAAAATATATATATAAATATATATATTCATTCATTCATTATCTCCCGCTTTATCCTCTATTAGGGTCGCAGTGGGGTTCCCCATGCCCATCCAGGGGAGAACGTCTCGGGCGCTGGGCAGATAGACCCAGGACAAGGTGCCAATCCATCGCTGGGCACACACTCACACACACACACACACACTCTATATGGGGCAATTTTGAGAATTCAATTGACTTGATCCATGTTTTTGGACTGTGGGAGGAAACCGGAGAACCCGGAGGAAACCCACGCAGATGATATATATATATATATATATAACCTTTAGAGATTATGCAGAAATATAAAAATGTATTATGAACAGAAAGTTAACATCCAATTTTCAGGTTAATTATTGTGTATGCAATCAAGTGGAAATAATAAAGATTATTTAAGTACAGATCAAAATGGTTTTGATATGGTAATTATTACATTTTGTGTCATTTTCTATGGAGATTGTGCCACTTGAAGGTGGAAGAATTATTACACACACAATCACGTCTAAATAATGAACCATCTGTGTACAATAAGAAGCTTATTGTAATTACAATGAACGAATTAAACATTGTGTTACAGCGCGACTGACAGACTGTCCTCCCATCAATTTTTGTATGTTTTTGAATAAAAAAGAATAAAACGGCCATATTTGACTGTTTAAAAGGCAAAAAGCTGGAAAACACACTGAAAAGATCAGTTTTAACAGAAACGGAAAACACAACCACAAAGAAATCCACACAGATGAGAAGAATATGCAAATTCTACAATGAATTCTACAAAGACTGCTTACTCAGTCAGCCAGGGATCAAAACCAGGCTGCTTTGCCTGTGTACCACTCTAATAATAATAGTACAAGTGATTATAGTATTTGGAATAATGATTGTTTTTCTTTATTGCTCAGTCAAGGTCATGAGCATTAATTTTCTCACTGCCTTTTTTTTGCTTCAGTAAGATGTTGACATTCTTTCCATGTCTGTTGAAATTATAAATCCAAACTAATGGTTATGGGAAGCGATGAAATACACTCAAACCGACTCATTAGCATTATAAAAAGGGCTTCTTCTCATTTAAGAGGCCACAAAGTGTCTTCAAATTAGATATGTATATCTACTGTATGGATGGATAATGGTTATCTATTTAAGAATTGATTTGGAATAATTATATTAGAATAAAATGTATGGCATTGGGTACTAATTAATATAAATTATGCACACTAATTTAAATGTGGGGCGGCACGGTGGCTTAGTGGTTTAGCACGTTCGCCTCTCAGCTCTAGGGATTCCCGGTTCGAATCCCAATCTGGGTGGAGTTTCCATGTTCTCCCCGTGTCCGCGTGGGTTTCCTCCGGGTTCTCCGGTTTCCTCCCACAGTCCAAAAACAAGGATCAAGTCAATTGAATTCTCCAAATTGCCCCATTTAGAGTGCGTCTGTGTGAGTGAGTGAGTGTGTGCCCAGCGATGGATTGGCGCCCTGTCCTGGGTCTATCTGCCCAGCGCCCGAGATGTTCTCCCATGGATGGGCATGGGGAACCCCCCCCCCCCCCCCCACGACCCCAATAGAGGATAAAAGCGGGAGATAATGAATGAAAAATTTATTTAAATGTACTCCAGAAACTGTTCAGTGGAACTGGGTTCAGGATTAAGTGAAGATCTGTAAAATAACTGAAACAAGTTTTAAAGTGGAGGTGTGTCCACATACTAATGGCCTTAAAATGTAGTTGCTGATGTATGTTCCTGCCTCACTCTCAGATGTAAAGGGCAGTCAATTCTGCCGTGCACTGTGAGAGCCATCGTCTTCGTGATCCACAGAGGCATTACAGAGGAAATGCAAAGTCATAGTGATTCAGCATTTTCCAGGTCACGTGAGCAGCTCTCAGACAGGAAAACAGTTTGCAACATGCTTTGTCACAAGTTGATCCATGATCCATGACGTGTCAGGTTCCTTTTTATAAATTAGAGTAGTTTACATGGAAGCTTTTCTTAAACTAAACACAATAATACACAGATAAATCACAGAAAAGCCCCGAGAAACAGCTCTCTCCATCTTTTAACGCGTGTATAAATGTTTTAATAGTAATTCATTTCTGACAGTCTTCCTAATGTTTCACAACTCTATTTCTAGTCCAACACATAAGTAGACGACAATATACAAGTATAGTTAAGCGATTTCATGAAACTCAGATCTGCAGCAGTCATTAAGATCGGGAAAGCTTAAGTTTATTAATTTGATGCACTATTCCCATTTTCTGTGTTATTTTTATTCCAGCCCTGCCAACTGGGTCAAAGCTATCATTGGTCATGTGACAGAGCGCAGAAGTCCAAAAGTCAATAAGGTAGCCAGTTTATTAATAATAACTTAGGTAAGATAGATGCATTTAAATCAGTTTTAAAACATGTAAAATATATTTGGTAGAAATATTAAGATAAAACATGTATTTAATTGGTGGCCGTAGCGTCCTGACCCTCTAAACACAGGAAAAAAAACATTCACTGACGATTCCAAACAACAAGTTAAAAGGTTACATAACTGACCCAAGAGACAATATTCCCATTTGTGTTTGGACCTGTTTTCAGCTGATTCAGCTTATTAATTAACCACCTGCATACAGAGAACCCGGTTGTAACAATGACAATGCATAAATTGCACATATTACTATTCCGTCAGTTTAACAGTACATTTTAGCATGAGAGCTTTTTATTTAATTGACGTAACAATATTTATACATGCACGATGTGTTTAGATTCATGTGATTGGTTGTTTATTTAAACAGTGTAACTGTGATCTCTGGCTGTAACATGAGCTTTTCACCCAGACAGAGCAGGTGAAGTGGATTATATAAGAATAAATATCCTAAAGTAAATAGTTAAGGCCCAGCGATGGATTGGCGCCCTGTCCTGGGTCTATCTGCCCAGCGCCCGAGACGTTCTCCCCTGGATGGGCATGGGGAACCCCACATCGACCCTAATAGAGGATAAAGCGGGAGATAATGAATGAATGAATGAATAAATAGTTAAGGGGCGGCACGGTGCCTTAGTGGTTAAGCACGTTCGCCTCTCAGCGCTAGGGATACCCGGTTCGAATCCCCATCTGGGTGGAGTTTCCATGTTCTCCCCGTGTCTGCGTGGGTTTCCTCCGGGTTCTCCGCTTTCCTCCCACAGTCCAAAAACATGGGTCAAGTCAATTGAGTTCTCCAAATTGCCCCATATAGAGTGTGTCTGTGTGAGTGAGTGTGTATATAGAGTGTGTCCTGGGTCTATCTGCCCGGCGCCCGAAACGTTCTGCCCTGGATGGGCATGGGGAACCCCACCGCGACCCTAATAGAGGATAAATACTTTGCTTTTTTAATGCAAATATGATTATTTTTTTTTAACTTTGCAAATTTTTAACTTTGCAAACATTATTCATTCATTATCTCCCGCTTTATCCTCTGTTAGGGTCGCGGTGGGGTTCCCCATGCCCATCCAGGGGAGAACGTCTCGGGCGCTGGGCAGATAGACCCAGGACAGGGCGCCAATCCATCGCTGGGCACACACTCACTCACACAGACACACTCTATATGGGGCAATTTGGAGAACTCAATTGACTTGATCCATGTTTTTGGACTGTGGGAGGAAAGCGGAGAACCCGGAGGAAACCCACGCAGACACGGGGAGAACATGAAAACTCCACCCAGATGGGGATTCGAACCGGGAATCCCTAGAGCTGAGAGGAGAACGTGCTAAACCACCGTGTACCACACTTTGCAAACATTATGTTGTTCAAAAAGACTCGGAAAACAAAATGTTAAGTGCGCTTCAAACACTGCATTCCGATTGGCTGCATTGCAACCGCAACGCTACTGGACGCTTTGTGATTGGCTGAGAGCGTCGTGACGGGGTTTTGGGGGCTTCACACAGACTATAAAAGCAGGACCGTGCGGTTCACCGTTACAGAGCGACCGACAGAAGGTTCTTGCTTCAACAGTGCTTGAACGGAACCTCTTCATCTCGAGCTTTACGTTTGAATTTCAATTTTTTTCTACGTTTTTGATACAAAAACAAGAAAAGCAGCAGAAATGGAGTCTCAGATCCGTCAGAACTACCACCGCGACTGCGAGGCCGCCATCAACAAGATGATCAACCTGGAGCTCTACGCTCAGTACACTTACACCTCCATGGTACAAACGCCTTCTTTAAACTGTTTAAATTGTTTATTTTTACAGTGTGTAGTTCGTTTTAAAGAATATCGAAGAATCGAATCGAACTATCGACCAATTTTCATTTGGGGTCGAATAGTTTTACGCTTATATAGCTGTTAGTTAATGTGTGACGTATTTTATATTTGGATTGTTTTCCCCCATTTTTATTTTTTTTTAACTTTGACTTTTTAATCATAACTTATTTAATCTTATTGTGAATCGCACCAAATTGTGCTTTTGTTGTATTTGGATGGCTGCATTTCTTTTCCTTTTTTATTTTTTTATTTTATTTATTTATTTTTTTTATTATTATTTTTTTGTTTACACAAATTTTTTATTTTATATATACGTTTACATTTTTTATTTACATATAAATTATTCACCTTATGTTTTATTCTCACCTTACTAAAAACCGTGACCGTTCGTTCTAAAAGTGCTGCCTCAGACCCATATTAGTTATTTATGTCTTTTTTTGGTTGTTGTCTCGTTCCAGGCCTATTATTTCTCCCGGGATGATGTCGCCCTCGAGGGCTTCGCCCATTTCTTCAAGGAGAACAGCAAGGAGGAGCGCGAGCATGCCGAGAAGTTCATGTCCTTCCAGAACAAAAGAGGTGGCCGCATTTTCCTCCAGGATGTTAAGGTGAGTCACGAATGGAGTGCAGCTTTGTTATTTAAGAAACTTTTTTTTTTAAGTATCTGTTATTTGTTTGACAGAAACCTGAGCGTGATGAGTGGGGCACTGGACTGGAGGCCATGCAGTGTGCCCTGCAGCTGGAGAAAACCGTGAACCAGGCTCTGCTGGATCTGCACAAACTCGCCACGGACAAAGTCGACCCTCATGTAAGTGTTCAGTCGTTATGAGGGAGACGAAGTGTAGTTTGTGATTACTTCTGCTTTGTCAACCGTGGATCCAATCCACCTTCCTCTTTTTTTTTTTTTTTTTCCCCCCCCCCCCATTAATCTTTTGTATCCAGTTATGTAAAGGCATACAGACCCACTATTAAAATGCCACTGTATGAATCAATTTATCAAAACTTAAAAAAAAAAAATCAGTTGTATACACTGTTCTAAGGTGTGAAAGCACTCGCGTTAATGATTTTGATCTCTTGTTCCACCAGCTGTGTGATTTCCTGGAGTCCGAATACCTGAACGAGCAGGTGGAGGCCATCAAGAAGCTCGGTGACCACATCACCAACCTCGCCAAGATGGACGCCGGAAACAACAGGATGGCTGAGTACCTGTTTGACAAGCACACTCTGGGTGAAAAGAGTTAAATCTGCATCTGAAGTCCATGTGCTCTTCAGAGATCTGCTCTTAATGTGTGTGTGCTCCTCATGCAGATCTCATGACATCATGTTGCTAACCTGAATGTATCCAATGTTTCCTTTAACCCTGCCTCGCTCTGATGAATAAACATTTCAAGCTGCACTTACTGACTGGGTTTGCTTTTTTTTTTTTACATTGCAAGAATTAGATGCACATTTAATAATGGCCTAAACGAAAACGATACTTATGTTTTCCTGCTGTAGATGCTACAGATAGGACAGCATTATAAAAACAAACAGTCTATATAAAGACATAGATTTATAATGTAGTCCCAGGGTGGATTAGAGGTTGATGTCAATGACGTGAGGCCGATGCATGAAGTTTGCTGGAAGCACATGTACAGTAGCACATGGGCACAGTAGCTCAGTGGTCAGGGTGTTCAATCTAAAGGTTGGGGGTTCAAATCCCAGGTCCACTGAAGTTACCAATGTGGCTCCTTGAGCAAGACCCTTAACCCTCATTGCTCCAGGGATGCTGTGATGAACCCTGTGCTCACCTTGTAAGTCGCTTTGGATAAAAGCGTCCAATAAATGACCAAATGTAAAATGTATGTACAGCACTAATTCTGGTATGGATTGATATAAGTGTTCCTTTCTTTATTTTATAAACTTGTAGTAAACCAGGTCTTATGACAAAAAATTTAAACACATTATGAAGCCCTGATTTGGTATTTAAAAAACCTAACACATTACTGTAACCCTATATCGTTGTGTGTAGTAAATGATTGTAGGAAGTCAGGGGTAACGTCCCACAAACATGACCTTGACAATCTGACCTGCGAAGTTCCTGCCATTGCACTCCGTCACTGTAATTACAATGGTCGCAATAATGGGTGTTACTGTTCTCCAATGCTCCGCTGATGTCAGTGACGTTAATTTTCCTTTTTTCTCCGGCTGATTCATTTTAGGTCTGTTGTATAAACACATCTTGGGCAACACGAAAGGTTATGTACAGCTGGGAAAAGTCATTGTGACAGCTCATTAAAGTGCATACACTTTAGTTAACTTAGGTCACAGACGTAAACAGGTATGTGGTAGCTCAGTGGTTAGGGTGTTGGGTTCGAATCTGATGGGTGCAGGTTCAAATCCCATGATCACTGATGTTACCAATGTGGGCCCTTAAGCAAGACACTTAACCCTCATTGCTTCAAGGGTGTTGTTCCTGTGTTCTGGCCATCATGTTGGAATACTTGAAAGTCACTTTGGATAAAAGCATCTGCTAAAGTCACCAAATGTAAATGTTTGTATATGTATTGTCACAACAAAAATTATGTGGGCCAGACAGTAATGAAATTGTGTTTGCTCAGACCCATGGTATTTAGGCATGACCGCTTTTTGGGGCATCACTGTTTTAATTCCACAACGTCAATTAATACCCCCCCCCTGTGTGCTCTTCATGCAGACCGCATGTGATCATGTTGCTAACCTGAATGTATCTGTAGCTGAACTTTTTTTTATTACATGTACAAACAATGAGTTTAACCTAATAAAGTGGCCAGTGAGTTTAGTTATCTCATATATTTTAACCTTTATTATTTTTATTTGTGAATTTAGTTCAGCTTTTAAATTAGACCATCCTCTTTTGTTTTCCACCGTTCCTTCTTTATAATTAGTACTTGCCCATCATGAATCAGCAGAATGTGATGCCATGGTTGTTTCCAATTGTCTCACTACACAAAGGGGAAGTGAAGGCCACATCCCAGACATGGTTCTTCTTCTCCAATTAATGAGGAACGACAATCCCCGAAATGAAAATGTATATTTGCTAGGTTCAGAATTAAAAGAAAAAAGTTGTATAAAAAGGGAATTATTGATGCCAGTTAACCGAAGAATAAATATATATATATTTTTATATACAATAATATAAATATATTTTATAAAACATACAAAAAAAAAAATAACATCAAACCTGCTACTATAAATATGTAGGTTTGTAATAATAAAGTATAAAAAATAACCGATTTTAAGTTTAATATGAGACATTTAGTATTTTATTGTATTATATATTATGATGGGCGGCACGGTGGCTTAGTGGTTTAGCACGTTCTCCTCTCAGCGCTAGGGCTTCCTGGTTCGAATCCCCATCTGGGTGGAGTTTCCATGTTCTCCCCGTGTCCGCGTGGGTTTCCTTCGGGTTCTCCGGTTTCCTCCCACAGTCCAAAAACATGGATCAAGTCGATTGAGTTCTCCAAATTGCCCCACATAGAGTGTGTCTGTGTGAGTGAGTGTGTGTCCAGCAATAGATTGGCGTCCTGTCCTGGGTCTATCTGCCCAGCGCCCAAGACGCTCTCCCCTGGATGGGCATGGGGAACCCCACCGCGACCCTAATAGAGGATAAAGCGGGAGATAATGAATGAATGAATGAATATATATTATGATTTTGTATGGCATAAACAGCAGCAGTTAGCATCTCTGCCTTAAAGTAAGAAGGTAAAGGGTTCGAACAAAGGTCCTTTCTGTGTGGTGTCGCCCCCGGGACCCTAGTCGCAGAAGATGATGATTCATTAATGAATGAATTAATGAACAAATTTATCATGTTCAGCTTCCATACAAGCAAGTTGTGGAAAGTGGGGGGATAAAACAGGTAAACCCCAAGTACATTTTGCAGATCCTCTCCTTCCACCTTGTCACAATTTGCCCGGTCACAATTTACAGCATGAGGAACTGCTGTTTCATTGTGACCTGATAGATCATGTTTTATTTAGTGGAGTAGCGTATCGGTGTTTACCTGTCACCTGAGAAAACCTTTCATCACTGTCATCCAAGATATTGATCAATAAAGCTTTGTCACAATAAACCATTTTATTCAAGTTACTAAAGTAAAGTTTTGTATCGGCTCAATTCTGCAGCTGTTGTTTGGCATCGTGATGGACCCTCAGCTTACCTGCATGCTGCCGTTTCATTGGCTGATGGCAGCTAGGTCATGGTGAATACTTTATAAATTATTTATTGTTTCATTATAAATACAGACTGTTTTCAGAGCCTTGGAGCAACACTCGGTTTGGGGAGAAGTTCTTGCTTCAACAGTGATTGAACGGAACTTTTTCGTTGCAGCACAATTTAAATTTACAAATTTAGAACGACCTGGCTAAAATGGCAATGTCTCAGATTTGTCAGAACTACCATCGTGACTGCGAGGCTGCAGTTAACAAGATGATCAACATGGAGTTTTATGCTTCCTACACCTACACCTCCATGGTACGTAATTACAGCTGTGAAATACATTTATTCGCATTCACAACTGGTTTTTGTGAGCATTGCCATTTGGTGAGTCATACCAGGCCTAATGTCTAGTTTTAAGTATACAAAATTCATCTTACAATAATATATTATTTAATGTACATAAACTACTTTGTGGTGACTATTGCGGAAAGAGCATTTAGTAGTGTTTTGCGTTCTCCAGTGCCTCAAGTAAGCGTTACAAAGAAGTCTATAGTATGTCTCATTTTATTTCTCTTTAACAGGCCTACTATTTCTCTCGGGATGATGTTGCTCTTGAAGGTTTTGCCAGTTTCTTTACGGAGAGTAGCCACAAAGAACGTGAACATGCTGAAAAGTTGATGGCTTTTCAGAACAAAAGAGGAGGACACATTCTCCTCCATGACATCAAGGTCAGTCAGGTTTATATTTGTTACAGATACTTGATGCATCTTCCACCTGACTTTTGCCTGCAGTATGTACAGTGCCACTATATTTCAGCGTCATGGAATTTTTTTTAATAGTATTTAATGTGCGTGTTGTACTTATGCAAACCAATTTAATTATTAAGGAACTACTGATAGAATCTGGTTGTACTAGAACCACATGTATAACGGTTGTAAGAGGAAGAAAATGAACACTTTTGTACTCATAACAAATAATTTTCGGTTTATTTAAATCAATCCAGTATTGTTTTAATGAACATCGTAAAGCATAAAATTGATCATTGATCTGACATTGACCTTTGCCTGGTGCTAACTAATGACAGGTGAGCAAGTCTGACAGTCATAAATCTATATGGGTTTAGATCAAATAATACCAATGTTGCCATTAAGGTTTTCTCAGTTGGTAATATACTGTACTGTATATGTATTATTGCTATATTTTCTGTTTTCCCCATCAGAAACCTGATCGGAATGAGTGGCAGAGTGGGCTCGAGGCCATGCAGTTTGCACTTCAGATGGAGAGAAATGTAAACCAGGCCCTGCTTGAACTGCACAAGCTTGCAATGGACAGGGTCGACCCTCATGTGAGTCTCTTTTCGTCGCAGACCTAATTTTATTCACTTTAAAATGTACTGGAGATAACCTATTATAATTATGTCGGTGTGGCTTTCGCTGCGGCTAGTGAAATTTTTGATGATAATCAAATTATTTTTACTATTTTTACTAATCTAATACAGAATGTGCTAAGTGGTTTAAGTTTTCTACAAATCGAATCAGCAAAAACCTTTCACATGTTTTTAAAAAAGCTATGAAGCATAGTTTAATAAAAATCAAGACACTTATTCTCAAGTTCTGCTGAAATGTCAGGTCAGCAGCTGTTGACCACGTTGATGTCAGAAGTGAAACCATGATTAATAGAAGTGGTGTAACCTGGACAAGCCACAGCCACAGCGCTCGTGCTTTGCTGACCCTGCTGAATTTTTCAGACGCGGGAAACCTGGATTGCATTATAAATGTCATTTATTTTATCATCACACTCACGTTGTAAATCTAATCTTAGGTGTAAAGTCCCTCAGAAAATCTACAGTCGAAGTTAGGGACCCTGGGTGAAGCTTATCCAGGCAATTTGGTACTTCTAAAGAGTTTAATCTTTTAAAACACTGAACATAAAGCTATTAAAGGTTCAAGGTGAATCACAAGGTGAAATCTAACCATGCAACAAACTCGAGAGATTGGATTTCATTTGTTTGCAGAAAGTCCTAATCCATAATGGATTTAATACTAAATTCAACACAGCAATGTTTATTAAGCAATTTATTAAAAAATATTTTTTTTTTTTTGCAGAATTGTTGCAGAAATACTGCAAAAAATTTATTGCAATGTTTCAGAACTGTTTTTTTTAACAGATACTATGTGTTTTTTAGTGAGTTTCAAGATAGCACAGGGATGTCAGACATTACTTTCAAGCCGTTGTTGGCTCACTGCTGGGACTCTGCACTGACTCAAAGCTGGCCCTTTTACGTAAACCTTATGTAATACCTTATCATTGCGGTTTTGTCTCAGAAATGCAGTATAAGTTGTTATAAAAAACACAGCATGCACTTGTAGTTTTGTGACACAACACTTACACCGACATTCTGATGATGCTGGTAATATAAGGATAACATAGAGAGTCGTTCTAAAAACCTGAAGACACTTTATAAAAGGTGATTATTAAATGCTGAAACTCCACACCCTACATGACTTATCTTGGTGTTGGTATTAGAGCCTGGTGATTAGGCCTTGACAAAGGCATGTCCAGTCTGTATTGAGGACAGAACATCTCACAAAACTAGTAGTTAACTTTGTACGGGTGTCTGGCCTTTCTTCTGATTATGGCTTTCTGTTTGCACCTCAGATGTGTGACCTGCTGGAAACACACTACCTGAACGAGCAGGTGGAAAAAATTAAGACTCTGGGTGACCATATCACCAACCTCAACAAGATGGACCCTGCCAACAACAAGATGGCAGAGTACCTCTTTGACAAGCACACTCTGCACAGCATAAGCTAAACCTTTACACATGGTGTATTTATGCTTTTAAGAGATACATGCATATGTTTCATATTTCTAATCTGCATCTTTTGGATTTAGATCACTCCTCATAATTATAAAAGTAGCTGTATAATTGGTGCAGTAAGGTTTTTGTAGCCTTACCTTGTGAACATAATAAATAAATATTTGCACTGCAAATGTGAGTCTATGTATATTATTTATTTCAATAATAGTTAGACTTGTATCCTAATTGGGACTGATTTAAAATAAATCTCTAAACTTACTTATTCCTTGATTGAGTTTCTAGTAGTTCCAGAGAAGTTTCTATAAACTTTTGACACAAATTTAACACAAAGACCTTTTTGTTGGAATAGAAAGGCACACAGCTCAGGCATTCTTTACATGAACAGTCAGAATCCTTACACTTTTAATTACGAATATTATTTACTAATATGTTGTCAAAACAACTAATAAACGTCATCATCCATTCAGTATGTTGAAATGTATTGTACAGCAGGATTATAGTCGATGAATCTGATGAATTTGTTTTATTATGATGCATATTATTTATGATGTCATTAGTGGCTAAACAAACACACCTGCCTCCGTTGCTATGTCTGAAAACAAAGAGGTTTACGCAACCGGTAATTTTTAATCTAGGAGTAGCTCACATTTTTATTTTAGTCCTGTATTTTCATTAGTAACTAGATACTTTACTCAGTGCCATAGAGTATCAAACAATGGAATTTATATTCAATTATGTTTACGTCATCTCATTAAATCACTTTGTAAATAATACTACAGGTATAAATACATCTTTTCAGATAATTTGTAAAAGCACAAATATGGATTTGTTACATATCCAAGTCAGCTACCTAATCTGAGTTCTGATGATATTTTGGATGAATAATCAAGACCAGGACACTAATATAACCTTAGGGTAGCTGCAGCACAAACCTGTCTGTATCCTCAGTGGAGCGCCACAACGAATATCCAACAAACTACCAACCATGATTAAGGTAAAAATCCACTTCTTCATCCTAACATAATAAAAATAAAGGTGTGCATAAAATGGGTATGCATTTATTTCAAACGTTATGCAGGGTGCTATACAGTATTTGTGTTCAGTCAAAATTGATGGTGCTGCTTTGGATTCTTAAGTGGGGGGGTGGCACTTTTACCTAACAGTACGAAATGGCATGGACAAGGGTTCTTTCATGTGGAATACGTATGTTAACCCCACACTTGAGTAGGTTTGCTCCAGGGATTTTCTTTCACACTTCCAAAGACTTGCTAATGTAAATTAGAAATGGTGAATGGCCTATGACTGTAAAAAAAAAAAAGAGTTAATGCTGTCCTGTCATTAAACTCCTGAATTAATAAATCAATAAACTTTTGAATGTTTTGAGATGGGCTTACTTCAGTTGTTAAAGCCAAGGTTCAGCAACATCACGTAGCTGAAAATAAAGTCAGCTCAAGTACCTGAAGCTACAGAAGGACCAGACAGTGCTATCGGTGAACCTACGGTAGCATAATTGTATTTGATGACATGGATGGATTTTATCTTTCCTAATAGTACCGGCATATTCCAAGATAATGTCACCAAGGTTCATTGGGTTTAACCTAAGAAAGAGGCTTTCAGAGTGTAAATGACATTCACAGAGAAAAGGGCATCTAGAGCCCATAAGGTATTACTTTCACAAATTAAATGACTTTTGGGAAGTCTAATGAATGTTCTCTTCTGTACAAATTGGTTCCACACCTAATAAATGAATACAGCCAAATATTTACAACAACTGTTGTGACATCGCAGGAGATTATTAAAACTATGTTATAAGGATGTTGAAAGAAGGCAGTCCAACAAGGTGTTTGTTTTATAAGCAGTTTATCTAATTTATAATTACATTTTACTTCATTCCTGGTGGTAAAAGTAGTTTCACTACTCTGCCAGAATAAAATATTATCTGAGCATCCTGATGCTATACTACAAATATCACAGTTGATACTGTAAGAATCTAAGAAGTGCAATTGGTTTTACTGAGTTTATACCTTTAATGATGTTCAGTGGGCGTGTGGTTTTAACCAAGGCCTGGGCTTTGGTTAAAACCATATTTGTAAGTCATGTAAACTAGCACTTTTGCATAGCACTGCAGGCAATGTGTTTTTACTTAACTTGAATGAATTAAGATTTAATATAATACAAAGTTTTAACTAAGTATTACTATTTTTTCAATGTGATTCTGTATAATCCACCATTCTAGGGTCTTTTGCTAAGTCACACCTCATTCACATTTTATGCAACGACACTGTCTCAGGTGACACCATTGCTGATACTCTCATGCTTCATGCTTATTCAGCATTTCCCATGATAACTCCCTTCTCACCTGTGACTCAAAGGTAAAAGTGTTGTTAAACAACACAGTCTATGAAAATAACATTGATATTTAAAACCATTATGAGTTTAAACATGAGTTATTAGGGTTTTTTTTTTTAACTAATACAATTTTTTAAACTTTAACATACAATTAACGATAGGTAAAAACATAATGTGAAAAAGGTCCAACCTGATATAAAAGCTTCTTGGAAACTCAGCTGGTTTCATTATGTTTGTATGAGTACGTTGCGAGGACATGAAGTCATACCCAAATTTGTGCTTTGCTAGACAAACCACCAGTTTCGTGATTATAATGTGGCACACGACCTTTTGCATATCACTGTGCACTCTTTTGACTTAGTATCTTCAATACATTTGCATTTTTTTTCCCAATTTTACAAAATGACCTTGTTTGCTGAACCTGGGAATCAAACAAAGGACCTTTTTGCTGTGAAGCTAAAACATTAAACATTAAACATTAAACATTACCATAACGCTGCCCAAGTTGAAGATGAATTAGAGGTTCATTTCAAATTTTAACTAAATGTATTGAGAGTAAATTGTGTAAAACTAGATCGCGTGGTCTTATGCTGAGTCACACATAGTATAGTACACATTTTACTTAATGACAAAGTCTACAATGATTCAGCAGGTGATACCATTACACTTCATCAGCATTTTCCATGCCAGATCAAGAAACACGTATGACTCAGGAGAACATGGCAATTCCTTAACAGCTTCTCTATCTTTACATATTGAATTAATGTTATATGTATTTTTTAATAGTTTCAAATATTAGTTACATATGATTACACAGTCTAGAAAATATTAAAAACTACATTTTATTTTTAAATACACTGTCTCTCTGATGGTGTAAATAGGTCCTGTCATCACTGATTGTTTTTATTATTAGATTTATCAAAGGTTTAAAGGAAAATAAACATGTGTACAAATAGCTAACTATTTTAAATTGCTTTTAAGTATGGTACTAGTATATTAGGACTGAAAGTATGTGAACATCTAACCATCACATCCAGTTTGATGTTTGATATTGGTAGCTCAGTGGTCAGGGTGTTGGGCTATCAATCTGAAGGTTGGGGGTTCAAATCCCAGGTCCACTGAAGTTACCAATGTGGCTCCTTGAACAAGAACCTTAACCCTCATTGCTCCAGGGATGTTGTGATTGACCCTGTGCTCACCTTGTAAGTCCATCCATCCATTCCGCTTTATACTATATATTAGGGTCGTGGGGGGGTTCCCCATGCCCATCCAGGGGAGAACATTTCGGGCGCTGGGCAGATACACCCAGGACAGGACGCCAATCTATCACTGGGCACAAACTCACTCACTCACACAGACATGCACACATACACACTCTACATAGGGCAATTTGGAGAACTCAATTGACTTTACCTTTTTTTTTTGGACTGTGGGAGGAAACCGGAGAACCCGGAGGAAACCCACGCGGACACGGGGAGAACATGGAAACTCCACCCAGATGGGGATTCGAACCGGGAATCCCTAGCGCTGAGAGGAGAACATGCTAAACCATTAAGCCACAATATAAAACTACAAACTCTTAAAGTTTGACTAATGCAGTTAATGCAGACTAATGCTGAGAGGAGAACCTGCTAAACCACTAAGCAACCGTGCCGCCCACATTTTAAGTTGCTTTGGATAAAAAGAAGTCTGCTAAAGGACCAAATGTAATGTAATGCGAGTAGCGAGTGACCAAGAACAATATTTTTTTTCTCAAAATGTTTAGTTTCAGGGCTTTCTGTTGTCTGTGATTCTGATCTCATTACTGTTTACTGAGCAGGAAATGTCGGTTTCAACAAGCACGTGCATGTCAGTCTTAAAAACGCTGTGTCATTCTTCCTCCTCTGAACGTTTCAACAAACACAACCTGAAAAATAGCTAATACGTAATGAGTATATTCGAGTAGCACTTAAAGTAATTTAATGTATTTCAATAGAAGACCAAAAAAAACACACAACAACAACAATAGAATCATATGTTTTTAAAGCCACTGGACAACTTGTGAATTCGATTGTAAATCGAATCGATTCTTTGATTCTTCGCGTTGAAACATTCATTCATTCATTATCTCCCGCTTTATCCTCTATTAGGGTCGCGGTGGGGTTCCCCATGCCCATCCAGGGGACAGCATCTCAGGCGCTGGGCAGATAGACCCAGGACAGGGCGCCAATCCATCGCTGGGCACACACTCACTCACACACACACACTCTATATGGGGCAATTTGGAGAATTCAATTGACTTGACCCGTTTTTGGACTGTGGGAGGAAAGCGGAGAACCCGGAGGAAACCCACGCGGACACGGGGAGAACATGGAAACTCCACCCAGATGGGGATTCGAACCGGGAATCCCTAGCGCTGAGAGGAGAACGTGCTAAACCACTAAGCCACACGTTGAAACATTCATTCATTCATTCATTCATTATCTCCCACTTTATCCTCTATTAGGGTCGCTGTGGGGTTCCCCATGCCCATCCAGGGGAGAACGTCTCAGGCGCTAGGCAGATAGACCCAGGACAGGGCGCCAACCCATCGCTGGGCACACACTCACTCACACAGACACACTCTATATGGGATATGGGGCAAGTTTGAGAATTCAATTGACTCCATGTTTTTGGACTGTGGGAGGAAAGCGAAGAACCCGGAGGAAACCCACGCCGACACGGGGAGAACATGGAAACTCCACCCAGATGGGGATTCGAACCGGGAATCCCTAGCGCTGAGAGGCGAACATGCTAAACCACTAAGCCACCGTGCCGCCCGCGTTGAAACAGCGGTTGTTAATACTTAATTAGGATCCAATTATTATTCTTTTTGTTTGTTTGTTAGTTAATTGAGAGCCTAAATCAAACATTCCTCTGAATCGACTCCGGGAATCGAATCCCGTCCCACGCCATCGTGCGTCAGCAGGTTTTACCGGTCCTCGGTCCTCGGTGATTTGATTGGCTGTTAACGGTGACGTCACGTCCCAGGCGGGTATAAATACACCGGTCGGCGCTCCGTCGCATAGCATCGGGAATTTTCTTCGGAGTTCTTGCTTCAACAGTGTTTGAACGGAACTTCTCTTCGGTTCCTCGACGCTCTGCACTTCAAATAAAGTTTATTATTATTTTTTTTTTTACTTGAGTTTTGATAAGAAAAAAAAAACAAATCCAGCAGAAATGGAGTCTCAGATCCGTCAGAACTACCACCGCGACTGCGAGGCCGCCATCAACAAGATGATCAACCTGGAGCTTCATGCGTCCTACACCTACACTTCTATGGTAACTATCTTCTAAGTTACACCCCAAGTGTTCTATATCGAAATTAAAACGAGCCAAAACATTTTAATAGCGGGAAAGCCGTCGGTTTCTTTTTGTTCTTTTGTTTTGCCGAACCTCCCCCCTGGTGGTCAGAGTCGGTAATGCGTCCAAGCCCATCAGTTAAAGTTAAAATTAAATGTTTATTAATTACAGCTAATTTCTTGCTCATGTTTTCGACGAATTAAGCTTCCCAGTCAAATAATAAACCCGAACATGTGTTGTGCGTTGAAATTTAAGTTTGTAAAATTCTAAACATGATAGATCCGACTGTTTAAAGTGTTTACTCAGCATGTTCCCTTTGTTTTCCCCCAACAGGCCTTTTACTTTTCTCGTGATGACGTGGCTCTGGAGGGCTTCGCCCACTTCTTTAAGGAGAACGGCCACGAGGAGCGTGAACATGCCGAGAAGTTCATGTCGCTCCAGAACAAAAGAGGCGGCCGCATTTTCCTCCAGGATGTTAAGGTATGTCGAGTCAACATCTGTTCTCTCTTCCCAGTGTTGGGATCCCACCACCGTCCCGTCCCCCCTGCTCGCTTATTCATCTGTTTTATTCACTTTCAGAAACCTGAGCGTGATGAGTGGGGCTCTGGACTGGAGGCCATGCAGTGCGCTCTCCAGCTGGAGAAAACCGTGAACCAGGCTCTGCTGGACCTGCACAAGGTGGCCTCTGACAAGGGAGATGCTCATGTGAGTCTCGGGCCATTGGAATATTTGTTTGGAACTCGAGAGATTGTAACGCTTGATCCTAATATGCATCTCTTTTATTTTTTAGCTGTGTGACTTCCTGGAGTCTGAATACCTGAACGAGCAGGTGGAGGCAATGAAGAAGCTCGGTGACCACATCACCAACCTGAGTAAGATGGATGCCGGAAAGAACCGGATGGCCGAGTATCTGTTCGATAAGCACACCCTGGGAGGAAAGAGCTAAATGTGCTGCCGTTCCCCTCTGATGTTCGGCTTAGCCTATAATTGAAGGCTGCAGGTTTCATAAACGTCTCGTTTTGTGCTTTGTCATGATCGCGTTGCGGTTGTGAAGTTTGATGAATAAAGAAACATTGAGCTGAATGACTTGTTTGTTTTATTTATTGATTATATATCCAACCTGCTGTAGGAATTGTGAGGTAACTTGGATCAACCTGTTACTAAAAATTTTTTTTTTTTTTTGGTAAATATATAAAAAAACATTTGGATTCCATTACAACCGTAAAATGATGCTGAGCTTCTCTATAGGTGTACTGAATTAGACCTTTAATGGCTTTAAATATAAAGAGTAGGTTTGTTCCCTAAGTCTTGAGCAAAATGGTAAAATTAACCAACAATTCCTTGTGGAAAACTTTAAGACAAAGCTGCTATTTATTGTAGATGCTTTAATCAGAAATGCTGAAGTGTCCATAATGCCTGACCTGCCACACCTGTTTTTGATACACTTACATGGGCGTTCCACTTTCCAATCCTGCTCTGAGACAAATGTCACTTTTGTTGCTCAGCTGGTTTTTACGTCACTGATTTAACCACTGTACTCACATAAACAGGGTGTGGTCAGGGATCAGAAAACCTGTAGGTTTAAAAAGCTTTGGCGTACTGATGAATCACCTGTTACAGTTCATTCCTGCCTCTTTAACAATAAATGTACATCCATGAAAACAGTTTTAATCTGGTGGCAAAATGGGTTATTAGGTATAGAAATAATCTGCAGTTTAGTAGAATGGTCTATGTTTTAAGGTGTTTTTTTTTTTATTTTATTTATCCTTTCATTCATTATCTCCCGCTTTATCTTCTATTAGGGTCGCGGTGGGGTTCCCCATGCCCATTCAGGGGAGAACGTCTCGGGCGCTGGGCAGATACACCCAGGACAGGACGCCAATCCATCGCTGGGTACACACTCAAACACACTCTATATGGGGCAATTTAGAGAACTCAATTAACTTGATCCATGTTTTTGGACTGTGGGAGGAAACAGGAGAACCCGGAGGAAACCCACGGGGAGAATATGGAAACTCGATTCGAACCGGGAATCCCTAGCGCTGAGAGGTGAACGTGCTAACCACTAAGCCACCGTGCCGCCCTTATTTATTCATTCATTCTTTATCTCCCGCTTTATCCTCTATTAGGGTCGCGGTGGGGTTCCCCATGCCCATCCAGGGGAGAACATCTCGGGCGGTGGACAGATAGACCCAGGACAGGGCGCCAATCCATCGCTGGGCAGCCGTCCTTATTTAATTTAATTTAAATTTTAAATTTTGTTCAAATACCCTAATGCGTCCTAAAATTAATTAATTCAAATAAACCCAAGAGGACAAAAGTAATAGTGATAAAAATGAAAGAGTAATTGCAAGACACATGGGGAGAGAGAGAGAGCGAGAGAGAGAGAGTGTTTAAGAGAGAGGATGATGAAGTGAACGATAAGCAGGATTAGGTGTCGGGGATGCGCTTGTTGACCGACCTGCACTGAAATCTCTTTTCTAACCAAAGCAGCCGAGTTAAAGAGAGGCAGTCAGTCAGTCTCAGGTAAGTTAAAAATTAAAATGCTAATAGTTAATATTGTTTTAAAGATGATACAGATAACATGTAGTTCAGATTTAAACAGACTACATCATGTTTACAGAAGGCAGAAATATTTGTAGATCTCTGGTCTTGAATGTTCACTTAATTATTATTCTGAAAAGGAACTTAAATATAACCAAAGTTAATCAAACATGAACATAAAGGTGAGATAGATTGATGTAGAAAATGTTATTTCTATTTGGGACACAGGATGCTCTGGGGGAGTTTTATGTAACGGATTAAACGTTTGTTAAGCTCTTCTTTATCCATTCTGTGTTGCTGCTGAACGTCATGTTTGGTTTCGAACGATTTCACGTAAAATATAGACGTTTGCATCAAAGTGGTCATTTTTAATAAAGCTGCTCTCATATATGTGCTAAAAACCGACATTTTTTTATATTTCAAAATATTCAGAAAATTAGTTGAAGAAATGTTTTTTCTCCAGATAATCTTGGTCATTATGCATTAAAATTGTGATTTGTTAAGTATAAAGTGAACAAAGGCAAAAGAGTAAAACAACTGAATGAGAATGAATGAATGAATAAATAATAATTTAACTGCATTAGTCAAACTTTAAGATTTTGTAGCTTTGTATTGTGGCTTAATGGTTTAGATGTTCTCCTCTCAGCGCTAGGGATTCCCAGTTCGAATCACCATCTGGGTGGACTTTCCATGTTCTCCCCGTGTCCGAGTGGGTTTCCTCCGGGTTCTCTGGTTTTCGCCCACAGAGCAAAAACATGGATTAAGTTAATTGAATTCTCCAAATTGCCCCATATAGAGTGTGTCTGTGTGAGTGAGTGAGTGAGTGAGTGAGTGCCCAGTGATGGATTGGCGCCCTGTCCTGGGTCTAGCTGCCCAGTGCCCGAAACCTTGGGGAACTCATGTTTTATATTTCTAGTTTTATATTCATTCATTCATTCATTATCTCCCGCTTTATCCTCTATTAGGGTCGCGGTGGGGTTCCCCATGCCCATCCAGGGGAGAACATCTCGGGCGCTGGGCAGATAGACCCAGGACAGGGTGCCAATCCATCGCTGGACACACACTCACTCACACAAACAATTTTGAGAATTCAATTGACCTGATCCATGTTTTTGGACTGTGGGAGGAAACCGGAGAACCCGGAGGAAACCCACGCAGACTACGGGGAGAACATGGAAACTCCACGCAGATTGGGATTCGAAACGGGAATCCCTAGTGCTGAGAGGAGAACGTGCTAACCACTAAGCCACCGTGCCGCCTAGTTTTATATTATAGTTTTATTTTTAATTACAGACTGTAGTCCATCTGTGTTCTTTAGTGTTGTTAGTCCCCTGTTGGTTCTCAGGAGCATCACAGAACAGGTATCATTTGGGTGGTGGATTGTTTATGGTCAGTTCTGCAGTGACACTGATGTGATGAGGGGGGGTTTTAGTGCAGCAGTGCTGCTGGAGTTTCATTTCTCCACCTCAGTGACACTGCTGGGATAGGAACTAATGCCCCCACCAAATAACCCCTGCTCTGTGGTGGTACTATTGGGGTTCTGACCATTAGAGAACAGAGCCGCACTTTAAGTGAAAACGAACTCATGAACGATAAGAAGAACGAAATAGAAAGAATATAGGTTTAATCTATAGGTTTTATTGGGTGAATTGGGACGCAGACACCTTTCTCGTGACGTATTACAGCATCCGCTCTCATCGCCGGCGGGAAATTGGAACGCGGCGCGTCACGTGTGAACACAGCGGGTGTCATGGCCGCGGCTCCGCCGCTGTTTGTAACAACATTCAGCTTCAGGGACTTTAAATCCCCGAGACATAACCGAGAGACGTGTACAGAATGCGGGACACAGATTCAGGACCCCGGACCGAGCGAAACAAACTTTACAAAGCGTCTGAAAACAACGGGAGGTTGCTTTGGTTTACCTTATTCACTCAACTGCGAATAATCCATTTTCCCTCTTTTGTTCCTAAACTTATCGCTAAACAGGTTGTAGTTTATCTTATAAAACATAATTAAAGTCACTTCTACATCTAAAAGTGTTTAAAACAGCCTGAAGAACAAAGAAATTTTCATGTTTTAAAATGTTTAATTGCTATATAATTGAAACGAATGATAAACAATAGAAAAAAACATATATATATATATATTTATATATATATAGGTGGCATGGTGGCTTAGTGGTTTGGCATGTTCTCCTCTCAGCACTAGGGAATCCCGCTTCGAATCCCCATCTGGGTGGAGTTTCCATGTTCTCCCCGTGTACGTGTGGGTTTCCTCCGGGTTCTCCGGTTCCTTCCCACAGTCCAAACACATGGATCAAGTCAATTGAGTTCTCCAAATTGCCCCATGTAGAGTGTGTCTGTGTGAGTGAGTGTGTGCCCAGTGATGGGTTGGCGCCCTGTCCTGGATGTGTCTGCCCGGCGCCCGAGACGCTCTCCCCTGGATGGGCATGGGGAACCCACCCGCGACCCTAATAGAGCATAATGCGGAAAATAATGAATGAATGAATGAATGAACTTGCATGTAATGTGCGTACATACTATATATACACACATGAAGACAGAACTTAAATCTGTAAACAGCCTAAAGACTTGTGACTTTACTTGAACTTGTAGTTTGTATTTTGCGACATCTGATAAAGTGATCTATTTTGCCTACAGGGCTTACACACAGAGGAACACGTTCTCCACATTTAACCCATCTGTGCAGTGAAACACACACACACACACTGAGTGAGGTGAGCACATGTGCCCAGAGCGGTGGACAGCCCTGGCTGTATATGGCACCCGGGGAGCATTTGGGGTTAGGTGCCTTCCCCAAGGGCACTTTAGCCAGAGTACTTTGTGGGACCAGGAATCAAACAGGGGACCTTCAGGTCACAAGGCTGGTTCCTTAACCACAAGCCCATAACTGACCCTCTGCATCATGATGTCAAGTTTACCACTGACCATTACCCTAAAGTCCACTAAAGTTAGGTACTTAATATACAGTTTTTCATTAGTTCCTAATTTTGCCGTTTCATTTGTGCTAATATTGTGACAAATGTACATATTACATAGTACATAGTACCCAGATTATTTCATTTATCCCGAAATTCAGGGATGAAAGATGGACACTACTCCGGGAGTATCATTTTTTACACATTAACACTGAAGATGTTAACACATGCGAACAGTGTTGTGGAAACCGTTTGGTTATGGCTTCTTTCTGGTTTATCCAGCTGTGCTCCAGTGCATAAAGTCAGGGTGGTTCCAGGTTTGGAAAACCAAAAAAAAATGCCTCTTACACTGATGTCTAAAAAAATGTATCCATAAGCTTTTGTATCAGTAGGTCTACCTATAGAATGTTTTAAAAATTTGACCTTTGTCCAGCTGTAATAGTCACCTTCCTACCTCTTTATCTGCAATCTTTACTAAGCCATTTAATCCTGCTTATAATGCTATCGCAGCTGCTCTTTAAGCTCAGTCTCCCGACATTCATGGCAGTAAATTTCATCAAGGCAACAGAGATTACAGAGCTGAGTAATGATTTGCTTGTAATGTTAAAATTCATCTCAGAGTTTCTCCCTGGGGTGTATCCCAGGTCTCTGGACCTCACAAATGAGAGTACTGTCATGCTACTAGATCACAAACACAATTTAGTAGAACTAGTGGTCATTTTAAGGTTAAAAATTACCATTTTGGGCGTCACAGTGGCATTGTCCGCACAATCCACCTCTCAGCGCTGTGGTTCCTGGTTCAATTCCCGATCTGGGTGGAGTTTCCATGTTCTCCTTGTGTCTGCATAGGGTTTTAATCAGGATCTCCAGTTTCTCCAGGTTCCTCCCACAGTCCAAAGATTTTCAAGTTGGGTTGGCTGCTCTAAATTGCCCATATCTAAATTGCCCCTATATAGTATGTGTTTGTGTGTGTATATATGTGGAAGTAAGTGTTTGCCCTGTCATGGATGTATCTGCCCAGTGCCCAAAACTGCTGCGTGGTTGGTTTTCTTGGTTCTCCACGTCTTCAGAGTCTCTCCATGAGTCCTTCAGACCAGACCAACAGTTTGGTAATGGTGCTTATTGACTTGTTTCTCCAAGTCTTTGTAAACTTGACTATCACAACCTTGCCCATGCCCATTCCTGACTTCACTTAACCGGCACAGACTTGCATTGTTTGTTACTCTACATCTCAAATATATGAAAAAGCTCCAAACCTTCTTTCTCCCCCATGATCCAGATATATCATATTATAATAGTATATATACACTAGGGGATTTGATTGGGAATGGTATATGCCACAATTATTAAAATTTATTGTAACTAGAACATCTTACCAATTAATATTTTTATTTGTTGAACTTCATCAGTGTCAAGTTTTCAGCCATGCCAGATACTGATGGCCAGCATGGGGCTAATTCCTCACACTTAAACCCAGGGATTTTAGGATTACCATTTCCAATTCATCTTATGGGTTTGTTGGGTGTGACAGGAAAACGGTTCAACATATGTCTTTGAGAAAGAGACTGTGTGTGTGTGATTGGGTAATGTTAGTTTTAAAGCACATGTTTATATGTTGTTGTAAATTGTGGTTATTTGATGCTGAACTCATTAAAGTGCAGCGTTTGTTGTATGCATGGTAAGCATTCCGTGATCACAGAGACTGAGAGGTTTAAGAGTAGAGCTTGCAAAGCAGTAGGATTAGAGTCAATCTGTGCAACAATTTCAGCGAGGGATGAAAACATTAGTGGGTCAACATTACAGCAAGCAGAAAGACAGTTTTATGTGCCGAACATCATCCAAATGTTCACATCAAAAATCTATATAAATATACAAATGTTAACAACAGAGTGTGCAAACGTTTTCTTTTTCAGCAGCTGATCAGCCATGCGATTGATGAGCCTCCATCGCGCGAGGAGGGCAGCGGAACATGAGGCTGAACCCGCCCCTGGACCGCCCCCTCCTTCTCATCATTCCCACAACTTCCTTGACATTAAAAACAAGTTCTTCAATGAGCTCGGCCACCTACCAAGTGAGTAACAACCACAATATATTAAAAACAGCGGCAATGAAAGCGAATCATCCATAAATACACATCACGCATCATTTAATATGCCATGTTTAGGATAAGTGAACTTCATGTTGGTTTTAATTCGACTCAATGCTGTTCATTCCATCCACCATCACAGACCACAAGATCAAATGTAAGTTTCTGTCACCAGATCACTTCTGTTTTCCTTTTTGCGTATTCGTTTATTCCCAGCTGCCAATTAGATAATTCCTTTCAGCCATTTGTGCTTGTGTTAATCTGTGTGTTGTCCATTCTAACCTCCATCCATTCAGCCAAGTCACTCAATCCATTATTAAAATTATCATCCATGTCGTATACACCCTTTCATTCATCTGTTCTGTTTGTCCACCTGTCTGTTCGCCTGTCCATTCATCCATCAATGGCGTTTTCTTTTTAAACTATAATTTAAAGAGTTTGTCGAACATGTAAACGCAATAAAACCAACACAATTATATAGATCAAACTCTTGAAATTAATGGCAATTTACATATTCCACATAAAACAATAAATAATAATGAAATAAGATAAATAAAACATAATTAACAATCACATTAGTGGAGGGGGAAAAAGAAACAACACTAAACAACACTCTCAAATGTTTATATATTTTGTCTTGAGGATTCCACACCTCTTCCTTTACTTATATAAGTCATCCTTTCCAATACAATACAAGACCATCTATCTCAGCCATACATCCATTTATTTATGTTAATCTATTCTTTAATTTATCTGTCCCCCAGTCAATCCTTCCATCCTTGGTGTTGTTGGTCTGTCCATCCATACTTTTCTTTCCATCTATCTGTCCATTTTTCCGTCTTTCCTTTATCATTCAGCCATCCTTTTTCCTTCCTCCCCTATATCATTCAATTTGTCCACGTTTCTTTTCTTTCTTTATCCGTTTTTTTTTTTTTCCCCCCCCCATCCATGTCAATCCATTCCTCCATCCATTAATCCATATCCACCCCCCATCTTAATATATCCATTAACTAATCTATTCATTAGTTAGTCTATTTAACATGTCTTTCCAGTTGTTTTTATCATTTTGTATTGATCATTTAGCTGATGTTTTTAACACATCCTCTCTCTCAGTGCCCATGTGGGCAATAGGGGCCATTGTGGTGGTGGTTCTTGCTCTTGTTGCCTGTTTTGCCTTTTGCATCTACAAGAAGTGTTTAGGAGGAAAAAAGAAGGCAAAGAAGGTGAGGGAAAGGAAAGCCGGGCGCCGCACACGAAAAAAAGAGAACGAGGGAGAAGATGACAAGGTGAGGGAGAACGATGGGCATTCATATTAAAGACAACTGTTTGTGTTATATTGAAAAACATATTAGTATTTGATTATTAACATGTTTGTTTGTACCATTTCAGTATAAATATATTAGTTTGGTCATTTTTCTTGATGGTGTTAAAAAAACAGTTTGGTGATTGATACAGATAAACAAAAAAAAACAAAAAGGGGGAAAGAAGAGAGACCAACTTAAAATGAGATCCTAAAACATCCTGTCGATTTATAGTTTAGGTGTCTGTATACTCATTCATTCATTCATTCATTCATCCATTATCTTCCGCTTTATCCTATATTAGGGTCGTGGGGGGGTTCCCCATGCCTATCCAGGGGAGAACGTTTCAGGCGCTGGGCAGATACACCCAGGACAGGACGCCAATCTATCACTGGGCACACACTCACTCAGACACGCACACAAGCACACTCTATATGGGGCAATTTGGGGAACTCAATTGACTTGATCCATGTTTTTGGACTGTGGGAGGAAACCGGAGAACCCGGAGGAAACCCACGCGGACACGGGGGAGAACATGGAAACTCCACCCAGATGGGGATTCGAACCGGAAAATCCCTAGTGCTGAGAGGAGAACATGCTAAACCACTAAGCCACCGTGCCGCCCTGTCTGTTTACTAATGTCCATAAATAGTTTGTGGTACATGAAACTTAATGATGTAACACCGGAATACAAGCCTTCTGTCAGTTTTTAACTTTCATTCATTCATTCATTATCTCCCGCTTTATCCTCTATTAGGGTCGCGGTGGGGTTCCCCATGCCCATCCAGGGGAGAACGTCCCGGGCGCTGGGCAGATAGACCCTGGACAGGGCGCCAATCCATCGCTGGGCACACACTCACACACACAGACACACTCTATATGGGGCAATTTTGAGAATTCAATTGACTTGATCCATGTTTTTGGACTGTGGGAGGAAACCGGAGAACCCGGAGGAAACCCACGCAGACACGGTGGAGAACATGGAAACTCCACCCAGATGGGGATTCGAACCGGGCATCCCTAGCGCTGAGAGGCGAACGTGCTAAACCACTAAGCCACCGTGCCGCCCCATTTTTTAACTTGTGCAAATTAAACATTTCTTTTTACTTTTTTACTAAACTGCTGTTACTTTTTCAGGAAGAGACCAAACAGGAAGACGGTGAGGATAAAGAGCAGGAATTCTTTGGTAAACTGGAGTACAGCCTGGACTACAACTTTACTGAGAATCAGGTATGCCAGATTGATTGTGTATGAGGAGCGAATGGCCATGCTGCAAATGATCAGCTTTTTATTTCACTGCACGCTTTAAACTTTAATGTGCATAACTAAAGTTGTATCAGTGACCATTGAACTAGAAATAGTTTTGTTTACGCAGCTCCTGTATGTACAATACAGGTTAGGTTTGGACACGCCTCCTTTTTGCTTCACTCATTAATTTTAATTTATTACCGCCTTTGAGCCTTGGTGTAATTGAAATCACTTTCTAAGAAGAATATTTTAGTTTAATAATTATTTCAACAGGGCGGCACGGCGGCTTAGTGGTCAGCACATTCGCCTCTCAGTGCTAGGGATTCCCGGTTGGATTGCCCATCTGGGTGGAGTTTCCATGTTCTCCCCGTGTCCGCGTGGGTTTCCTCCGGGTTCTACGGTTTCCTCCCACAGTCCAAAAACATGGATCAAGTTAATTGAGTTCTCTAAATTGCCCCATATAGAGTGTGTCTGTGTGAGTGAGTGTGTGCCCAGCGATGGATTGGCGCCCTGTCCTGGGTGTATCTGCCCAGCGCCCGAGACGTTCTCCCCTGGATGAGCATGGGGAACCCCACCGCGACCCTAATAGAGGATAAAGCGGGAGATAATGAATGAATGAATTATTTCAACAGGAGTTTCCATGTTCTCCCCGTGTCCGCGTGGGTTTCCTCCGGGTTCTCAGATTTCCACCCACAGTCCAAAAACATGGATCAAATCAATTGAGTTCTCCAAATTGCCCCATGTAGAGTGTGTCTGTGTGAGTGAGTGTGTGCGCAGCGATGGGTTGGCGCCCTGTACTGGGTGTATCTGCCCAGCGCCCGAGACGTTCTCCCCTGGATGGGCATGGGGAACCCCCCCCCACACTCTTTATCCTAATAGAGAATAAAGCAGAAGATAATGAATGAAGGAATTATTTCAACATTTATATGGTTTTAATGTTCTTCACCCTTTCCAGCTTATTGTGGGCATCTTGCAAGCTCAGGATCTTCCGGCTATGGACATGGGTGGAACCTCAGACCCCTATGTCAAGGTTTACATGCTGCCCGATAAGAAGAAAAAGTTTGAGACCAAAGTTCAGCGCAAAAACCTGTGTCCCGTTTTTAATGAAACGTTCATTTTTAAGGTGAGTTTTCCCTTTTGAACTGGATTATTTATTAAATCAGTAGTAAAATTAGCCCTAAACCCTAAAAGATGTTATGGTTTCATTGGTATATTTTTAGTCCCTATTCATTAAATTTGTGTGAATTTACTGTTTTTTTTTTGTGCTGTCAGATTCCCTTTAATGACCTGGCTGGACAGACTTTAGTCCTGCAGGTCTTTGACTTTGACCGCTTCGGAAAGCATGATGTGATTGGAGAGATCAAGATCGCGATGAACAGCGTGGATCTGGGACAGCCTATTCATGAATGGAAGGATTTGGTGGGAGGAGAAAAAGAAGAGGTGACGGGTCTTCTGAATAACAGAATATCACATGAGATATAACACGAACAGCATTTGAAAGCCCCGGCAGGCGTAAAATAAAAGTTATTTTCTTTGTGAGCAGCAAGAGAGACTTGGAGACATCTGCATTTCCTTGCGCTATGTTCCCACGTCTGGAAAGCTCACCGTCTGTGTGATGGAGGCCAAGAACCTGAAGAAGATGGATGTGGGCGGTTTGTCAGGTCGGTGTTTTTCTCTTGTTTTCCTTTTTATTAACTCAGTTTGATGTTTATCAGGCCACATTTTTTTTTTTGTTTTCGTTCTTTTATCAGATCCATTTGTAAAGGTGGTTCTGCAGCACAACGGCAAACGTCTAAAGAAGAAGAAGACCACGGTTAAACAGAACACGCTGAACCCTTATTTTAACGAAAGCTTCAGCTTTGAGATTCCGTTTGCTCAGATTCAGGTGAGACAGGATTGGAAACGTTAAAACACACTGGGACTCTGCATCACTCTCATTACATCAAATTTATTCTTATTTTATTTATTCATTCATTTGCTCTATAAGTTCTCATCCCATTATCTTCTGATTAATCCTATTCAATAGGGACTGGGGGGACACGCAGGACAGTGTGGCAATCCATCACTAAGCAAACATGCACGCACACGCACTATATAGGGAAAATTTAGATGGGGCAATTGGGTCATTGGCTATTTTGGGTCCTTAATCATTGTGTCCAAGCAACAAACCTAGGACTTATTACCCCCAGTTATGTTGCCCAGGAGAGGGGTCTGATTAATTTTGCTTCATTCATTCATTCATTATCTTCCGCTTTATCCTCTATTAGGGTCGCGGTGGGGTTCCCCATGTCCATCCAGGGGAGAACGTTTCGTGCGCTGGGCAGATACACCCAGGACAGGGCGCCAATCTATCGCTGGGCACACACTCACTCACACAGACACACTCTATATGGGGCAATTTGGAGAATTCAATTGACTTGATCCATGTTTTTGGACTGTGGGAGGAAACCGGAGAACCCGGAGGAAACCCACGCAGACACGGGGAGAACATGGAAACTCCACCCAGATGGGGATTCGAACCGGGAATCCCTAGCGCTGAGAGGCGAACGTGCTAAACCACTAAGCCACCGTGCCGCCCCCACACACACTATATAGGGAAAATTTAGACAGGGGCAATTGGGTCAATGGGTATTTTGGGTCCTTAATCATTGTGTCCAAGTAACAAACCTACGACTTATATACCCCAGTTATGTTGCCCAGGAGAGGGTGTCTGATTAATTTTGCTGTATTAGAACTTAGGCTGTCCTTTATTGTTTATCATGTCTTCATTCTTTGTCCCTGCAGAAGATCCAGGTGCTGATCACAGTCTATGATTACGATAAACTGGGCAGTAACGATGCCATTGGCAAGTGCTGGATTGGATACGGAGCAAGCGGAGTGGGTCTCCGTCACTGGTCCGACATGCTGGCTAACCCCCGACGCCCGGTGGCCCAGTGGCACACGCTGCAGCCGGAGGAGGAAGTGGACGCAGCCCTGAAGGCACCGATTCGCTAGACGCCTCCCACCCATATCTGCATTTAACTACACACCCAGCATTAAATACAGGACATCCACTCATTTACACTGTGATGTTAACCTGCCTATAAATACACACACACTCACACACACACACTCACACACACTCACACACACACGCAGACGAGCTACTGTTTTTTTTCCTTTCATGTCGGTCCAGACGGGCGTCTAGAGCAGAACTGCAATTATTCATAAGTCCCTTTATTACAGCTGGTGCATCATGGGTCACATTCCTCCTCACAGCCCACATTTACACACTGGGCTTCTTTAAGTTTCTCTTTCGGATCCTTTATTTCTTTGAGAATCCGTATTTAATGTGAGTTTGTGTATTTGTTTTGCTGATTTAATTAAAAAAAAAAAAATCTTGTGATTTGTTCAGTGCTCTGAAATCAATGTAAATACAATAAATTATAAAATTACATTCATAAAGTAAAGACGTGCTTCATGTTTGAAACAAGTTTTTTTTTTATGAATCATTTGGATGAGATGCTTTATTCTCACTGTAATCAGTCATTTTCGTAACTATTACGACATTCAGTCACTTACTGGTTCCACTTCCGTCAGAAAAACGTTTCGTAGTGCAGCGTCATTGTGGTAAATTTGGACAAATTAAACCAAATCAAGTTTGTTTTAAACATGTACTGAACGAAGTTGTTAAAATTATCCACATCTGGCGCCATCTGGTGGTGCAAGTCTAACAATGCAATGCAGGCGTAGGTTTTAATTTGATAACTGGCTTCTTTATTAAATTTGTTTGCCAAAAGACATGTTCTTCTAAAAACGTCATCTGCTGTTCAGGACTTTTAGCAAAGACGTATAATCCACTTGTTCCACTTTATACACAAATTAAATGAAATAAATTTTCGTTTTTACGTTACTTAAAGATGCTCGCACTAATTTAATTTTCACTGTTTAGCACGTCTTCAGGAGTGAAAACAGTCTGAGAAACATAAAACACAACACACCTGAAGAACATACAAAACTCCAAAACGAACTGTCAGAACTGACTTTTATATATATATATATATATATATATATATGTATATTATGTATATATATATATATGAGTAACAGATGTGTTGGATCGCTTCCTTTCACAAAGTTTTAATACTTTAATTAAATAAAATATATATACACACATTATTTATTTATTTATATATATATATATATATATATATATATATATATATATATACATACACACACACACACACACACACACACACATATATATATATATATATATATATATATATATATATATATTTATATATACATATATACACACACACACATATATATATATATATATATATGTGTGTGTGTGTGTATATGTATATATATATATATGTGTGTGTGTGTATGTATGTATATGTATATATATATATATATATATATATATATAAATAAATAAATGTGTGTATATATATTTTATTTAATTAAAGTATTAAAACATTGTGAAAGGAAGAGATCCAACACATCTGTTACTCATCTGTATCTGTAGCTCCTCTCTTATTGGTGCACAGCATGGCTCACTCCCTAAAGAAAGTTAATATTCACCAGAAGAGGTCAGACACAGTTAAAGCAAAAAAGAGGGAACCAGCATCAGGAGGCGCAATGATGGAATGCTTTTCCTCTCAGATTCTCACACAGGCGTTTAAAGAAACAGCATTGATCCTGATTAATGGACTTATCTGTAGCTGTATAGTTTCAGATACCTTTCTGTGACTGAGTCTTTTTCACAGATGCTTAAAAAGTCAAAGCATCACCCCCCCCCCCCACACACACACACACACACACACACATACATACACACACACGCACAAACCAGCTATGATCATGTTGTCCAAAGCAGCAGATGTTCTGATCATGAAACAGATCTTTTTCTCATGAACTTTAACATCGCGAACAGAAGAACACATTCAGCATGAATTTCAGCACTGAATAAAACAGTTGTCCCTTATATAATAGTTGCATACTTTGTGAGTTCTGGTTGCTCTGACTGCTGACATGCTTCTGCAAGTTTCAGATGACTGAAACATTAACTGTATGATTGATGATTCATGAAGCTGGCATCAGTTCAGACACATCAGTCGTTTGTTAACATGGTGTAACAAGTTCCACTTCTGCTCGTAGAAGGTCTTAATACGATGTTAATGGAAAGAGAAAAAAAAAAAAGGAAATGAAGCCAACAAATCTGAGAACTTCTTTTATTAAGAATACATCTGATCGCAGGTTCCGCTTCAGCACAGAGCGCAGAACTCATCGGAGAAGATCTGCGTGCACACCATGAATGAGTGGAGAGGAAGTCTGTTGCTTGCTTGGCTGGAGTTTTCGCTTCTTCGACAGATTTCATTTCTGCCTTCGAGGAGAGCGGCTTTATTTCCAGCGGCCTCCGACTTTCCCTTTGCCGTGGCCCTTTTTGCTACCAGAGCCAAAAAGAGAACAGTGTGAGGGTTGTGAAACGCTGCAGACGACCGTTGACAGATGATGAATGAATATCAAGGGAGACTTACAATTTTTGGGCATGCGAAATCCTGTTTAGCAGAACAACAATCTGAAGGGAAGACAGAGCGAGTACAGACATTAGAGAGATGACGTAGCATGAGGGCTTGGTGTGTTCTCTTCGGTCTTTTGGCAACTGCTTCATGACACAGTGCGTATCTGCACTTTACACTACTGAACTCCAAATTTTTTTTTTTTAAAGGTTTTATTTTGAATTACACTTCTCTTGGGAATTCAGATCAGCATTACATTGCAGGATATTTTATTCTGACCGAAAACAAATCTGTAGAACATGGTCATGAATCTGAACACCACTGTCACAAAATCACAAAATCAAACTCTATAAATCCTTAACTTCATAAGTCAGTTACGTTTTATGAATTCAGGTTACTGTGCAATGGCGGCACGGTGGCTTCGTGGTTTAGCACGTTCGCCTCTCAGCGCTAGGGATTCCCGGTTCGAATCCCCATCTGGGTGGAGTTTCCATGTTCTCCCCGTGTCCGTGTGGGTTTCCTCCGGGTTCTCCGGTTTCCTCCCACAGTCCAAAAACATGGATCAAGTCAATTGAATTCTCAAAATTGCCCCATATAGAGTGTGTCTGTGTGAGTGAGTGTGTGCCCAGCGATGGATTGGTGCCCTGTCCTGGGTCTATCTGCCCAGCGCCCGAAACGTTCTCCCCTGGATGGGCATGGGGAACCCCACCGCGACCCTAATAGAGGATAAAGCGGGAGATAATGAATGAATGAATGAGGTACTGTGCACTTCAAGAAGGGATTTTAACTCACTGGGATTCATACTGACTTCCTGAATATTTTTATGTTATTATAAACTATAGATGATGAAGACCTAAATTTTTGTAAAATGCTCAGGGAAACGCTGCATTTAAATAGTTTTTTTTTTTTTTCTCACAAAACGGCACTAAAGGTTTAATTATGAAAACAGCATACACCAATGTTCATGACCTAAAGTTACGACTAGGGATGAGACGATTAATCGTCATTGCAATTAATCGCTATTAAAAACATCAATCGCTCTCTTGCTTCTGTGATTTCTACCACTTTTTTTGCAAAGTTAATTATTACTTATTAATCGTAATAAATATAATTTACCATCAGAATCTGTAATCTTCCCTAGTTACCATTTGAACTAAACTTATTTTGCCCTCATTTCAAAACTTTTTAACATGTTGCTGATGTTTCTAAATTTGATTATATTTTCCTTTTTTTCTATGCTTTATATGGAATTTTGTCAACGACAAACTAACAGATTCATTTATCTTTGTTTTTTCTTTGTCTGGCAAATAAAAGTCAAAGTGAATTAATATTTTTTACAGTTGAAAATATTTTATGGTTTTTATTCATTTTAGTAAACAGTTAAAACTTTTTTTTTTGAATGGGGTTTGTGTTAAAAAAGTTAAAAGTTAATAAGAAAAGTAACTAACCTCATATTTCTGTCTCTTCATTTGATCCATAAAGTCAAACTTCTCCGACTCCAGTTGATAGATCCAGTTCCACATCTCCTGAGCTCGCTGCCTGTTTTACAAAATTTAAAAAAAAAAAAAAAAAAAAAAAAATACTTGTTATGCAAAATGAAAAGCAATAAAAAAGAAAAAAAAGGTGTAATTTTTTTTTAAACGTAAGGCGCATTAAAAAGTGCCTATAAACACATAATTCACAGTGTAACTATACGGCATATGGGACTGAATGAAACACCAGAATTTAATGATTAAGGCATGTCCCAATACTTTTGTCCATATCATTCCCTACTGCTAAATGGTGGAACAATCTTTCCATCTCTGTCCATAATGCTGAGTCACTTACTAACATCTTCAAGAAACAACGCAAGGCACATCTCTTCCAAGAGAACGTGCTTGGAGGACGGTTGGGTTTGATTTTACTATAGTGCAACAAAACTGTAGTTTTCTTGTGTTGTTCTCTCATCTGCAAGTCGCTTTGGATGAAAGGATCTGCTAAATAACTAAAATTCATTCATTCATTATCTCCCGCTTTATCCTCTATTAGGGTCGCGGTGGGGTTCCCCATGCCCATCCAGGGGAGAACGTTTCGGACGCTGGGCAGATAGACCCAGGACAGGGCGCCAATCCATCGCTGGGCACACACTCACTCACTCACTCACACACACACTCTATATGGGGCAATTTGGAGAACTCAATTGACTTGATCCATGTTTTTGGACTGTGGGAGGAAACCGGAGAACCCGGAGGAAACCCACGCGGACACAGGGAGAACATGGAAACTCCACCCAGATGGGGATTCGAACCGGGAATCCCTAGCGCTGAGAGGAGAACGTGCTAAACCACTAAGCCCCGTGCCGCAATAACTAAAATGTAAGTGTAAATGTAACTGGAATGCAATAGTTTCTTAATGTGTTCCTTAAATGTGAGCACCTCAGGGCGTCCTCTCTCATGTTTTCGATAGCGAGAGGAAAGCGTCTCTCTGACAGAGTTTTCCTTTTGATTTCTCTTCCGGTCAGACGCTTCCCTCGCCTTTGTTCTGCCTAAAACATGCAGCACACGGGTTATCACAGAGACAATCTTTCATCAGTTAAGGAAAAGTCAGAACAGCGTGTACACCGGCTTTACCTTTGCGAGGAAGCCCCCAAAATTTGCCCCCATGTTGGACAGAACCTTCTTTTTCTTGGCCTCATCATCAGCTCTCTTCTTTGCTTCCTCGTCTTCCTTTCTCTGGCGTTCCTCCTGGTTTGGAACCGTACACCCATTTTAAAACACTTCAATGACTCAATGCATGTTCACGAATACACGGCCACCTCAAGACAAATAAATATTATTGGGATTTATTGGGCTATTTTTTAACAAATTGTAGAGTGTCATGTGTTCTGAGCTGGTTTTCTCCATAAATACAGATTTGTGGTGATCTCATTTTTAAGTTGCTTTTGGATGAAAGCAGGGGTGTTTTTAGGGTTTAGAAACATCAGGGGCTTTAGCCCAGATCCTTTTTCCCCCCTCTGTCCTCTTTAAAAAGTTGCCCTTTCATGAGTGTATTTTTCCATTTTACAACTGTGGTTACATTCATTTCGTTTGATCATTTATTAGTTATATTAGTGAAAAAATTAAAGCCCAGGTCTAACGACGCCCCTGGATGGAAGCGTTTGCTAAATGACTAAATGTAAATGTACTACTTAGTTTTGGAAAAAGTCAAAATATTTGTGTGGTTGAGCAAAAATGTTATTAATGGAAGACCTGGAAATATCTTTCAGATGATTGCTCATCGGTTACTTCGTAAACAGTTCTGTATGTGGTAAATCAGAGTGACTGTGCCAAGGACAATCTCAAAGAAAGTCCTCTCCTACTTGTGAAATGCCAAAAACAACATCAGCCCTTAATCAAATTCAGTCCAACGAATTTAAGAAGCTGCTGAATACATTTCCTTAAACAAACACCAAACATGCACGACCAAAAACATACAACAAAAAGGCTTCTGTTTGTTTCTGACCTCGATTACACCGCTGGCTACAACGCCAAAATAACAGAGAGTCTGAGTGTAACCGCAGAATCTAATTAAATTTGCTTCTCGAGACTTCATTCAGATTTTATATTTAAACCTTTTGACTTTTTGAAAAAGCAATCAATTCATAAAACATAATACATTTTTAAAAAGACTCTTTTATTCTACGGGCGGCACGCTGGCTTAGTGGTTTAACACGTTCGCCTCTCAGCACTAGGGATTCCCGGTTCGAATCCCCATCTGGGTGGAGTTTCCATGTTCTCCCCGTGTCCGCGTGGGTTTCCTCCGGGTTCTCCGGTTTCCTCCCACAGTCCCAAACATGAATCAAGTCAATTGAGTTCTCCAAATTGCCCCATATCGAGTGTATGTGTGTGTGTGTGTGTGTGTGAGTGAGTGTGTGCCCAGCGATGGATTGGCGCCCTGTCCTGGGTGTATCAGCCCAGCGCCCGAAACGTCCTCCCCTGGATGGGCATGGGGAACCCCCCCACGACCCTAATAGAGGATAAAGTGGAAGACAATGGATGGATGGATGGATGGAGTTTTAATCTACTATATCTAATATAAAAATGTATTAATAAAAGTGGTGGCATGGTGGTGTAGTGGTCTCCTCTCAGCGCTAGGGATCCAGGTTCGAATCCCGATTCGGGGGGGGGGGGGGGGGATTTCATGTTCTCCCCGTGTCTGTGTTTTCTCCTGGTTCTCTGGTTTCCTCCCACAGTGCAAAAACGTGGATTCAAGGGGAATTCGATGCTCTAAATTGCCCCATATAGTGTCTGTGTGTGTGGGAGTGAGTGTGCCCAGCGATAGATTGGCGCCCTGTCCTGGGTGTATTGTGCATACCCTGCAAACCTATTCCCTAATATAGGATAAAGCGGAAGACAATGAGATGAATGAAAAATAATTATAAAAACATGTGTTAGTTTACCGCGATGCGTGTTTGTCGGTCTCGCTCTTTCTCGGCTCTGACACGCTGCTGCTCTGCCCTCTCGAAACGACGCCTCTCCTGCAACAGAATAAAAAAGATAAAATCAGCAAAGAACTGGGACTGTACTGAATACAAGCTACAAAAAACGCCAAACAATCCTATTTATCATTCATTCATTCATTATCTCCCGCTTTTTATCCTCTGTTAGGGTCGCGGTGGGGTTCCCCATGCCCATCCAGGGGAGAACGTCTCGGGCAGATAGACCCAAGACAGGGCGCCAATCCATCGCTGGGCACACACTCACTCACACAGACACTCTCTATTTGGGGCAATTTTTGAGAATTCAATTCACCTTGATCCATGTTTTTGGACTGTGGGAGGAAACCGGAGAACCCGGAGGGAAAACCCACGCAGACACCGGGAGAACCGGGAATCCCTAGCGCTGAGAGGCGAACGTGCTAACCACTAAGCCACCGTGCCGCCCAATTCTATTTAGTCTAATGAATTAAAAAAAACTAACGATTCTGTCCTTTAGGCCAATCAGCTCCTCTTCCTCCTTCTTTCTTTGTTCAAAGTGAGCTTCAATTAGTGTCTGTAATTCCAGCAGGTCCTTCTCCATCCTCTTTCTGTGAATGTCCTAACAGTCCACAAAAAGAAAGAAAATGTATAAGAAAGGTTTTTTTTTACCATTAAAACTGAATTTATATCTAAAATATGTGGCTGGTTCTATCCTGTTCAATCACAACGGTGTCCCTATAACTTTCATAAAACATCTGTATATAAAATTATTAACTAAACTGTGGATTGTTTTAGAACACAGATATAATGGCAGTCAAAATTTGGACACGACCCCTTTTTGCTCCAGCTTCTATTTCCTCCATTGAAAGATTGAAAGACTTTGTAGTTTTACAATTACAGACTGCAGTCCATCTGTGTTCTTTGTTGTTGTTCGTCCCCTGTTGGTTCTCTGTTCTCTATTGGTCAGGAGTATCACACAACAGGTATCATTTGGGTGGTGGATTGTTTATTGTCAGTTCTGTAGTGACACTGACGCAGTGAGGGGGTATTAGTTCAGCAGTGCTAAATAATATGTTGGTACTATTGGGGTCCTGAGCATTAGAGAACAGAGTACACAGTATGTACTGTAGAACACAAACAGATGGACTACAGTCTGGGATTGTCTTTATTGTAAAATATTGATGGTACTGTATGTAATATTTAATTACATTTTGAATTTGAAGGTGACATAAATGCCTTGCTGTAGTCCACACACTTTTGACCTTATATCCTTTGAATAGCAGTGTTGAGTCTAACATTTTAATTCTGATCAGATCCAACCATATTTTGTGGAAGTGAATTAAAACATCAAACTCGTTTGACTGAGGCTTCGGTTTTACTTCCCATAGTAATTGCTGACAGTGTGCAAAACCATTGGTCTCACATCAAAGTCGACTCGCTCTCCCTCTGGGATCTTCGGGGGGGCCAGCTGAGGAGCCATAGGCCTGAACACCCAGAACAAGGAACGCAAAGTGAAACATTTGATTACTACAATGATTTCACGTTATTATTTTGACTTTTAATTTGACTTACTTGGGTCGTGGTCGTTCCTCCTCTGAGATGAAGATGTTGAAGAAAGCAAAATAGAAAAAATAACATTTATGAAGTTTTATGGAAAAGTACATCATTAAATACAAAAGTACAAGCATTTTTTTTTACACAAACACTACAAGGACACATCAAGGACATATGGCCAAAGACATGTGGGCAACGCCAATGCACATTGTTATTACTGCCTTCTTTTTCATTTTTTTTTTTTTTACAAATCTTCATAAAATAATCATTGAAACCGAAGCCAATTGAGGAAAAGAATCCGTGGTATCAGGTACTAGAGTTTGATAAGCCGTAATCGTTCCAGTTCATCACAAACGTGTTTAAAGTGGTGTAGCCAGAGTTCAAACCACACCAAATTAATTCAGTATAACACTTTAGTGTTAGATGCTCAAATGCCATGCTTTCATAGAAACATTAAATAAAACGAAACCAAAAAGCTTCGCTACCAGGTGGATGTGCTTAAAGACAGGCGTGGGTGAAAGGAATGTGAAGAGAGGAGGTTAAGGGGCTACAGTCAAATCTAAGAGAACCCTCACAATCTCACCTTCCTCCTGCGTCTCCTCTGATGAGCGAACGGCATAAATGAAAAAAACGACATGAATGAAAAAACACAATGGATGGAAATATGAAATGATGAACAGAAACAAGTCTGGACTGATGAAGACGACGTGGTGGAAGCACTAGAGCATTTAAAGGAAGGAGCTTACATTTGTTTTACTTAAAAAAAAATAAATAAATAAAATAAAATAAAAAAACCTCCAAAAAGACATAAAAATAAGCATTTAGCAATAAGAATACAAGTTGGTTAAGTTTATCAAAGTCATGGCCAAGCCTGTGTTCAGACCTCAGCCTGCAAGCTGGGATACTTGTAAGTTCCATCCATCCATTATCTTCCGCTTTATCCTATATTAGGGTCGGGGGGGGGGGGGTCCCCATGCCCATCACGCGAAGAACATTTCGGCGCTGGGCAGATACACCAAGGACAGGGAGCCAACCTATCGCTGGGCACACACTCACTCACACAGACATGCACACATACACACTCTATATGGGGCAATTGGGGGAACTCGATTGACTTGATCCATGTTTTTTTGGACTGTGGGAGGAAACCGGAGAACCCAGAGGAAACCCACGCGGACACGGGGAGAACATGGAAACTCCACCCAGATTGGGATTCGAACCAGGAGTCCCTAGCGCTGAGAGGAGAACATGTTAAACCACTAAACCGCCTGCTTGTAAGTTGCTTTGGATAAAAGCGTCTGCAAAATGACTTCATGTAAATTTAGCAATCAAACCAGTTACAAAAAAAAAAAAAAAAAAAAAAAAACATTCTTACCGAGTTAGAAAAACTCTTAAACTTCATAAACTATTCGTAAGACCAAACTTTTTAACAGAGGCCCAATAAGATTCAAAAGCAAGTAACCATGAAATGTGAAAGGTATTCATTATATACAGAAATGCTGTCGAAATGCTGACTCGTCAGAACACTTGTTTTCATTGCACAATGTTCCAGCTCACACTCCACTGAACTTTAAGAAGTTGCTAAAACTCCTGAATAGTGTTGACGTTTGTATTCTGCTTTGCATTAAGTGAAGTGTTTTCAGAGCCATGTCATAATATTTATTTTCAGACACAGGTTGGCAGTGTCTATAAATATTAATAAATATTAAATAAATAAGGGCGGCACGGTGGCTTAGTGGTTAGCACGTTCGCCTCTCAGCGCTAGGGATTCCCGGTTCGAATCCCCATCTGGGTGGAGTTTCCATGTTCTCCCCGTGTCCGCGTGGGTTTCCTCCGGGTTCTCCGGTTTCCTCCCACTGTCCAAAAACATGGATCAAGTTAATTGAGTTCTCCAAATTGCCCCATATAGAGTGTGTCTGGGTGAGTGAGTGTGTGCCCAGCGATGGATTGGCGCCCTGTCCTGGGTCTATCTGCCCAGCGCCCGAGACGTTCTCCCCTGGATGGGCATGGGGAACCCCACCGCGACCCTAATAGAGGATAAAGCGGGAGATGATGAATGAATGAATGAATTAAATAAATATACAGGTTGGCAGTGTGAGTTGGCAGTGTGAGTTGGTTTATTGACTTGCTGTATAATAAGGTTTCTCACAATGAATTAAAGTGTGTGATCTGGCATACGGAACGTTTCTGTATAGCAACTATTTCTGTGGCTAGTTACATCATATGGCGGCACGGTGGCTTAGTGGTTTAGCACGTTCGCCTCTCAGCGCTAGGGATTCCCGGTTCGAATCGCCATCTGGGTGGAGTTTCCATGTTCTCCCCGTGTCTGCGTGGGTTTCCTCCGGGTTCTCCGGTTTCCTCCAACAGTCCAAAAACATGGATCAAGTCAATTGAATTCTCAAAATTGCCCCATATAGAGTGTGTTTGTGTGAGTGAGTGTGTGCCCAGCGATGGATTGGCGCCCTGTCCTGGGTGTATCTGCCCAGCGCCCGAGATGTTCTCCCCTGGATGGGCATGGGGAACCCCACCGCGACCCTAATAGAGGATAAAGCAGAAGATAATGGATGAATGAATGAATAGTTACATCATTATTAAAGATTTGTGGAAACACCACCCAGATTGGGATTCGAACCTGCCCAGCGCTGAGAGGCAGAGGGTCAGCCACTACCCCACAACATCTATCTTGCATCTGAAGCTTCATGTTAATGCTCTGATCAGTTATCAGTACATTACCCCGAAGCTCCAAGTTATTGATTTTTTTTCGAACAAGTACCTTGATATTCGGGGTACTCCTGCTGTTCTGTTACACGGGTCGAAAACGGTCCATTTGTCATGAAAAACATAAAAGGCAAACTAATTAATACAAAGAATTTTTACACCCATACAAATATGCTGACATGATAACAGGAAACACACATTTACGCAATAAGATCACTGAAACACACTACGCAACATCAACTGTACAAAACTATACAATTACTTGGAACTCTATTAAACATGTATTTAAGTGGCAGCATGGTGGTTTAGTGGTTTAACATGTTCTCCTTCCAGCACTAAGGATTCCTGGTTCGAATCCCAAACTGGGTGGAGTTTCCATGTTCTCCCCGTGTCTGTGTGGGTTTCCTCCGGGTTCTCCGGTTTACTCCCACAGTCCAAAAACATGGTTGAAGGTCAACTGAATTCTCCAAATTGCCCCATACAGAGTGTGTTTGTGTGAGAGAGTGTGTGTCCAGCGATGGATTGGCACCCTGTCCTGGGTGTATCTGCCCAGCGCCCAAAACGTTCTCTCCTGGATGGGCATGGGGGAAAGCGGAAGATAATGGATGGAAGGATATATATATATATATAAAGTAATAGGATTGACCTTTACCACAGCCTCCTACAAACGCTGTCAGGTACTTAATATTTACTTAATAAGCTGTTTTAAGGAATAGTGGCATGATAAATTAAGGGGACCCAAAACTGAGCTTTGTATGTCTTGTAGAAATTAAATAATGAAAGAGATCCAAATTTCCCGAATGAAAAGTGCTTTGAAACAGTGAGGTACGATTTTAAGCTTTACCTTTAATCTCTGGTTGTGAGGGCAGAGCGATGTCGTTTCCAACTTTATTAAAGGCTGCACTATTATGAGATGAATAAGATGTTGATGTGGGGTGAAGGGAAGGGGGGGGCAAGTGGGTGTGTTATGAATGGTATTACAGACTGACTGAAATGTTTACACAATTTATTACTGGACTTTAGGTTTAAGCATATTTATGTAAAATAGATAGGCCAGTAGTTCCTGAGGGTATTTATATTTGAAGGCTTGTTTCTTTGCCTGAAAACATCCTGTCTGTGGCATCTCTATAATTATGGATTCCTGCAATTGTGTTTTTTTTGGAAGAAACCACTGCACCAAACCACAATCAAGGTAGTATTACTTTATCAAGTTCATATGAGGTAGTTATAATGACAACTTCTATATATTTATCTTTATGGTGTCGTATAAAGACTGATAAAGTCCACTATTTATAATGACAGCAGCTAAAAAAAAAACTCTTACCTTCATCTTCCTGTGCAGCCTCTTCTTCCTCTTCTGTGTCCCCCCCCCCAAAAAAAAGTAATATGTTTAATATATAAATCACTGGACACTACGTGTTTGTGTCTCCACTCATTGTACATTTGATTGGTTGCCCTTAACATATAGGTATAGGTTGTACTTCTACAATGGCTGTATTCCATCTGTGAAAAGGCTTGGGTGGTGGATGATTCTCAGCACTGCAGTGACACTGACGTAGTAGTGGAGTGCTAGTGTGTAGAAAAGACACAGTACACTGTATTAACTCACTGTGCACACTAATACATACAGCATCACCCCACCTTGTAGATGCAAAATCATAGACTGCAGTGTTAGTTATCCACTAATCTTTCATTTCTGCTCATGGTACACTGCCAACAGGATGCTGGAGCGGGACATTTTTTGGCTGATGAACTCGCAGTCGGTTTCACTCAGACACACATACACACCACCACCATGTCAGGGTCACTACGGTAATGAGAATCACCTAAATATTACCTGCTCTGTGGTGGCCCTGATAAAAAAAAGAACAGGTTAAAGAGGACTTACAAAATATTACGAAACACAGATGGACTACAGTCTGTAGTAATTACTGTATAAAATACAGTATACTGTTTAGAATTACTGTAGTAAAAGTCTCTAATTAAGGAACTACAAAATACATCTATAAGGCAAATACATACAGTACATGAGGTGTATCTAATAAAGTGGCCAGTGAGTATCTATGAAATTAACTATTAAACTTTCCATCCAGCTATCCATTCAAACCCAAAAGCAGCATCTGACAAGTCATTCCAAAAATAGTTTGATTGAACAATTTAGTAACCTGGTACTCCTCTGACATTCGTCATGAGCGCAGTGTTTAATAATAACAACCAAAATGCCTTGTTGACAAGAATTTGCCTGTGCCACCCAATCAGAAGGCCAGAATATTTGACCATCGGTGCCAGTAGCCAATCAGCGAGCCATCAGTAAGTATAGGGTTAAACCGGACATGCATACTTTGTCAAATAGTCCAAACAAGCCTCTCAGTGTCCTACACTTACCCTCTGCCTGCTCCCTGCAGTTGACAGAAAGAAAGAGGATGGAGAACAAAAGAGAAATACAGTTATGGCGTCACAGGTCCCCAAGAAAGGTCACAAACACATCAAACACACACATTAAGAAACCCGCGAGCCAAAAGACGAATACTCACTCGTATTCCTCTTCAACGTCAGACATGATTGAATCTAAAGTGAAGAAATACAAAGCAGAACAACAATAAAAGAAATGCCTCCATCCCACAATTAAAGTACAGCCTCGTCTGGCCGCTTCCTTTGAGTTGACAGACACATCTTTGTCACGTCCAAAGCAAATTAAAAGGAGAACGTGAACGACAGACAAATCGGGAGGCATGACATGCTGTTATACGCCGGAGGCACCAGCCGAGCCTCTCTGCATTGTGCCGGAGTGCTGACATCATCTTGGCTGCTGGGTGGGAAGATTCGAGAGGTGAGAACAGGTGAGAATGCGTGGAGAGGAGAGACAGAGTGAGATAGCATATCTGACACTTTCTTCAGTTTCAGCCCTAACATTTGCTGCGTTATTGTTTTATCTGGATGGTTCGGGCATGCTGTCTCCGTTTGTTCTTAGCAACGCAGGCGTGCGGGGGCTTTGCCTTGTTAAGGGGAAGAGCCCAAGAAGATTACATTTTTTCCCGAGCTAAATTTATACAAGGCGAATAAACATTAGGATTTGCAAGGTGAATTACATGCATGCCCCAGGTCAGCGAGATTAAAATATGTTAAATCTAGGGTCCTCTGATTTTAAAAACTAAGATCCTGAGAAGCTCAACACAAAATATTGCACATCTGTAATCAGGAACTCTAAATGCCCAAGGATTCCACAACAGTTCAAAGCTGGAAAAGCAATCCTCTACTCTACAGGGGGTTCACAGGGGGTTGCCCATGCCCATCTACGGAATAACATTTCAGGCACTGGGCAGATACACCCAGGATAGGGCACCAATCTATTGCTGGCCATACACAATGGGCACATACCCACACATTGGATAGGGGCAATTTAAAGAAGCCAATTCACCTTGAAACCAAGTTTTTGGACTGTGGAAGGATTCGAAGAACCCATGCAGAAAAACCCATGCAGACACAGGGAGAACATGTAAACGCCACCTAGACTGCCATTGGAACCTGCGCTCATAAAATCCCTGTTATTGCACTGAGCCGTCACTAGATTCTTCTGTAAAACAAAAGCAGATACTGAAAAAGTCCTGTTGCATTGCCGTGACGTGGCCATTTGTGATTGGAGTCCACCAATCTTAGCCTGAGGGCATCAAAGGTGTTGCCACATTCTTGGTGCAACCCTCTGTTCGTGGAACAATTTATGGTCCGCATGCTACAGACGGTATTTGTGAGGCACACAGTTATCGTCGCCCTTAATCCACATCCTCCCGCCCTCAGCCATCAGTCCTGGCTAAATCCCAAACTTCCTTTGGACATAAACTAGCATTAGCAATACATGACATAATAGCCAATAGGGAATATGAAGTGAACTGGATACCGCTTTCCTCCTGGCAGTCTGGATATAATGGAGGTTTAAAACATGTGGCGGAGCATGGAATTACACATTCAGGACTCAGATTACACTGTACGCAGCAATTACAGTAATGGATCTCCATGATCGAAGGTTATCGAACTGAAACGCAAGCGCTCAGATCTTGAACATTCAAGCATCATTTAAAAGTATTAAAATTAACTGCCATATTTTCATAAATTCATTATTATTTTTTAAAATAAATATGTTTCTGTATTAATCCTCAGTGTGAAAGACTGTGGACAAGTTTACATCCATAATAAATAAGAATCATAATTCCTAGTGTAAGCTACTTTATAGGGAGGCCGTAGCTCAAAAATAGCTTTAAGATTATTCATGTACAGCAAATATGAAGTTTACAATAATAAAATTTGTTATCTAAGATAATAAGTCTGAACAGGGAGGTTCTCTGGAATCCGTTTTCCTTTAGAAGCCCTAGCTCAGTCACAATTGAGGTGCACCAGCTAACAGATCTAATCTATTTTGTGATTACACTGATTGCTGAGTAACAGGATTCCGGTTACTCTAACAATACAAAAATTTGAGCGGCCAAATTACAGAACACACATTAGTTTATAAAAAAATAAAAAACAGCTGAACAGACATAGTGCTCCTCAGGAGTCGCCGTTTATATTGATTTGTATTATCAAAATACAAATGTAAAGTGCTGTGCGTTATTGTCAATAATGTCACGGCTGGACAAACAGCTCAGTCAATCAGCGTTAAGGACAGGAACCAGCCATTTAATAACAATCATGCCACAGTCCAAACCACAGCACATTACTACCCCCCCCCCCCCCCCCCACTAAGTATTGACTTAACCTGCATGACTAAATGCATTACACTGATGGTTTTCTGCTCTGGCAGTTACATAAATAGGTAAGGGAGTCACTAAATCCATAAGTAGTGCCGCCTCAAATGGGACAGTCATAAGCTTGCGGTTAGGGAACCAGTTTTGTAAACCTAAAGGTCCCCTGATAGTAATGAGGTAAAACAATACAACAAACAATCTTAATCTAGATGGATAAGGTAAACTACATCATTGTACAGTGTTCTTGAGGAAGAGGAAGTGATGTTGAGGAAGAGGTACAACACAAAGTCAGAGATGTCATTTGGAGATGATGGACTAAGCCCCACAAAGTGAGGAAGTTTCTATCTGTGGAAGTGTAAAGATCCTGTCAGGAACAGGGGGCAGCTCCAGCTTTGGAATGCTAAAAGGTTCATTTTAGTCAAGGGCACCATCGGGAGATTAGCTTTGCCTCGTCAGAGGTGCTCATCACCCAGAAGGTGATTATTTATAGTCAGACTTTAGATATTGGAATATGAATCCATGACGACAAACAGTTACAGCGACTCATTTAACTGTTTTATCGTCCCGACCGTGTTTGTGGTGTTTATTAGCGTGACTGCATTTGGCAAACACCATCACCCATCTTTATCACATTGAGGCAGCAATACGAACTTTAGCTAAAGCTGTCACGCTAACTGGTCAGAATTAAACATTGGGTCATGAATATTTGACACCGATCAAAATGCTACAGATTGATGCTAAAACTGCATATAGTTTCTCAAACACCTTGCTCACTGGCTAGCAAAACCATGTGCCATGTCACCTGTAAAACTTTAACTTAATTTTAAAAAGTTTAGTGTTGTTAGCAACACTGCTCATAGAAAAAAAAAAAAGTATCAAAACAGGTACAACTATCTGTCTGTCTGTCCATCTGTCCCTACAAATAAACATAATTTACTGATTTGCTATTTCTTACTAATGATTTTTAAAATAAAAAGCACATTGGCTCTTTCGTTCTGTCCAAGTTTCCAGTTTTGATGAGTTACAAATTGTGGTTTTAGCTCAAATTTTTTTTTAACATTTTTGTGAGGCAAATCACAACCAATTTTTTTGCCCAAAGCAAAAGATTAAACAAAGCTATTTAGTAAAAGCCCTTTTTATTAATAGCTGGATTGTTGTCTGCATAGTCTAAATGCTGGAAGCCAGCTCTAATTTATGTAATTAATATGGTTACTAATTAATTTTGGTAAAAAAAAAAAAAAAAAAAAAATCCATTAAGGGAAGACAATAAAATCTGAAAATCTATATTTAGTGTAACGAACTATTGATTACATCTTTCATTACACACCTGCTTCAAGTTAGTACGCTAAAAAATAAAATACAACAAAAGATCCAAACAGCAATAAAGATTTACCTTGAGACGGAGGGATGAGGAGGATGTAGTGGAGAGTGCTGAAATTGGAGGGTCCAATGGGAAAACAACGGGGAGCTTTTTATACAGACCTACGGACAGCGAGGCTGGTGGCAGCTACGACACATGGCCACAGACGGATTAACAAGAAGCCCGGGACAGAAAGATGACCAGCGCTGGGGATTAAGAGGGACAGAGGAGCTGACCTCACTTAACAAACACTGGGACAAAAAAGAGAAACAGAGGTAGAGAGACAGGAGGACAGAAATAGCAGTGGGGTTTAAGGACAACTGTTTCAGAAGTCATCTGCCCAAGCTGCGTACTGAGGGAAACTGAAGGACCTTGGTGAAACACTCATCCATCATAAATGCCATCGATGGTCTGTCCTGTCAATAGAACACGGAGTCACTGAGGCAACGCCGGGTTTGTAATACAGAGCTGTTGCTGAAAACTATTTCACCCAACACTTAACAGGAGCTTAAAATTACCATGAGCTCACAACCACAATACTGCTTTTAGTATGCAGATGACCATGCTATTGAAAAGCTATTATGCATAGTGAAGAGTAATATTTAGAAGAATTGTTTTAGGAAAAAAAAAATAATAAATTTCTACATCAGCATTGCTCAAGTCTCTGGAATCCTGATCTTACTCCCAAAATATCACATTAAAGCCTTGATTGTGAACCAGGTTCTCTCATCTCACATGCTGCCAAGTACAATATACAAAAAAAAACTCCCTTTTAAAAAAATTTTAAAACATCCGTTAATAATGCTTGCGTGTTAGTTGTTTATTTTGCAGTTTAACATCCAGGGCGTATCCATCCACCACCCAAAATAATCTCCCCTGGATGAACTCCCCCAAGTCCACGACTCTAGGATTAAACAGAAGATAATGAGATGAAATATCACGACCTCCTGTAAAGATGGACTTTGTTGTTCTACAATTCCACTCTGTAGTCCATCTGTTTGTGTTCTACAGTACATACTGTGTACTCTGTTCTCTAATGGACAGAACCCCAATAGTACCACCACAGAGCAGGGGTTTGGTGGGTGCATTAGTCCTATCCCAGCAGTGACAGTGAAATTGAGAAATGAAACTAACCCCCCCACCCTTCAGTGTCACTGCAGAACTGACAATAAACAATCCACCACCCAAGTGATACCTGTTCTGTGATGCTCCTGACCAATAGAGAACAGAGAACCAACAGGGGACTAACAAAAAGAACAGATGGACTACAGTCTGTAATTATAAAACTACAAACTCCAGCAATATGGTAAGCGGAGGAAATTTAACTGGCACGATATGTTCATTATCAAGACCATGTCTGGAATGTCTCATTATCTCGAGCTTTACTGAAGGAAATGCACTATAAATCACTATAATGTGCAAATTTTGTCACCACCCTCCAACTTTAAATAAAGCCCAAAACGGACAGCTGTTCCTCCGCATCCACCAATGAAACCCCTCACAGCTGTGATTTTAACCCCTCATTTTAATTCCGGATTTAATCACTTAGAATAAGCAGCATACATGTCCTAATTGTTGGGTCTGTTATTTTTATTACTCTACTGTAACATGGGCATCATCAACATGGAGTTGATTAATGTTTAAAAAAAATATTTCAGGTGTTTATAAACCTTCGCAAACTGGTAATTTAAGCATTCGTTAAAAAGGCGACACTCGGGTAAAGAAAAACAAAGACATAATTTATTTGAAAATAAATAAAAGAGCTGCTTTAGGATGAGGTCACTGGCATGGTGACTGTGAGGACCTGTAGAGGAGAAGAGATGGAACGTAATTAGGTGAGAGGGGACGTATGAGGTCATGTTTAGATCACACTGTGGGGACGTCTTTTCTGGGATTACAAGCAGCTCGGCACAACATTAATCAATAGATGCTGTGCCGTACTTAATTAAATTTTTAAAAACTGTACATGGACTACAGTTGGTTATGGTTTAGGAAAAAAATTAACAAAATGAACCAAATTCTATAGAACGCCCCCACAATGCATGAAAGTGTGTATGAAAATGTTTTAGCCACCTGGGTTTTAGTATTATACTGAGCGCCGCTGTTCTCCTGATCAACGAGGAAAGGAAGGAAGATATCCAGGTGAAAGAGAGAGGGTCGAGCGTTCAGCATCAGTCTGTCTTCTCCAAGGTCCAGGACCAGAGCTCGAGCAGAGGACTAGAACATGAAGAGGACAGGGGGAAAAAAGAGAATAAGGGAGATAGAACTGAACCAATGACCAATCAGGATGGGAACGCTTTATACGAAATTCTAATCCTATTCCACACATACTCCTCATGTTGACTGGAAGGCCTGGAGAGCATTGACATTCCAATTCATTCCAAATGTCTTGATTTTGTCCAGGGTCAGCAGTGAACAAGCTGTTCCAAATGACGTTCACAAAGTTATAAACACACACACACAGGGAGCAGGACCTTGTGATGCAATGCCTGTATTTCCCAATACCCAGTTATATCATTTATTCTTCTTAAATTCGGACCCACCCCACACTGATAAAAACATTAAAAAGCAACTGGTAACAGAAGAGACGTGTTTTTTCTTTGGATTCGGAGAATTACGGACAGAACTAGGAAGATCATCACGTATTATTTTATCCGCTATGAAAGATAAGTGAACTGGCCAGGCGGTGAGGTTGCAACACCAGGACATTTTTGTTGTTTGGCCTTCACAAGAATGTTGCTCCAGCTTCTTCGTTCGGGTGAGTTAGGATGCAGTATGATGTAAAAATGATTCCCTTTGGCGGACAGTTAGAGACATCGTCATCATCTCTGCTTCCAAGCCCTGTAAAGAGCTCACATACTTCACTACTGACATAACAACTGACTGTGTATAGCTCTCTTACTATCACAGTTATGTTAGTAGTGAAGTATGTGAGCTCTTTACAGTGCTCCATTCAGCTCACCCAATTCAACAAAAACATCCGTGTTGGCGCCAAGATGAACATTTTTTTTTGCAAAATGCTGGTGAGAACAAAGGAACAGACTTACATGTTCTACAGACTGCCTGCACTGACGACTCGATTCTTGATCAAGATATTGAGAAAATGTTTTTCAAACACCACGCCAACAATAGTTCCAGTTTTAATGGTTGTTAAAACTTTACTCGTGCATTATTAAATATCAGAGTATATCTTTGGAACCCGTATGAGGGAGGGTGGAGGTTACTCACCACGCCAGGAAGCTGGATTTCAGCGATCAGGTATTCTGGGTCTCCAACAGGTGGCTCCACCAGTAAACAGAACTGCGGGCTGAGGGATCTGTGGTTTCAGAAAGTCATGCAGCAAAGCAATTAGTTGGAAACAGACCACAGTCGTGTGTGTGCAAACCAGATGCTGCCACATCACAGAGCACAGTGCAGCATCAGGGTGCATTCCTCACTCCAAACACATTACGCTATCAGGCGGCCATGTGTTTTCAAATAGCATCTAGTGATATCAGATAACCAAGTCGGCAAACACATAACTTCTGCATTCGACTTCAGTTTCAAACTCAGTGAACTGGTGAGAATTTTCAGTGAAAAAAATGGGCAACCTGCCCAGAGTGCTCAAAAAGGGAGAGGAGCAGCATATCGAGACATGCTACATTGATTTGCTTTTTAAATTGGTATGAGGATTAATACTTTTCTACCTCGGTCAGGCATTTGCAAAAAAAAAAAAAAAAATAAAAAAATAAATAAATCTTAAAATGATTTAGTCTAACTCAATTAAATTTTCCTTTTTTGTTATATTATGTTGGACTTGCACAGTATACAATTGTCTTCCTATGGCTTGTTTTTTTCCCCTCACAGTTTAGTATGAATTTCAGGATGTGATCTGTGCACAATATAAAAAAAGTGTGAGTTTGATTTTCTGCATAGTTGTTTGGAGTTCATTCGGTATCTCGCTCGCTCTCTCTCTCTCTCTCTCTCACACACACACACACACACACAGAGAAAGGACTCTCAGGAGTGATTTCCCGCCTCTTTGCCAACTGAGAGCAGAGCTCTGGACTCCAGCACTCTAAAGTTATTAAGGCCACTTACAGTACAAGTGTTCATGAACTGTGTGAACAGCACAGGACATGACGTTTAATAGCACTTAAGTGTCCTAAACTTCTATAGGCAGACATTTTAATGGCCCATTAAGATCAAACAAAAAACAAGTTTTAAATTATAAAATTTCTTATATTATAAAAAAAAAAAAATCAATAAGGGCTTGCTGCAGGATTTAATTATAATCTCCTAATTTAAATGTGTTAAACTATTTTTCATAATTAAATTGATTAGTTGTACTGTTTATGATGTATCTTTATTAGAAAGACTTCTTTTGTTCGTTTCACACTCTGTCCACCACCATATGGACAACACACTCAGTTCATGGAGCATTTGGAGTGGTTAAGGAACCAGCCATGCGACCTAAAGGTCCCAATAAGCAGTATGGCTGAAATGCCTTTGGCCCTAACCCCTAACTGCCCCAGGCAGGTGTGCTCACTTTACTCAGTGTGTGTATATGTGTGTGTTTCGCAGAGGAAGTGGTGAATCATCCTCAGCCAAGCAGTGACAATGATGTGATGGTGGTTGGGGTGTTTGAATGTATGGAACAGGGAACTGAACCGAGGACCTATAGATCGCAAGGCTGGTCCTTTGAACCACAAAACTACGACTGCCCTTAACAGGCACAAGATTGACAATAAGAAAAAGCAAACTGTGCACATTGGCTTTGAACCCACCTTTTGGCGGCTGGGATCTGCGATCGAGTCTCTCTGTAAATGGACAGTTACAGTTATCAGAGCTGAACTGCTCCACGGGTCTGTCAAACAGTGTAAATACATTTCAACATGTGAATGAGAAATTGTATGTGTGTGACACACGAACCTCGAGTTAATCTCCTGAATGACTGGTTTGCTTTTGGTACGAATGTTCTGTTCTGTCAACGAGCCCATGAATTTTCTGTTTTTCAAAATCTTTATGTCTACATTAAAATCAGAAAGACAACATATTAATAAGTAAATAAATAAATATACAAAATCATGTTTAAGAAAAGGGGCGGCACGGTGGCTTAGTGGTTTAGCACGTTCGCCTCTCAGCGCTAGGGATTCCCGGTTCGAATCCCCATCTGGGTGGAGTTTCCATGTTCTCCCTGTGTCCGCGTGGGTTTCCTCCGGGTTCTCCGGTTTCCTCCCACAGTCCAAAAACATGGATCAAGTTAATTGAATTCTCAAAATTGCCCCATATAGAGTGTGTCTGTGTGAGTGAGTGTGTGCCCAGCGATGGATTGGCACCCTGTCCTGGGTGTATCTGCCCAGCGCCCGAGATGTTCTCCCCTGGATGGGCATGGGGAACCCCACCGCGACCCTAATAGAGGATAAAGCGGGAGATAATGAATGAATGAATGAATGTTTAAGAAACTTAATGAGATTATTATTGGTACAAATTATTACCATGTGTTTTAAGCTATACTCATTCATTCATTTATGCATTATATTCTGCTTTATCCTCTATTAGGGTCGTGGGGGGGGGGGGTTCCACATGCCCATCCAGAGGAGAACGTTTCGGGCGCTGGGCAGATACACCCAGGACAGGGCGCCAATCTATCGCTGGGCACACACTCAATCACACCGACACACACACAGACACACTCTATATGGGGCAATTTGTAGAACTCAAATGACTTGATCCATGTTTTTGGACTGTGGGAGGAAACCGGAGAACCTGGAGGATACTCACGCGGACACGGGAAGAACGTGGAAACTCCACCCAGATGGGGATTCGAACCGGGAATCCCTAGCGCTGAGAGGAGAACATGCTAAACCACTAAGCCACCGTGCCGCCTTAATCTATACTCATAGAATAATATAAAATGTCCTATATTAGGTGGGGACGGCATGGTGGCGTAGTGGTCAGCACATCTGCCTCTCAGTGCTGGGGATCCAGGTTCGAATCCCAATCTGGGAAGAGTTGGCATGTTCTCCCCATGTCTATGTGAGTTTTCACTGGGTTTTTCGGTTTCCTCCCACAGTTCAAAAACATGGATTCAAGGTGAATTGATTGCTCTAAATTGCTTCTATATAGTGTGTGACCAGTGTGACTTGGCTCACAGTCCTGGGTGTGTTTGTCTAGCGCCCAAAATGTTCTCCCCTGGATAGGCGGACCCACCATACAGTCACATGCCACTTCATGGCTTTGTTAACTTCGTAAAAGCAGGTTCGACCCGTTTAGTAAAGTTTAGTGCTCGATTCTGTAACATCCTTGAATTATTTCCACATGATTTAATGTTGACGCGTCAGCTTTGAGGATGAACACATGAACACAGCACACTGATCAATCCTGAGTAAATGAACAAATGATATGTGATAAATGAAGTATACGCACCTCTGCACAGTTCCAAACCATATTTGTTTTCCAGTCCTTCTAATGATACAGCAATCAGGAACTGCTGGAACAATGCGTCTTTCTGTGAAGGGAAACACGAGGAAGAGTCGATAATATCAAGCAAAGGAAAACCAGATGGTTTAACATGGGTGCTAAGTAATTAGGCCATTGACCTAGTTTGGAAGTGCCGAACCCTGAGTACATCGAAAGTTGCTAATCAGAAGAATCAGAATAACCTTTATTGCCATTATAATTTTCATTACAATGAAATTTGGGTGCAACTCCAAAGGAGTAAGTATGAATAATTTAAGTAAAAATAAGGCACAATATATACAAACAATATGAAATACCCGTATCGCACAATTTTCACTAGAACATATTACACTTGGTATATATTGCACACATTTATTTTAATGCGAGTCTGTGAACAACAGCAGGACCCTAAACATTCACTGCTCCATGAATGCTGGATCACAGCCACCCTTTAGAATGTGCAGAGGTTTATACCTATACATTATTATACTTTATTATATTACTTGACCAAGGACTGTCCACATGGGGCAATATTCCTGCAGAATGATTAGGTTTTTGGGGTCTTTAGTGGCTCTTTTTAGTGGTCTTTTATGTGTTGAGCAAATGCCCCAACCACTAAAACGTCACTGCTCAGCATGTTTTATTTATATTGTAAAACACTGTAATAAACCTTTATCTCTCACACATGTGTGCGCACACACACACACACACACACACACACACACACACACACACACACACACACACCTGGCATTTCTGGAAGAATTCCTCATTAATGACGACATCATAGACGGTGCAGCTGTTTGAACCTGGAAGGTAAAAGGCATTTAAACATTTTAAAAGACCACAAAACAATAAATAATATCATCATGTCTGCAACCTGTACTGGGTTGATACATGCTGAACCCCAATTGACAATTTCCAGAACATAACAATAGAGCATTAAAGTATCATTGTTACGCCCATAAATGCTATTTTATGTCTAAGCAAAAAAAAAAAAAAAAAAAAAAAAAAAAAAAAAAAAAGAAAGGTAAATTTTCAAAAAAAACAGAATTTATTTCTGCACATCCTTACATACTATGGTAAATAAATGTGTTCAGAACCAAGAAATTATACAGAATTTATTTTTCTGCATGATCACAAAAGTATTTAAAGAGTAATGTAACTGCATAACTGTATAGAATGACATATTATATGTCACAAATTATTATAATATTGCATTTATTTTCCAATGACATAAAAAAATAAAAGAATATTAAATTTATTTACAATAGAATGAGATTAAAGTCATTAAAAAAAAATAAAAAAAAACCCATTAATTTTATTACTATTGAAAAGCCTATTTAGACCAAAGCACTAAGCAGTTTTAAGAAACTACTGAATGAAGACGCATCTCTAACAAATACCTGTTGTAGGAAAAAAAAAGGGGGGGGGGGCACAGCATCAGGTGGCGATCAGGTTTGATGAATTTACAGTGTAGTTGGTTTTCTCCATAACTTCTGACTTGTAATGTTCTCATTTATACATCGCTTTGGATAAAAGCCTCTGCCAAATGACTAAATGTAAATGTAGACCTGGAGTGCCAAACATGGCGCCGAGTATAAAATGTCACCACGACGTCAGGTTTACAGCACATCCACTCTGCTTTTATATCATTTTATTCAGAAAGCACTCACTGTTATCCATTTCAGCGTGAGCCTCGCCAAGACTCATAGGCACTTTATAACCAGTGGGGTCGTCTGACTCCAGCAGTTCAACTAGTGCCTGCTGAGACATGGGAGGAGGAGGTGGGACATCTGCTGACTGACAGATGTTCACAAAGACTTTCTGCTTGTCTGGTAAGGTGAAGGTCTTGACGCACATGCCTGAAAAATAAAAAAATAAACAAACAAAAAGCAAAAAAACATCTTTATTTTTAAGAGATTGCTGATATGCAACTACAAGAACAAACAGGACACGCTCTTTTTCTCCTGAATGTTTTTCATATTTCAGGAAGACCTGCATATTCAGTTCATCCAGATGTCCTTCTTCACGCAACACTGGTGCACTGAGCCGTACCCCCCCGATGGCTGGGACAATGCAATAAATCAAATGAACTATCAGCACATCGTTGAAATGTGAGAGAAAACTGAGGATTATTGGAGAAAGCCCACACAGGTACAGGGAGAGCATTTAAACTCCACACAGATAAGAATGTGCTCTTGAGAAACAAACATACTGCTGTGAGGTGGATGAGCAAACTGCGGCGCCACCATACTTCTAAAAAACACAACCAATTTTACCTAAAATATCACATAGCTGCGTTTATCCCCAAAGTTAGGATAAGACCTGCTTAATCCAATTATTTATTTAGTTATTTTTAAAAACTTTTTCTGTATATTAAGTCTGAGAAACGTACCTGGTATCGGGCAGATCACTTTGGAAGGCATACCCTCACCTGGCATTTTGCCCACAGCCTAAAGGTCAAATTAAACAGTCAAATGTTTAGACTTTTTATTTTTACACAAAAATGCCAAATATTGTGAATGTATTCCAGTTGTTTAGTCTTTTAATAAGAATCAGTCACGGTGTTCGACTTAACCTGAAATAGTCGCTTCATATAGTTAAAAAAAAAAAAAAAAAAGCAACGTTAGGAAACGCCCTCTTCTTGCTCCGTTCTCCATTTCCTCCACTTATCATACAGATGGACTTTGTAGTTTTATAATTACAGACTGTAGTCCATCTGTGTTCTTTGTTGTTGTTAGAACCCCTGTTGGTTCTCAGGAGCATCACAGAACAGGTATCATTTGGGTGGTGGATTGTTTGTTGTCAAAACAAACAATTCTTTTCAGGTAATCATAGTTAAAGTTACCTGCAGTATAACGTTGTTTGTATTTGTTATAATTAATTAATTACCTGCAGTATAACGTTGTTTGTATTTGTTATAATTAATTAATTACCTGCAGTATAACTTTGTTTGAATCTGTTATAATTAATTAATTACCTGCAGTATAACTTTGTTTGTATTTGTTATAATTAATTAATTACCTGCAGTATAACTTTGTTTGTATTTGTTATAATTAATTAATTACCTGCAGTATAACTTTGTATAACTTTGCAGTAGAAGGTTGTATTTGTTATAATTAGTTAATTACCTGCAGTATAACGTTGTATTTGTTATAATTAGTTAATTACCTGCAGTATAACGTTGTATTTGTTATAATTAGTTAATTACCTGCAGTAGAAGGTTGTATTTGTTATAATTAGTTAATTACCTGCAGTAGAAGGTTGTATTTGTTATAATTAGTTAATTACCTGCAGTAGAAGGTTGTATTTGTTATAATTAGTTAATTACCTGCAGTAGAAGGTTGTATTTGTTATAATTAGTTAATTACCTGCAGTATAACTTTGTATTTGTTATAATTAGTTAATTACCTGCAGTAGAAGGTTGTATTTGTTATAATTAATTAGTTAATTACCTGCAGTATAACGTTGTATTTGTTATAATTAATTAGTTAATTACCTGCAGTATAACTTTGTATTTGTTATAATTAGTTAATTACCTGCAGTATAACGTTGTATTTGTTATAATTAATTAGTTAATTACCTGCAGTATAACGTTGTATTTGTTATAATTAGTTAATTACCTGCAGTAGAAGGTTGTATTTGTTATAATTAGTTAATTACCTGCAGTATAACTTTGTATTTGTTATAATTAGTTAATTACCTGCAGTATAACGTTGTATTTGTTATAATTAATTAGTTAATTACCTGCAGTATAACGTTGTATTTGTTATAATTAATTAGTTAATTACCTGCAGTATAACGTTGTATTTGTTATAATTAATTAGTTAATTACCTGCAGTATAACGTTGTATTTGTTATTAGTTAATTACCTGCAGTAGAAGGTTGTATTTGTTATAATTAATTAGTTAATTACCTGCAGTAGAAGGTTGTATTTGTTATAATTAATTAGTTAATTACCTGCAGTATAACGTTGTATTTGTTATAATTAGTTAATTACCTGCAGTAGAAGGTTGTATTTGTTATAATTAATTAGTTAATTACCTGCAGTATAACGTTGTATTTGTTATAATTAGTTAATTACCTGCAGTATAACGTTGTATTTGTTATAATTAGTTAATTACCTGCAGTATAACGTTGTATTTGTTATAATTAATTAGTTAATTACCTGCAGTAGAAGGTTGTATTTGTTATAATTAATTAGTTAATTACCTGCAGTATAACGTTGTATTTGTTATAATTAATTAGTTAATTACCTGCAGTAGAAGGTTGTATTTGTTATAATTAATTAGTTAATTACCTGCAGTATAACGTTGTATTTGTTATAATTAGTTAATTACCTGCAGTAGAAGGTTGTATTTGTTATAATTAATTAGTTAATTACCTGCAGTATAACGTTGTATTTGTTATAATTAGTTAATTACCTGCAGTAGAAGGTTGTATTTGTTATAATTAGTTAATTACCTGCAGTATAAGGTTGTATTTGTTATAATTAATTAGTTAATTACCTGCAGTAGAAGTTGTTGATAAAGTTCCTCTTGTCTCTGCTGATCCAATTCGTTCCTCAGAAGTGACGAATCCGTTTCCATGGCGACGGTCCTACGAAACACGCACACTGCAGCTACTCCAGAAACTTAAAACCCGATATTTGAGAAATAAAACGCCGGAATAAATTACAATTACAATTACAATTAATTAATAAACTGAGGAATCGCGATGGCTACGTCACGTTCTCCGTTAGCTTGAGAACCCGAAGCGTCTGGATTAGCACTGCGGTCAAACACACCGCGTTACGACGTTCTTCTCAGCGGGTTGCTCCTTGTTTTGGCTCAATTTAGCAAATAAATTGAAACTTAAACAATTAAATTTAAACTTAAACAGTTAAAAATGAAAGCACGTGTTCATCAGAACGTAGCTATGAAGAAACCCGCCGGTCTCGCTTGTTTTCGCTGTGTTCGAATTTCAAAATAAAAGTGCGACTGTTTACGTTTATTCATTCATTCATTCATTCATTCATTATCTCCCGCTTTATCCTCTATTAGGGTCGCGGTGGGGTTCCCCATGCCCATCCAGGGGAGAAGGTTTCGGGCGCTGGGCAGATACACCCAGGACAGGGGGGGCAATCTATCGCTGGGCACACACTCACTCACACAGACACACTCTATATGGGGCAATTTGGAGAATTCAATTGACTTGATCCATGTTTTTGGACTGTGGGAGGAAACCGGAGAACCCGGAGGAAACCCACGCGGACACGGGGAGAACATGGAAACTCCACCCAGATGGGGATTCGAACAGGGAATCCTTAGTGCTGAGAGGAGAACGTGCTAAACCACTAAGCCACCGTGCCGCCTGTTTACGTTTAATAATAATAATAATAATAATAATAATGATAATAATAATAATAATAATTCATTCATTCATTATCTCCCGCTTTATCCTCTATTAGAGTCATGGGGGGGTTCCCCATGCCCATCCAGGGAAGAACGTCTCGGGCGCTGGGCAGATAGATCCAGGACAGGGCGCCAATCCATCGCTGGGCACACACTCACTCACACAGACACACTCTATATGGGGCAATTTGGAGAACTCAATTGACTTGATCCATGTTTTTGGACTGTGGGAGGAAACCGGAGAACCCGGAGGAAACCCACGCGGACACGGGGAGAACATGGAAACTCCACCCAGATGGGGATTCGAACCGGGAATCCCTAGCGCTGAGAAGCGAACGTGCTAAACCACTAAGCCACCGTGCCGCTAATAATAATAATAATAATAATAATAATACAAAAAAATACCACTTCTGCGAATAATACAATTTTAATTATACTGCCAGTTTACTCAAATAATTACTGGTTAATATTGTAATATAGGCGGCACGGTGGCTTAGTGGTTAGCAAGTTCGCCTCTCCCGGTTCGAATCCCTATCTGGGTGGAGTTTCCATGTTCTCCCCGTGTCTGCGTGCGTTTCTTCCGGGTTCTCCAGTTTCCTCCCACAGTCCAAAAACATGGATCAAGTCAATTGAGTTCTCCAAATTGCCCCATATAGAGTGTGTCTGTGTGAGTGAATGTGTACCCAGCGATGGATTGGCGCCCTGTCCTGGGTCTATCTGCCCAGCGCCCGAGACGTTCTCCCCTGGATGGGCATGGGGAACCCCACCGCGACCCTAATAGAGGATAAAGCGGGAGATAATGAATGAATGAATATTGTAATATAGCAGATTAGTTGTTAAGTCTTTTTATGTCCATGTCATTTATGCACTTGCAAAAGAAGAATAAAGGTGTTTATTATATTTATTTACATAAATATATTTTATATTATATTTATATATTTGGTAAAAAATAATAATAATTATTGTTATAATAATAATAATAATAACTGAAGCAAATTCAGTTGAAGAATTTAACAATTAACAAAGCAGTTTAACAAACAAAAAACATTAATAAAAGTTGAAAAAAATAATTTTGCTACAAAAAATTATTACTTACAAGAGCTGATAAGATTCAACTATATACAGTTCCGACTTTGAAGAAGTTTAAGGAAAACCTTCTTTTTTTTTGTCTTTCTGCAACAGCTGATCTCTTCTGTACACACAACCGCTGCCAAAACTATGTACATTACATTAGGTCCTTTCGTTTATTCATTGTACAATACCCAAGCAAGTAAGACTTGTGCAATATTTTACAGCTTCTTCATTAACGACATTAACTTCAGACTTGTAACAAATATTCATATATATAATCAATTTACAGTTCAGAACAGCACACAGCATTATATTAAATATTAATATTCAGGCATTCAAACTTTTACTTTACCATCAACACAAACACTCAATTAAATCTTCTGCAAAAAAAAAATATTAAAATAACAAAAAAGTTTGTTAAATGCTGGTTGATGTTTCATTGTTTTAATGAGTACAAATAACATTACATGTTAGATCAGTTCATCACATTGCCTTCAGATGCAACATGATCCACTAACTGAGTAATGCCATCTCATAAATAATAAAATAATAATGCCTTCTTTATACAAATGTACACCATTGCTTTGATTGCCACAACAATAATATTAATATTACTATGTGGAAACCGTATTGACAAAAAAAAAATTGCTTATTCATTCATCCAGAGGAGCATTTGTAAGTTCAGACACTGGTGTTGGAAGAGAGGGCCTGCATTGTAACCTCTGTTCTAATGCAGACCAAATTTGAGGCGAAGTCAGAGCTTGGGGGCATGCAATTGTCCACGATGCATTTACTTGGACTGAATGAAATACCAAAATTCCATGATTAAGGTGTGTGTCCCAATAAAATTTTGTCCATACAGTGTAGAATAAAGCCCACATTGAGAATTATTGCTCAACAGCCAACAGACCGCTGTATTTTATTGAAATTCATTAATGGCTGTGTTAACTAAGCAAGCGGGGCAACCTGCACTTCCACAAACCCAATACATTAGATCAGATGCACGCTGTGTGTAAAGAGAACATAGCATTTCCAGTGACAACAGATTCTGAGTTTACATTCTGACCTCATGTTGTCCTTCAAAGTAGATTATCTTCTGAACAAGCTTTAAGAGAGCAAGACGGAACGTCTTTTTTTTTTTTTTCTTCTTTTTTTTAATACACTGTATAATGCCACTCCTGGAGCCGAGGGCCGCAGCTGTGCTGTGCTACCACATAAACCACTAATCAGTTTCTTTACATCATCCCCCCAACAGATTTCAACTGTCCCCCCCCCCCCACATCTCACAATTCACAGCGTTTGAACAGCCATTAAGAAATCAATGCTAATAGGTTAACGCTACAATCGCTTTGCCACCGAACAAAATCTGCCAATCTGCATATACAGAGCGATCACGCTGTATGAGACGTGACGCGTGTAATACAGTCCAGAAAATAAATGATTGTTTGGCCGAATGTTACATTAGGACCTTATAACAATTAGTAGCGACAATCAGCATTGCTTCTTTTAGCTTTAAAGCTGCACCATGTAAACAAATCGTACAAGAGTTGTAATGTATTCATGTATCTTTAGACTGAAATGGCATCACGTCGAAGGAAAAACAATAAAGATACACACTTAGGCGCTGGTCAGGTACACCCAGGGCACTAATCTATCACTGGGCACACACTCACTCACACAGATACACACACTATAGAGGGACCCAGGTGTGATTTTTTTATATATATATATATATTTTAAATAGGGGCAATGTAGTGCAGCTAAATCAAAATGTATACAGCACAACAAGATCCACCGACTGAAGGATGCCTTCGCGCCAGCATCGATGGAGTGGGTATTGATTTGTACTGTCTGGTCAGTTTATCATGGCCATAAGTATATAGTTCACACTGTGATGCCGTTCCAGTGTTTCCAGATTGTTAAACAAGCAATTTTAGACATTTTGCACAAATATTAGCAAAGACAGAAACAATTAAGGAGTTCAGCATCAGCGTGAGAAGATCTGGCATGCGATCATTTCGTTCCATAGCGGCCCGATCGGATGAAAAAGCAAGGTGGAGTGGTTCAAGTGGTCTGGAAATGTCCTGGCCAAGATATCAGTGAAATGGTTTGAGGGTATGAGAGGAGCTGTACTTTAACACATCTGAAGAACGTGATGTATTAGTTGATCCAGTGATTTTTCTGTAAAGTTCTTATACTGTAAAAAAAATAAAAGAGGAATTCAGAATCATTGTGATGCAATTATTATACACCCATATTTCTGAACATTTTCTTAGAGATGAAACTTACACAGAGTATCGATTGTTTCATTTAGCATTTCCGTTACTTCGTTCTTAAATAGGAAAGAGAAAAATCAATCAACAACATTATACAGACTCCATTATTTATACTCCATTATACAGACTCTTTTAGACAGACAGACAGACAGATAGACAGACAGAATACTTTATTTATCCCAAAGGAAATTTAGCAGTCAGCTGCAGTATCAGTACAATAAAATAAACAGTATTATAATAGAGGGAATGAATAAAAAAAATACATTTACAGTTATAAAGTGTCAAAAGGGTACTATTAAAACTAAAAATAAAGCATCCAAACATTAGGGTTTAAGAGGATGATGATGATCAAATCAATCTGGTAAGTGATGAAGGTGACAGTAACACAGTACCTGCTTTATTGGGTACAGACTGCCATATTCCAAAGGTTCAAGATTGTAAGAATGAGTAAAAAAAGACATATATTTCTATAAATAATTTATTAATTAAGTATTTCATTAATTAATATAGAAAGAAGTTAAGATTGAAATGTTTGAATACACACACACATACAATTACTTGTTTTTGTACTATTAACCATAACCATGTCCTAAGCATAACTCTAACCCAGTGATTCTCAATTATTTTCTGTTAAGCCCCCCCTAGGAAGAAGTGAACTTTTTGCGCCCCCCCCCTTCACATGACAAAATGGGATGAAAAAGTATTTTTACACGCCCACTGTAGTATCATTTGTCTATAAATTTGTTCTAAGTACAGCTCTTTTATAACAATGTCTCCTTATTAACAATAAAGAAAATAAAAAAGAAAGAAATATAGATCAACTTAGAACAAAGAAACATTTTATTAACTTTGTTTTTTAGTTTGTAACAAACGAATGAAATCCTTATTTAAACTAGAAACATTTTTGAACTGACTGGCATTTGATACTGAAACATGAAATTAAATAAAATTAATAATTAATAATAAATTCAAATTCATCAGAAATATTAATTCAGGAGCACAATTTATTATTAACACTTTAACCTACAAAACTAAAATGAATACGACAATTTGTGCTGTTTTTTTTTTTTTTTTTTTAATCAAAATGAGGAAATCGGAACTAATGTCTGAAACGCGTCCGTTTTGCAGCGCACAGCTTTTCTGAAGCAGCTTTCATAAAGCGTTAATATTTGCTGCTTATACGCGTCACGTTTACGATTTAAAAACTCAAGCTGTTATCAGTGTGATCGGGGTGTAATGTCTTTAAGAGACGCCTTCATTTATTTGTCTTCACGCTGTCCGCTGCCAACATTTAAAGACACAGAATACACACTGGTCTTTCTTCGTCTCCAAATCAGTTACAGTGAAGCCAAGCGTTACATACACTTCGACAAATTTCCTCGTTTTAACTTTCGGTTGACTTTTGTTGCTCTCATTATCTCCGCTTTTCTCTCCTCATCTCTGTTAAATATTTCTCCATGTTGTCTCTTGAGGGTTTGTTCATTACACTTAATATCACTTGCTCTGTGATATCTTGTTATGCGCCCCCCCAGCCACCGCACTGCGCCCCCCTAGGGGGGCGCGCCCCACTATTTGAGAAACACTGCTCTAACCATACAGTAGACGATGTTTAATATTAAGGAGGCGTCCCCTGTCCTCAGCACCACAAACAACCTTTAAGTGAGATTAGGATTGCAGTTTTTATATATACAGTTCGACTGGCTTTCACCAACACACACACACATATAAACACGCACACACATAAACACGCACACACATACACTTAAACAGTTGGAAAACTTGTATACACAGCTTATACCCCACAGTTTAGTAGAGTTATAGAGTTATTACCTCTTTATCTTGCGGACGAATTTTACGAATCTTGAGGCAAAGGCCAAGGTTCAGCAGTAAAGAAACTGCCAAAATTATTATTAGAATCAGCACTAAAAAAAAAAACACGTAGATTTATGTTAAAAAAACATAAAGAAGGCAGAAAATATTGATGTGTATGTGTATATAAGTACAAGATCTAATATTATGACGTGTGACACACTTACTTCCCAAGTTAAAGTCAGAGTGTTTAAAAACTGAAAGACAAAAAAAAAAAAAAAAAAAAAAACAATGACAGAGATTGAAAACCCACATAAAAGTGTTTAATTTATTAGGTACAGAAAATATTAAGAAGTAAGTAAATAATAAAATAAATAAAACAAGATCTCAGAGGACATTAGGACATCTAAATAACATCTAAACAATACAGATCTAAACAAAACAAAAAATAAAGATAAGAGCTGATATGAAAGTGGAGGCGGCATGGTGGTGTAGTGGTCAGCACATCCACCTCTCAGCACTAGGGATACAGGTTCGAATCCCGATCTGGGTGGAGTTTACATGTTCTACCCGTATCTGTGTGGTTTTTTTTTTTCCAGGTTCTCTTCTTTAGTCCCACAGTCCAAATACAATGGATTCAAAGGTGTATTGGTGGCTCTAAATTGCCTCTAGTTTCTTTTAATAATGTGTGTGTGTGTGTTGAGCGATACACTGTCCAGGGTGTATGTGTCCAGTGCCTAAAACATTCTCCCGTGGATAGGCATGGGAAAGGATGTAAAGGATTAAGCTAAAGATAATGAGATGATATGGAAATTACCCCAATATAGTGTGTTTGTGTGCGTGGGTGAGTGTGTGCCAAGTGATAGGAATGTATGAATAATTAAAACTCTTACAGTTGTTCAGGAAAGTCTGTGATTTGTTCGCATTTGTCACTGCAGCTGCATGAAAAATATAAATATGTGATTAGCACTGAAACTTCATGCTTTTTAAATTTTTTCTATTTCATTTTAACACTCCTGACCCGCGGACTATGCGGACGTCGTAATCTTCTAAGATACAAAGTAATGGATGGAGAGGTTATCACAAAGAAACCAAAGTGCTTCCTTTCTTTCTAAACTAAATGAACAGGTCCTTAACACAGGTTCCTGTAAAGTCTGCAGATTCCCTTTTTGCAACATCAGCAGAATCAAGACTATAAAGCACAGAACCAGTCAGACGTTTTATACACGCCGCGTCTAATTGATGCAGCTGACAGAGGTTCCGCTAACGGTCTCGCCGCAGGATTTTAAAGAGAGGTGAGACGCAGTGCGTGAAAATTGGAAGCAGCGTTTTCAAGGACGGGGGCTTGTCGTCTTGTTCATTTTGTAAACACCAGGAAACAAATAAAAGGACTATGAACTATTCCAGTAAGTATATACATGTTAAAAAGCAGCAGTGAGTAGCAACCTACAGCTGTTGTCTTGTGTGTATGTCGTTTAGAACCTCATATTCATAAAACTGAAACACTTGAAAATACAAAGACTTGAAACACAACACAGGTGATGTAGTGTTTCTGTCTTGAGTCATCAAAGTCGTCATGTTTAACGATGCAATTAGGATTCCTGCACCATTTTCATTTTAGCCATGTGGGTCCTTGAGCAAGACCCGTACCCCTCATTGCTCCAGGGATGCCAACACTGTGTTCTGACCCAAAAGTCGCTTCGGATAAAAGCGTCTACTAAAGCATCTGTTAAGGTGGTTTAGTGGTTTAGCACGTTCGCCTCTCAGCACTAGGGATTCCCGGTTCGAATCCCCATCTGGGTGGAGTTTCCATGTTCTCCCTGTGTCTGCGTGAGTTTCCTCCGGGTTCTCCGGTTTCCTCCCACAGTCCAAAAACATGGATCGAGTCAATTGAGTTCTCCAAATTGCCCCATATAGAGTGTGTCTGTGTGAGTGAGTGTGTGCCCAGCGATAGATTGGCGCCCTGTCCTGGGTCTATCTGCCCAGCGCCCGAAACGTTCTCCCCTGGATGGGCATGGGGAACCCCCCCGTGACCCTAATAGAGGATAAAGCAGAAGATAATGAATGAATGAATGAATAAATGAATGAATGAAAGCGTCTGTTAATTGTAATGTGATGTAGTGTGGTATAGTATAAATGATAACTGATTGATACTTACATTCATTGTAGGTATTCCTCAGTTCGTCAACGTAGTTTTGTGGTACAGAGGGTGTTGCTGTAGGAAAATCATAATAATCGTTTTGGCTATTAATTGTTTAGACATAGATCACGTTCACAAAAACATACTGAATAATATAGCAATACAAAGCTTTACTCTTTGATTTTAAAGTGTGTTCATTTAAACTTATTTCCTCTCGCATTGTCTTTGTTGATGATGATGGCGTGGTCTACATACGCTCATATGCCAGCGTAGTCAGTGGACCAGTTGTGCCAAATCTCAGCAAGAAGGGTTATGCTATTTTTGGTTTGGTTTGGATGCTCGGTTTGACCAAATGTAATTTCTTTGGTCACACATTGTGGATTTTATTGGTACATTGTTGGCATTTCGATATGTGATTGAACATGATACAACATATCATCGAACTTTACTTACATTTTTTTGTGTTCGTTCGTCAGAAAACTATATGGGATGACTTACTGGTACGTTGCTGCTGAGTAGTTAAGGCTGAAATTGAAGTTAATATACCTTGAAAAGAAAAAAAAAAAAAAGGCTGTATGTTGCCGATGGATGTCGTACAGATTTCTACAGGTTAATGATTTAATAGTCAAAAGAATGAACATATAAGCGAACATTGTATAATATGTATTTAACAGACAAAAGTTTTGAGGACGTTTTATCTCAGAACTACATGGAATGACTTACTGGTTCGTTTCTGCTGATGAGTGGACGATGAAGTTGGAGTTACTTGACCTTGAAAAGAAACAAACAAAATAGGTCTGCTGTATGTTGCGGATGGATGTTGCACAGATTTATAGAGGTTAATGATTTAATAGTAGAAATATTGAAAAGAATGATTATACAAGCTAATATCGTATAATATGTATTTAACAGACAAAAGTTTTGAAGTCGTTTTGTCTCAGAACTATATGGAATGACTTACTGGTTCGTTTCTGCTGATGAGTGGACGATGAAGTTGGAGTTACTTGACCTTGAAAAGAAACAAACAAAACAGGTCTGCTGTATGTTGCCGATGGATGTTGTACAGATTTCGACATGTTGATGATTTAATAGTAGAAATATTCAAAAGAACGATCATATAAGCGAACATTGTATAATATGTATTTAACAGACAAAAGTTTTGAGGACGTTTTGTCTCAGAACTATATGGAATGACTTACTGGTTCGTTTCTGCTGACGAGTGGACGATGAAGTTGGAGTTACTTGACCTTGAAAAGAAACAAACAAAATAAGTCTGCTGTATGTTGCCGATGGATGTTGCACAGATTTCTACAGACAGATGATGTAAGGGTAGAGGGCACAGGGCAAGCTCAGTGCTCAGTGGTTAGGGTGTTCGGCTATCAATCTGAAGGTTGGGGGTTCAAATCCCAGGTCCATTGAAGTTATCAATGTGGGTCCTTGAGCAAGACCCTTAACCCTCATTGTTGCAGGGATGTTGTGATTGACCCCGTGCTCACCTTGTAAGTCGCTTTGGATAAAAGTGTCTGCTAAATGATCTAATGTAAATGTAATGTAAATGTAGAAATAAGATTATATAAGCAAGCATTAACCTTTTCTCAAAGGTGTTTTTAAACTGCACTAAAACAATAATGTACAAATTAAATTTCTCTGTAATATTTTTGTAACTGATGTGCACATTAAGTAAGATTATTTTGGCTTAGATCGGACATTCATACTCTATTTTCTGCTGACCCACCAGCCCCATAAATTGTAAGACGTGGTCCACATACTCTCACGTTTCAGCCAAAAGTGTCTCACATGTAGGTAACACTGGACAAATTGGCGCCAGGCATGGTTTCAAACACATGAGCTACTTATGAAAAACACATTGCGCTGCGTCCTACATTTATTTAATTTGAGATCAAATTTAGGGCGTGTGAGTTATAAAACTGTTTTATTATGCGGTTTGCCAGCACCAGAAGATTTGCAAAATTTGTATCTGCCGTTTAGTAGGTGTCATACAAGCCAGCTTTGATCATTCAGTACATCCAGGAACACTGACTTCACCTCTCTACACTCAAACACTGGATATTAATTAGGTCAGGTTGTGTTCATTTCAGTACCTTGTTGTTCTAAACAACACTCTTTTTAAAACTTTTTAAAGCAACAAGTTAAAGAAACTGAAACTGAAACACTCCAGCAAGAGAAGCTGAGGTTAAATGACATTAAACAGAAAAAGACAAGTGTCTACTGTATGTCGCCAAAGGCAGATTTCTACAGATAAAGAGCTAGACAAACATCTGGACCACACAGATAGAACCGTGCCCCTGAGAAACTAATTCTGAAGATTTCTCTGGGAGGTGGATAAAACTGTACGTAAGGCTAAATCACATCGTTTTTAAAGAAATATCCCAAAACACATCTTTTCCACAAGCACTTGCTATGAAAACAGGTATCATTTGGGTGGCGGATTGTTTGTTGTCAGTTCTGCAGTGACACTGATGTGGTGAGGGGGGTTCTAGTGCAGCAGTAGTTTCATTTCTCCACCTCAGTGACACTGCTGGGATAGGAATAATGCCCCCACCAGATAACCCCTGCTCTGTGGTGGTACTATTGGTGTTCTGAGCATTAGAATAGAGTACACAGTATGTACTGTAGAACACAAACAGATGGACTACAGAGTGGAATTGTAGAACTGCAAAGTCCATCTTTACAGTAAGTGGAACTGAGAACATGGACAATAAGTGGACCATAAATAGGGCGTATCCAAACGTTTGACTGCTACTGTGTGTGTGTGTGTGTGTGTGTGATTTTCCTGGATATTTAGGACCCATAACAGGGTTGCATATGACTTCCTGATACACCAAAGTGTAATATGAGGTGATCTAGAGACCAAATACTTTAAGTCATTCATCAACGTAGAAAAGATTAAATAATACACATTCTTGACCTTGCACTAATAAGACAACAGTTAGCTGAGCTGTTATACAAGTTGTACTGACAGAGAGGACACATGGTATTTACTTCAAATATTTTAAATGGCCCCAGTGTTGTAGCTCACCAAGACATGACATTAAAATAAAGAAACAATCAATCCAGGTTCAAATCCCGATCTGGGTGGGTTTCCTTTCAGCTCTCTGGTTTCCTCCCACAGTCCAAAAACATGGATTTAAGGTCAATTGAATGCCCTAAATTGCCATTACATAGTGTGCCTGTGTGAGTGTGTGTCCAGCGATGGTTTGGCGCCCTGTCCTGGGTGTAACTGCCCGGCGCCCGAAATGTTCTCCCCTGGATGGGAAGAAAGCTGGTCCTCTAACATTAAGAATAGTGAGGGAGGGTGTATAAGCAGGCTTCACTACTGTCCCGTAAACTTTCCCTTTAACTCTGACAGATACCCGTCTACCGCAGATCACTCCTGCAACTCTACAGGGGGTTGTGGTCGCTCAGTGGTCAGGGTGTTGGGCTATCAATCTGACGGTTTTGGTCCAAGTTCACTGAGGTTACCAATGTGGGACCTTTAGCAAGACTCTTAACCCGTATTGCTCAAGAGGGGCTTCCCAACCATTACATTGGAATACTATTGCTATAATTGTAAGTCGATTTGGATAGCCACCCACTCTACCCAGATTACCCTTTGTCTTTCACCTCTCTAGAACATTCTTTATTAATAGCGCTATATCAAAAAGAACTCTCAAATAAAAGTCCTACATGCAACATTGTAAGAGTGTTTGTTGCCAGGTTTTAAATCTAATTAGTAGTGCATAGCTGGTAAAGGCATATCTTATACAGGAAGAACATACAAACTGCACACGAAAAGAGCTTCTTCAGGTCTTCTCGCATAGAGGACACGGTAATGTACAAATTAATTAATTAATTCATTATCTTCTGCTTAATCCTATATTAGGGTCGCGGGGTGGGGGGGGGGGGTTCCCCATGCCCATCCAGGGGAGAAGGTTTCGGGCGCTGGGCAGATACACCCAGGACAGGGCGCCAATCTATCCCTGGGCACACACTCACTCACACAGACACGCATGCATACACACTCTATATGGGGCAATTTGGAGAACTCAGTTGACTTGATCCATGTTTTTGGACTGTGGGAGGAAACCGGAGAACCCGGAGGAAACCCACGCAGACACGGGGAGAACATGGAAACTCCACCCAGATGGGGATTCCAGGAATCCCTAGTGCTGAGAGGTAAACGTGCTAAGCCACTAAGCCACCGTGCCGCCCTTAATATACAAATTTCTTACAAAAATATATTATATATATATATTATATTTATATTATATTTTATATATATATATATATATATATATATATATATATATATATATATATATATCATATTTTAAAGCAAACAGTTGTAAACTACAAAAAGAAAGATTAAAGCCACCGAACTTTATTTATATATATACTTAAATATCAGCATCCTCACAAGACCAATTCAAAGCTGTTCTGCAGAAAGAAAGCAGGTAAAAGTCTATAACCTTAAGAACGTCATGCTATTAAAGCACAAAACAATACGGTTAGCCAATATTCCTGTGGTTTCACTGGTGGCTTTCCTATAAAGGTGGGGCTCGACTTCAGGAATGCCAACCAACATCACAACAATACATGCTTTCGTTTTCGGAATGACTCGAGATCTATTATCTTAGGATTAATAAAAGAAAGCCGAGTGCCCTATCAATACCTTTCAAACTGGGACCTTTTGTACTTACTCTGTGTAACAGGGCACTGTGTTGAACACGGAGGGCAACCTGAATGAGACAAAAGAGAACGAGGCAAACAAACATTTTAAATCATTTGACTTTTAAATGTATTAACTGTGTGCAATATGAATCTGTTTCATGGTCAAACGCGAATATGCAGTTGTGACATTGAGCAAGATTTACATTCAGATTTAAGACCCCTGACCGCTTCTCTGTGATAAGAAAGCCTCTCATTGTTAGGAGAGTGGCCGTGGGAATTCATTTCCGTCCCGTTATTTAAAAAATAAGCTGTTATATAAAGGATACAAATTATTTAGTAGATGATGACACTTTAATTTCACTTTAGGTTTGTTCATTTGGTCTGAGATCACACACACACACACACACACTGCGACTTGTTTACACCACAAGGTCTGTAATAAATGTTAATGTATTCTGAAACACTGACCTTTGTTAGGACCCACATTTTACATACTAGTGGTCAGAAAGATTGTATTATTTCCAAAACTCTTTTAGCATTCATTTATTTAAGGGATGTGACATGTGATGAATGGTGTAAAAGTTATAACAACGGTTACTGTCTGCTTCTAAACAATGTTCTCTTTTAACGTTGCATCAAACTAACACAAGCCCACTTATGCACGGCGAGCATGCTCCATATAAATTCACTGTTTATTCTGCAGATGGTTACTGGGTTGTGCTCTGCTAAAGAGAAACAACCCAGTAACATGACACTACCACCACCATACCTGGGGCAGGTGTACATTTGTGATTAAGGAACCAGCCTTGCAACCTGAAGGTCCCCGGTACGATTCTCAGTCCCACCAAGACCTAACCATTATTGCTCCCCGGACGCAGTGTACCATACCACTCCGGGCACGTGTGCTCACTTCACTCAATGTAAATATATGTGTGTATTTCACTGGTAGAGTACTATAGACAAAAATAAAATATCACATCACAGTAGAGCTATTTCTTTAAAAACTATTTTTTGGTTTTTGAAAAACACACCATTTGGAGATTTGTTTAATCTAGTCTGAATCTATTGGCGCATGATAGAGTTTAAAGGCAAATCTAGAAATGGGTAAACTTTAAGACACAACAGGGCATGAATTATGGGGTGATTGTGTGTGTGTGGGGGGGGTTATAATTGAACACCCCAAAAAGGTTAAAAAGTGTCAAGACAACTGTAACTTTGCTTATTGGTTTCCCTTCACACCCTGAAGAAAAACTTGAAACCCCCCCCCATTTTATTCATGATGCATGAATGTATGAATCTAAATCTGTGTTTGATAACAAACCTTTAAACGAGAAGATAACAGAGACATATATACTCACTTTTTTCAACCTCACAATTTTTTGAACAGGGGCAGGCTAAATGAGAAAGACACAAACAAAAAGTTTATATATATATATATATACATTCATTTTAAATATGTTGTATTTGCAAACATGTAATTGTAACATTGCACTCGTGTTAATAAACATACATAAAAATGATATTAACGTTTCCATGTTCTCCCCGTGTCCGCCAACAGTCCAAAAACAACATGGAGTCAAGGTAAATTGGCTTCTCTAAATTGCCCATATATGTGTGTGTATATATATATATATATATATATATATTCATTCATTCATTATCTCCCGCTTTATCCTCTATTAGGGTCGCAGTGGGGTTCCCCATGCCCATCCAGGGGAGAACGTCTCGGGCGCTGGGCAGATAGACCCAGGACAGGGCGCCAATCCATCGCTGGGCACACACTCACTCACACAGACAAACACTATATGGGGCAATTTTGAGAATTCAATTGACTTGATCCATGTTTTTGGACTGTGGGAGGAAACCGGAGAACCCGGAGGAAACCCACGCAGACACGGGGAGAACATGGAAACTCCACCCAGATGGGGATTCAAACCGGGAATCCCTAGCGCTGAGAGGCGAACGTGCTGACCACTAAGCCACCGTGCCGCATATATATATATATTATACACACACACACACACTGTATAATGTAAGTGTGTGTCTACAAAACAAATACAGTCTAAGTCTAAACCTGCTGTCTAAACACTGAAATGTAAAAGTAAAAGGAAAGGACACCAGAGGAAGTAAGAATGTTGTGAAAAGCTGCCTGTGCAGAATGTTACTTATTAAATGTGTTCAAAGTTACTGATTTGCTCAATAAGACATGATCATATCGTTAAAACTACTAATGAAAGCAGGAAAAACAGATGTAAACAACAGATCCCTTATGGTCTGAGAAGTTCCATTACGAAAACCCTTTACCTGTTTTTCTTACATCCAAGGAACATACGTTTTTATACATATGTTCAAATTGCTCCACAGTTATATAACTGCTGCTGTATGAATAGTTGCAGGCATGTGTTTCACAGAATGTATTAATTTTACTGCTATTCTTCTCCGTTAGATTTCCCTGTGGAGAATAAAGCAAAGGACATTGTAATGTCAACATCTCAAACTCTAAGTCAGCTAAGGTATTCAGTGTGTAGCACATGTTCACCTACCAGTTTCGTCAGCATTTCTTCATATGCCCAAATAACAGTATCATCTTTGGATGTATTGTTATGACATTTTGGGTAAGAATATTGATTTGCTTTATAACTTGAACAGATCATCGTAATAACAGAAAGAAGAGTATGTTCCCTCTAAAATAAAAAATAAATAAAAAAATATAAAATATATATAATATAAAATATAATACTATATACATTTGCCATTATATATATATATATATATATATATATATATATATATATATATATATATATATATATATATATATATATATACATATATATATATATAATAAAATGAACTGTCCAACCTTGGATGTCTCTCCAGGACAAGTAAAATTTTTTATTTGAAATATGTGATCCTTCAATAACTTGGACGACTACAACAACAAACACACAAACTCATTTAAATACAAGAGAAGTAAAGCATCAGTAGAACTGAACCACTTTTGTCTTTTCCATTCATCTTGTACAACACATAACTGTTGCACTTTACACACACACACACACACACACACACACACATCAAATTATTTTTAATAAATTAAAGTTAACTGTATCAGAAAACTTACAAATGTTGAATCAAAGTTCATTTCGATACATTCGGCATCACAAATACTGACACACAGCAGAAATCCCTGTGAAAACAGAGGAAGTTGTTATTCTGAACCAAGCACATCATCAGATCGGTACCTCTCCGGTTTCCAATCGAGTCCAACGGTTTAGTTCTCAGTTCCGGATCAGGGAAGTGTTTTAAGTGCATGTAAAGATGCACGTTAATTATTAATATTAGTTTAGACTAAGACCTTTCAATTCCACTGTTATTGCTAAATGAATTTAATTCATTCATTCATTATCTTCCGCTTTATCCTCTATTAGGGTCGCGGTGGGGTTCCCCATGCCCATCCAGGGGAGAACGTCTCGGGCGCTGGGCAGATACACCTAGGACAGGGGGGGCAATCTATCGCTGGGCACACTCTCACTCACACAGACACACTCTAAATGGGGCAATTTGGAGAACTCAATTGACATGATCCATGTTTTTGGACTGTGGGAGGAAACCGGAGAACCCGGAGGAAACCCACGAAGACACAGGGAGAACATGGAAACTCCACCAAGATGGGGATTCGAACCGGGAATCCCTAGCGTTGAGAGGCGAACGTGCTAACCACTAAGCCACCGTGACGCCGAATTTAAATCATTCATAAGTTATCTTTATTTAGGAATTACAAATGCCTTGACAGGCACATAAAACCTATATTATATTTTACAACCTTTATCCAAAGCAATTTAGAAATATCCCAATTCGATGGTCAGGGCACATGGTCAGCCATGACACAGCTCTATAAGAGCGATGAGGCTCTGGTAACTTTGGTTGGGGTTTGAACTCCCGGCGTTCAGATAGCTGACCCGACACCGTAACGACTGAGCCACCACACCCACCACCAAGATACCACCCCATGTGCGTCCAATCATACATTGGCATAAAAAATCTGTTAACAGAAACAAATTAGTTTAAAAAGATGTGGAATTTGAACCCAATCGTCCAGAGCTACTGTGCACAATGTACGTTTTACTCGTTTGAACTTAAATGGCAAGTGGAACCAACCAGTTCATCTTAAGAAGATTTAAAAAACTTACAACCAATAAAGTCCAAAAGTTCAGATCTTTGCCGTTCATTACGTCAACGTTGTGACCATCAGAGCTCATATCCTCATGATTCTGTAGGCCTAAAGGGACACATATTACAGACAAGATATTAACTTCTGATGATATACACTCACCGGCAATTCTATTAGACACAACTCCTCAGTTTTTTTCAGTTCCACTGATCATATAGATTACATTCTGTAGTCAATCTGTTCCTTTACATGCTTTGTAAGTCTACTTTAGTATGTTCTCTGATAATCAGGATCCCCACAGTGGAGGTATTAGGGTGGTGGATGATTCTCAGTGCTGCAGTGATACTGACAAGGTGGTGAGGTGTGTGTTGTGCAGATACGAGTGGCTCAGACCCGGCCGTGCTGCTGGACAGAGAACTGTACTGTACACAAATGGAACTGCCGAACTACAAAGTTCTTCTATATGGTAAGTGAAGAAACTGGATGTATAGATATTTTTAACTACTGTATTTTTTAAATGAACCCTTTTAGTTCCAAATCTTATCCACAAATAAACCACAATGCATAAAAAAAATACCTGAACCTGGCAACCTGCTCTTTATGAAAATATACATTCTTACCCTTTGGCCCCTGAGCCGCTGTATGTGACACTGCTTTCGATTTTTCATGTCTCATTATAACGCACAAAAATGTATTTTAATGTGGGTCACTATTAAAGGGGGTGCTGAAAGCAATTAGTTAACTAATTAACTAATTCTTAAGCCTAAAATAATTAACTAATTCTTAAGCCTAAAAAATATATATTTTTAAGCCTATAAAAGACATTTTTATCTTTTAACAGGATCTTGAAGTTATCTTTAAAATAGAGGATAATTGCTTTTAAAGCTCACTATATGACAGTTTTATTGTGTTTATTGCGTGAGACCAATCATCTGTAACACTATATGCTGCACTATAATTAACGACAGAGGGTTAAAGGTCAGGGAAGTTGTTTACAGAAATTTTTTTTCTAATTCATGTCCAACAAAATGATAATAATTATTTGAACTTTTGACCTTTATCCTACCTAAACTATGAGTGTTTTATAGTACAGGATTAACTCTTATTTCTATTTTTTTATTCGAGTGAAAGCACTTAATATTAAACCTGAGATTTAAATTACATCCATATCTAAAATACATATCTTCTGCTAAAACACATATGATCCCCACACACAATAAATAGAAATAAATTTAGATTAGGACAATATTAAGCAGCAAATTCACCTTAAATCCATGTTTTTGGCAGGTGGAAGGGAAATGGAGAACCCAGAGGAAACCCAGAGGGGAGCACATAGAAACTCCACACAGCACTGGATTCGCAGAAAGGGACATGCTTAGCACCAGACTGTGTCCCCAAATAAGAATACTGTTATGTAAATATCTGTGCTCAATATCTTCTGCTTGATTTTTATTTGGTCGTGGGGGGGTTCCCAATGCCCATCCAGGGAAGATGGGACACTGGGCAGATCCAGAACAGGGAGCTAATCCATCACCGGGACAACACTTACACACACAGACTCGCACACTTGTATGAAGGTGGGATGATATTGTATTTATGCAGAAATTTGAAAAGAATATCATAAAGAGCTGGCACCTTTAAGCACCATGGAACATGAAGGCTTTTACAAGACAGCATTGAATTTTGAAGGAACGCGTTATTGATCATGTGATGTCCGGTCTCCAGTAAAACTATGAAACTGATATCACCACTGAGATTAGAACCCAGTTGCTGTGGGGGTGGGCTTGAGACCTGGATTGCAGAACCATTACCATCATCAATATATTACAATAGCCTTTTCCCATGTGTTTTTTTATGTCCTGTTTAAATAGTATCCATGACATCTGAAGCAACACAATGGTGTGTCAACATCAATGTCTTCGAATACTCAGATCAGAACCTCTACATCAAAAAGTCGACAATTCAGGCGGCTTTTTTTCTATTTATCAAAAAGGAACAGAGAAATGGACAGAAGAAGGACAGACAAACAGACACAATCTCTTCATTACGCCCAAGGGACATTCCACATCATCACAGCGGCAGTGGCAGCTACCGTACAAACAAAGCGTGCAACAAAATTAAAATAGAAATCATTTAAAGAAGGAGCGATTGTTCATGGAATATGAAAGTGAAATACAAAGCAAAAAGTGAAATAAGTACACTGAAAAAGATTGAACTAAATCTAAAGTCAACTGACTTTAATCCTACTTTTTGTTAATGTTTTATTATCAATAAAAAATAGGATTAAAGTCATTTTTTTAAAGCACAAGCAAGATTTAAATCTATTTAAACGATATTCTGACTACAGCATCATGGTGCTTTTCTGTTTAACACACACACGCCCTCTTGTTCTGTTGGCTCCAAAATTTTTTTTCAACGTCTGCATCCCACTTAGAAGAAATACCTGAATCTGAGTCAGCCCAGGCACGTCAGTCACAAAACAAGCCCTGAATAATGCACTGAAACCGAAACCATGCTTATAAAAACAGACTTTTTCCCATACACACAATCCGTATCAATAACTGTCCTCTCTCAGTGATGCATCATTACAAACAAATTAATATGAAATATTGTTATTTATCAGGTCCGTTGGCAGATGCTTTTATTCAATGAGACTTACAAGTTTCCCAATTTGATGATGGGGCTCAGAGTACTGGGTCAGACACAAGATTCCGAGAGCAAACGAAGGCTAGGGCCTTGTTCAAGGGCCCCCACTAGAACACTGCACATTGTTATAAAAGAACAACCTAATGGTGCATTTTTTTTCTTGCCACCGTCACTTCGGCATGCTCTTTAGGGGTTCAGGCTCGGAACTCTGCAAAGCTGCTATAAGACGATGTACTGTTGTAAAAAGAGATGTATTAAGAAAAGCAGCAGAAAATTAAATCTAAACAAGATTTACAAAATATTTTAAAATGTTTAACAAGTGGTGTTTTTTATTTTAAGCAATAATATTTAATTGTACTTTATGAAAGATATACATGCCGCCCGGGGACCAATTGGGGTTAGGGGCCTTGCCAAAGGGCACTTCAGACATATTATTTAGTGGGACCGGGAATTGAACCAGGGACCTTCAGGTCACAAGGCTGGTTCCACAAGCCTACAACTGCCATAAAAATGTTATAACCAGAACCATAACATATTTTCAGTCTAAAGAACATTTTCACCATGCAGATGGTTCTACAAGAGTTAATGGCTCTCTGCGTAAAGAACCCATGGTCTTTTCAAAAAGCTCAATGTGCTTTACGAGTGTATGATATAGGTTCATTATACATTATATAATAAACATGGATTGTTTATAGGTAATTATTCTGTAGTATATTATCAGTGTTTATTTAAAAGCATCAGAAAGATCAGAAAAATACAAATATGAATTATGTAATTATTTCATTCTTTATTTATTATTATTATTAGTAGTAGTATTCATATTAGTATTATTATTGGGGTAGTCGTAGTCCCGGCTTCGATTCTCGGTCCCACCAAGTATTACGGCTGAAGTGCCCTTGGACAAGGCAATAACCCCAACTGTTTTCCGGGTGCCATGAACAGGGCTCATCCCTTAATAATAACAATAATAATAATAAAAGCTGGATAAAGGAGTGACAGTTGAACAGTCGTCCTTAAGTGCTTATTAATGATTACATAACTACATGATGAAAGTATGTAAACCTGCTACATCTTGGTTCTTCAGTTTCAGTGGTTTAAAGTCACGTAAAAATACGATTGGCATTTTTACAAAAATATGAATGATATATTTACAAATATTTTTGAATGAAAAAAACACCATGTTTATACATATATATATATATTTGTGTGTGTGTGTGTGTGTGTGTGTATAATTTTATATAATATTAGTATTATTATTATTGGGGTAGTCGTAGTCCCGGCTTCGATTCTCGGTCCCACCAAGCACTACGGCTGAAGTGCCCTTGGGCAAGGCAATAACCCCAACTGTTTTCCGGGTGCCATGAACAGGGCTCATCACTTAATAATAACAATAATAATAATAAAAGCTGGATAAAGGAGTGACAGTTGAACAGTCGTCCTTAAGTGCTTATTAATGATTACATAACTACATGATGAAAGTATGTAAACCTGCTACATCTTGGTTCTTCAGTTTCAGTGGTTTAAAGTCACTTAAAAATACGATTGGGATTTTTACAAAAATATGAATGATATATTTACAAATATTTTTGAATGAAAAAAACACCATGTTTATACATATATACATATATATATATATATATATATATATATATATATATATATATATATATATATGTGTGTGTGTGTGTGTGTGTGTGTGTATAATTTTATATAATATTAGTATTAGTATTATTATTATTGGGGTAGTCGTAGTCCCGGCTTCGATTCTCGGTCCCACCAAGTACTACGGCTGAAGTGCCCTTGGACAAGGCAATAACCCCAACTGTTTTCCGGGTGCCATGAACAGGGCTCATCACTTAATAATAACAATAATAATAATAAAAGCTGGATAAAGGAGTGACAGTTGAACAGTCGTCCTTAAGTGCTTATTAATGATTACATAACTACATGATGAAAGTATGTAAACCTGCTACATCTTGGCTCTTCAGTTTCAGTGGTTTAAATTCACTTAAAAAAATATGAATAATATATTTACAAATATTTTTGAATGAAAAAAAACCATGTTTATATATATATATATATATATGTGTGTGTGTGTGTGTGTGTGTGTGTGTGTGTGTGTGTAAATATATATATATATATATATATATATATATATATATATATATATATATATATATATATATATATATTGACTTGTAATATTCTCATTTGTAAGTCGCTTTGGATAAAAGCGTCTGCTAAATGACTAAATGTATATATATATATATATATATATATATATATATATATATATATATATATATATATATATATATATATAATATATATAATAAAGAATCATGTCTGTTCAAAGGTTTAAAAAGCCTTTAATTAGGCTGCACGAATAGCACAGCAACGCAACAGCAAAATGAAATGAAAGATGATGAGAATGAAGGCGCCTTCATAATAAACGTGAAGTGGGACCGTAACCCACGCGCGCGCACACACACACACACACACACACACACGCACACTCTCGCACGCGCGCACGCACGCACCTTCGACCCGCGGCTCGGTCCGTCTCGGCTCGGTTCGGCTCGGCGCAGGTAGACGGCGTGCTGGTCAGTCGGAGCCTCCCGTGATGCGAGCTCTGGTTCCGGTTCTGGTCGTGTTCGTGATGAGCTCGTTGTGCAGCCCGCAGGGTTCGAGCCTCTGTCCTCGACTTCTGCTCTCTTACTTTCACTTTTCAGTGAGAGCGGCGGCGCATGAAGGCTCCGCCACGCAGGGAAGCCCCCGTGAAAAATCCCCTCGTGTCCATGCCCCCGTGTCGCTCTCCTCTGCAGCAGTGCAGGGCCGGACGACGGCGCACCATCCCGCACTCAGGTAGCACGTTGTCCTGAACTCCACACTTTTAAGCGTTCAGCTTCACGCCCAGATGCGGGTTGCCAGATCGCCCATTTGAGTTCGAAACCCGAAACCTTAGGGATGGGGGGGGGGGGGGGGGGTCATAGTGGGACGGGGACATCTCACCATTCACCATTATTCGTTTGTCTCATCTCGTCTCATTATCCATCCATCTATTATCTTCTGCTTTATCCTCTATTGGGGGGGGGGGGGGGTTCCCCATACCCATCCAGGGGAGAACATCTCGGGCACTGGGCTGATACCAATCCATCGCTGGGCACACACAGACACACTCTATATGGCGCAATTTGGAGAACGCAATTGACTTCATCCATGTTTTTTGGACTGTGGGAGGAAACCGGAGAACCCGGAGGAAACCCACGCAGTCACGGGAAGAATATGGAAACTCCGCCCAGATGGGGATTCGACCCGGGAATCCCTAGCGCTGAGTGCCAACCACAAAGCCACCGTGCCGCCCTCGTCTCATTATCTTCTGCTTAATCCTCTGTTAGGGTCGCGGGTTCCCCATGCCTATCCAATGGAGAACGTTTCAGGTGCTGGGCAGACACACCCAAGACAGGGCGCCAATCTATCACTGGGCACACACTCACTCACTCAAACACTTTCTATAAGGGCAATTAAGTAGGGGGGGATTTAAAGCAGCCAATTCACCTTGAATCCATGTTTTTGGACTGTGGGAGGAAACTGGAGAACCTGGAAGAACACAAAAACTCGGCCCAGATCGGGATTCGAACCTGGATCCCCAGCACTATGCTACCGTGCCGCCTCTTATTCGTTTGTGATCCATTCTCTTCCGCTCAATCCTCTTCCAGGTTCTCAGTGATTCCCCAATGCCCATCCCGGGGAGGGTGTTTCGGGTGCTGGGCAAATACACCCAATCTATCACTGGGCACACAATCTGTGGGGGAGAACCGAAGAAACCAGAGGAAACCACACGGACGCGGGTGTTCAGGGGGAGAACCTTGATCCCCAGCGCTGAGAGGCGAACCACCATGATTTGATTGTGAATACGATTAATCAATAAGACGAATTAACACGTCCATCTTATTATATAAATATCGTTTAAATTTTGGAGGAAAAAAATTATACGCTCTCCAAAATTTGACAGGGTCAATTAAGGAGGCTGTCTGACAATAAACTTTCATACAAACGATGGAAAAATGTCAAGCCTCTGTCTTCCTGTTTGAACATGACGTTGATTATATTATAAGAAATAAAATGCACATCAGAACAAATGTGTTTCTCACATCTTCCTCATAATGGGCTTCTCAAACGCTTTGACGCTGAATAAAAGCTTTGAGGCTAAATATACTGCACTAAAGAGAGCCAGTGATCCAAACGCGCCTCCATATGGGTATCGATTTGTCTTGACCAGACCCACAACACGGGGGAATAAAATGATGACGTCTAAATGATGTTTAAGGAAAGGCATTCACTATGTGTTTCCACCATCACCATCACAATCAAGGGTATTATGTTAAAAGCATGTTCGAACAATGAATTGATTTTTGAGAGTAATCCCAAAGTAATAAATACAACAAATTGCAAGGTGGCTAAAGACTAATGTTTGATAATAATGAATAATAATAAATAAAAGAATAATGAAATGCTGAAAGGCAATTTCTAATAAGATCTGAGAGCCTTTTATTGTTACAGTTTATAAAAATGTAATAAACTGGGACAATAGTTACTGTAAACATTTCAAAATATTGTTATTTCATCCATCCATCCATCATCTCCCGCTTTATCCTCTATTAGGGTCGCGGGGGGGTTCCCCATGCCCATCCAGGGGAGAACGTCTCGGGCGCTGGGCAGATACACCCAGGACAGGGTGCCAATCTATCGCTGGGCACACACTCACTCACACAGACACGCACGCATACACACTCTATATGGGGCAATTTGGAGAACTCAATTGACTTGTTCCATGTTTTTGGACTGTGGGAGGAAACCAGAGAACCCGGAGGAAACCCACGCGGACACGGGGAGAACATGGAAACTCCACCCAGATGGGGATTCGAACCTGAGAGGCGAACGTGCTAACCACTAAGTGTTATTTCATACACATGGAATTATTTTGGCTAATAATCATATATATATCATACGTGTATTTACATAATTTTAGTTAAACGTTAAGACACGTCACCTTCTTGATCCATTCTCTATGTCCTCCACTTACCATATAGATGGACTTTGTAGTTTTACAATTACAGACTGTAGTTCGTCTGTGTTCTTTGTTTTTGTTAGTCCCCTGTTGGTTCTCTGTTTTCTATTGGTCAGAACCATCTCAGAACAGGTATCATTTGGGTGGTGGATTGGTTATATACCTTAATACTATTGGGGTCCTGATCATTAGAGAACAGTGTGTATATATATATATATAAATGTACTATAGAACACAAACAGATGGACAACAGTCTGGAATTGTAGAATTACAAAGTCCATCTTTACAGGAAGTTAAACTGAGAACATGGGCTATGTCCAAACTTCAGACTCTTGATGTATGGCCAATGTCCAAACCCTGTCTCCTAACCCTAACCCAGATGGAACAAATTATCCACTAAATGTCATGATCTAATATTATAAATATTAGATATTAAAATTTTTTTTAACCAAATTAGTCAAAGAGTTTCAAACATGTTCTTCAATCGTTTTTGTAGTTTCTGGACCTCAGTCCATTAAGTGTCAGTATTAGGTGGTTTGGTCAGCTGTGTGTTTGTGGGCAGTGTGGGTGTGTGTGGGGGTGTTGTGTGTATTTATGAAAAGGAAACCTGAAATAAATGTTTCCAGAGTGTGATATTTAGGTTATTTTTAAGGGTGAGCAAAAGAGGTCAGCAGTAAGCTTGCTATTGTTCTAAGGTTGTTTTTTTGTTTTGTTTTCTGCGGTATCCGGCAGAATGAAGTAAATCTGTTTCTGTATCTGTCATTATGTCACTTGTTTAACAAATAGTTCTTTAAGTGTTAAGAAATTAAAGAGCTAAAATTCTGTCTGAGTAAACGGTCTTCACTCTGTAAACCTCAATTTTGCTTCCACACATTGTTTAAACTTGCTCAGTTTCACCAATTATACTGACTGCCGAGGAAGCCCACCACTGTTAATCAGCAGGAAACCACCTGTGGAACCACATAGTGCTAAGGAACTGACTGGACTATGAAGCTGATAAATATAACAAATTAGCCGGATTAATCTGATTTTCATAGGTCACCTCAGTTAACATTTATCAAAGTAAAAATATTCATTGTTTTGGTAGCAAAAAGGAAATGTCTTGCTTCTCACATTAATGTGAAGGTGAGATGAACGACGTCATACGACGTGTGAATACGTTTGTCTGTGTGTTTGCTTTGCTTCTTCTTTTCTTCCAACAAGAAATCAGCAACATGAGAATGTAATTATGTTTAACAAAATTTAAAAAAGTATTTATTCATTTTTAAGTTTCAATATTTTTTATAGCTAAAAGCTGAGAACATTTTTAATTATACTTTGAATCATCACAAGCTCCGTATGACAAAATTCTTTATTCATTTACTAAAAACTAAATGTTTGAGAAGTGGTTTAGCACGTTCTCCTCTTTTGTGCAGGAAATTCAGGTTCCAATCCCGATCTGGGATCTGGGTGGAGTTGCTATGTTCGCCCCCGTGCCTGCGTGGGTTTTCCCCGGGTTCTCCGGTTTCCTCCCACAGTCCAAAAACATGGATTCAAGGTGAATTTGCTGTTGTAATTTGCCCTTTGTGTTTGTGAGTGTGTGCCCAGCGATGAATTGGCGTCCTGTCCTGGGTGTGTCAGCGCCCCAGACGTTCTCTTCTGTATGGGCATGGGGAACCCATCACACGACCTATTAAGAGTTTTAGGCGGAATAGTGAGGTGAGATTAGATGACGTGGCAACACAGATTCGTCGACGTTTTCTTGCAGCCTGCTGTTTTTTTTTTTTTTTTTTTTTTGTCGTAAACGATATACGTAAGGGCGGCTCGGTGGCTTAGTGGTTAGCACCTTCGCCTCTCAGCGCTTGGGATTCCCGGTTCGAATCCCAATCTGGGTGGAGTTTCCACGTTCTCCCAGTGTCCGCGTAGGGTTCCTCCGGGTTCCTCCCACAGTCCAAACACATGGATCAAGTCTATTGAATTCACCAAATTGCCCCATATAGAGTGTGTCGGTGTGAGTGAGTGTGTGTCCAGTGATAGATTGGCGTCCTGTCCTGGGTCTATCTGCCCAGCGCCCGAAACGTTCTCCCCTGGATGGGCATGGGGAACTACCCCCCCCCCCACACACACCCCCCCCCACGACCCTAATAGAGGATAAAGCGGGACATAATGGATGGAAGATATTAAGTCGTTATGTAAGCTCTATAACGCGAGGACCGCAGTGTGATTGTACTTTCACTTTCGATTTGCAGACTGACTCTGACTCTGACTCTGACTCGCGTTTTCGACTCTCACTTACTTTCACTTAAAATCTCCGCGTGCGACTCTGAGTCATGCTTCCAACAGCGCGCTTTCATTCATTCATTCAATCAGTCAGTAATTCATTCATTCAATCAGTCAGTAATTCATTCATTCAATCAGTCAGTAATTCATTCATTCAATCAGTCAGTGATTCATTCATTCATTCAATCAGTCAGTAATTCATTCAATCAGTCAGTAATTCATTCATTCATTCAATCAGTCAGTAATTCATTCATTCATTCAATCAGTCAGTAATTCATTCATTCATTCATTCAATTAGTCAGTAATTCATTCATTCAATTAGTCAGTAATTCATTCATTCATTCAATTAGTCAGTAATTCATTCATTCATTCATTCAATTAGTCAGTAATTCATTCATTCAATTAGTCAGTAATTCATTCATTCATTCAATTAGTCAGTAATTCATTCATTCATTCATTCAATTAGTCAGTAATTCATTCATTCAATTAGTCAGTAATTCATTCATTCAATCAGTCAGTAATTCATTCATTCATTCAATTCAGTCAGTAATTCATTCATTCATTCAATCAGTCAGTAATTCATTCATTCATTCAATCAGTCAGTAATTCATTCATTCATTCAATCAGTCAGTAATTCATTCATTCATTCATTCATTCAATTAGTCAGTAATTCATTAATTCATTCAGTCAGTCAGTTCCCTTACAGTTACAAAAACATGTCGTTCTTCACACTTATCATTCCGTTATGCAAATGCATGCAAGGCAGCCAATGACGTCATTGCGATTTCAAATTTGAATCTGAATTTTCCGTTTCTTTCTTACTAACGGTCGATACCGTTATTATCGGTTGTGAATTCTGGCATTTTCATTTCTGAACCTACAAGTAAATATGAAGGGAGAACATGCAAACCTCATCGAACATAATGTTTCAATCGTTTGGAACGTTTATATTTTGCTGTAATGATAATCTGTATTTGGCGACACGGTGGCTTAATGGTTTAAGCATGTTCGCCTCTCAGCGCTAGGGATTCCCGGTTCGAATCCCCATCTGGTTGGAGTTTCCATGTTCTCCCCGTGTCCGCGTGGGTTTCCTCCGGGTTCTCCGGTTTCCTCCCACATTCCAAAAACATTGATCAAGTCCATGATTGAGTTCTCCAAATAGCCCCATATAGAGTGTGTGTGTGAGTGAGCATGTGCCGAGTGATGGATTGGCGCCCTGTCCTGGGTGTATCTGCCCAGCGCTCGAAACTTTCTCCCCTGGATGGGCATGGGCATGGCGAACCCCCCCCCCCCCCTAATATAGGATAAAGCAGAAGATAATGGATGGATGGATGGATGGATAATCTGCATTTGCTTTAAGTTAACAAAAGTGAAATCTGACAATACTTTGCATTGTAAAATGGATCTTGTGATGTCACTGAATGTATTCTTTTTGGCCAGCATGGTGTGGTGGGTGGTTGCTTGTTGTGTTTGAAGGCTGTTGCAACATTGAATATAGTAAAGTGAAAAAGTGAAAATCTTACCTTAGATTTTTCATTCTCTGTACTTACATTCATTCATTCTTTATCTTCCACTTAATCCTCTACTAGGGTCGTGGGGGGGGTTGTTCCCCATGCCCATCCAGAGAAAAACATCTTGGGTGCTAGGCAGATACAGCAAGGACAGAACAGCACACTCACTCACTCACACAGAGCCACACACACTATATGAAGCAATTTAGAGCATCGATTTACCTTTAATCCATGTTTTTGGACTGTGGAAGGAAACCGGAGAATCTGGAGAAAACTCACATGGACACAGAGAGAACATGGAAGCTCCACCCAGACTGGGATTTGAACTTGGATCCCCAGTGCTGAGAGATGGACGTGCTCACCACTAAGCCTGGGACCTTAAGGTCGCAAGGCAGTTTCCTCAAACACAATTGAATGAGGTTTTATGAGTAAATGGTTTTCAAACTCTTCTAAATATTTTCTAGGGTTTGTAGAAATGATAGAAACAAACATGGGTCCTCTGCAGTGAATACTCTCTTTATTTTGGATCGTAACCAGCATACAAATTAGATGCACATCTGTAGTTGTTATTAAGGCCAACAATGTCATCATCTATTCCTCTATTCTCTACTGCCCTGACCTAGTTTTATTTATTTTACTTTGCACATTGTACCCATGTTCATGCCTAAAATTTACTCCTTTCTTCATACTGGTGCTGCTTTGTTCTCCAGTACAACCAGCCTGTATGCGGAAGAGATATTTAACTTTACATTTACATGTTATTTATGTGCTCAATGTATGCAAGTTTGACCTTTTAATCCCTTACAATATAAAATGAAATATGTTTAACATAAAAGTCTGCATATCCTTAGGGTTCATTAAAAGCGCTGGACCTTGTCCCTGGGATTCTGTAGTCAGTTCTGAAATATTACATTCATCTCGAGGAGGTTCTGCTGTCTCACTGCAGATGTTCCACCTCATTTCACAAGCCACAGCAGTTATCTATCAGAGGAAAGTCAACAGTGACCACAATGGTGTTTTCAGTGACTAAAAGCCTCCTGCAGCACCGAGGGCAAGTGCAAAGCTCTGCAAAGCTCTGCAAGACAGCGTTCATGTCACCATAAGGTTCTCTGTCTACATCAAACAAGATAATAAAGAAGTTTTATAAACTTCTGAACTAAAGGATTCCTTTTAATGCTAATGTCTTGCACTGGGTCTTTCTTTAAACAGTTACAGGAGCTCTATAGCAGAAGCATAATGTTTTTTGTCCTGTGGTATATCTGCACTCTCCGCATGCTATGTTGTTACTGTTTTTTGTCCTATGTGCTATGTTGTTACTGACCTCCGAACTCATAACACTGCGCAGAGGTGGTCTGGGTAGGTGGTCTGGGTAGGTGGTCTGTGTTTGACAGCACATATAATTTTGACCATCAAACCCACAACTTGTGCAAGCATTTGTTTAATATCTATACATGGCTGTCCTACACTGTTGTTGCTGCCTGGCCGCTCAAGGAGGATGAGTCCCCCACTGAGTCTTGGTCCTCCCAAGGTTTCTTCGTTGAATAACAATATAAAAGGGAGTTTTTTTTCTTGCCACTGTCGCTTCGGCTTACTCTTTGTTGGGGGGGAGGGGGTGTATGGATGTGTGCACTTGTGCATCTTGAAACTGAAGCAATTGCAGAGAAGACAGAGTCTGTTCAATGGATGCTCTATGATAATGCATTCCATTTAAAGATCATGTCCTTAAATCACAGCGTCTGTCTCATATCATACAACTGTACCATAGAACTCGAACAGAAACCAAACTCTCTCTAATCACACACAGTACTCAGAAATATTTTTGGAAAGCCAGACGATCGCTCATCATCTGGAACTCAGACAACTGAGACTCAAAGTGAAGCGTCTAGCTATCTATGAACACAGGAACTCTGTCTTGTTGATGTGAGAAATTAATGTGCAGTGTTTGATGTGTGCTCCCTGAACTGCGTGGAGAGGAAATTAAATAACTTACTCATTCCTTAAAATGAGTGGATTGAATTCTTTTTTACGGTTGGGTTGAAGCTGGGTGTCCCACGCCCATCAAAGAGGAGAATGTTTCAGGCGCTGGGCAGACACTCAGGACAGGGCTCCAATCCAATGCTGGGCACTCACACACACAAAATAGAAGCAATTTAGAGTAGCCAATTCACCTTGAATCCATGTTTTTAGAAACCGGAGAAACTGAAGCAAACCCATTTGGAAAAGTTCATGGATGTTGGAACAACATTTGAAAAATTCATAAATATTATGGTCCTTTTTTGAGTTATTTTTTTCCATTGCTATTTTTTTAGGATCAGCTGTTCTTTAACTTTTCACGAAACAACTGTAACTAGTCCGATGTACTTCTTTAACCTAATATATTGACTTTGATTTGTAATAATGAGGCCCTTTTGAAAAATGTATGAAGCCTTTTTTTTATTAGCAGCCAAAAATCTAAAGCCTTTACATTTAAACTTCAATGTTGGCAGAACATAAAGTATGAAAACAAAAACTGAACATGCTCAGCATCTGGTTCCCTCCATTGTAAATGAATTTAAAATGCAACAATAACAACAACAAACCTGGTCATATATATTAAAACACACGTATCCTTTTGCCCTTCATCCTTCGTTCTTTAATAAATCAATAGGTTATCTTAAATTATATTAAGCTGATGGCTAAAACCACATTTGCAGGGGAGGGGGGTTATAAATGTCCATAGTGGGGAGAAAGTTTAGGTGCTGGGCACCTGGATACACACAGGACAGGGTGCCAATCTATCACTGGGAACACACTCACTCACAGAGACTCATACAGACTAAAAAGGGGCAATTCAGAGCTGCCAATTCACAATAAAACCATGTGTGCTGTGAGAGGAAAACCAGAGAACATGGAGAACTGCCACACGGACACAGAGAGAACATGGAAACTCCACCCAGATTGGGATTTGAACCTGAATTCCCAGCACTGAGAGGCGGACGTGTTAACCACTACACCACGGTGCCATCGCTAAATAGGTTATGACAAAAGGAATAACTCTATAGATGTTCTGTCATTTAGCAGCTGCCCTCATTTGTGCAATTTTCTAAACATATAAACATAAGCAAGCAGAGGATACAAATCTATTTCCTATAGAAGGACTGTAAGCCAATCAGCAGTCAGAATGCTGTAACTACTGAAACCCGTGCACACACTTTAGAATATAATATATACAGTACATGAAGAACCTTTACAAATTGCATTTTTAGTTGCATTTAGAGTTTATAGTTATTTGTTCTGCATCGTCAGCTCGGAAAGTAACTATTAAAACATTTATTAGTGTGTTTCCTGCTGTGATTCAGTCTAACATCAATGCCGGTCATGCTTGTTAGAAGAAATTATGGTGATGGGCTTCCTTTTTTCAGATCAGTGACAAAAAAAAATAGAAAAGCTCTTTTGAAGACGAGAAAAGGTCACGATTCCGAAGTGTAATTCATTTTGTATCGCATGAGAAGATTTGATGAGAATGTAATTTTTCTTTTTTTTAGTTAACCATCAACATCACAATCACACTAATCACTTGTTCAATCCTATACTCTCACTCCTCCTCACATATACAGTAGAAGTCAAAAGTTTGGACACGCCCCCTTTCTGCTCCAATTATTATATTCTCAATTCCACTTCCAGTAAAGATGGACTTTTGATGGAAAGATGGAATTCCACTCTGTAGACCATCTGTTTGTGTTCTACAGTACATACCGTTTACTCTGTTCTCTAACGGTCAGGACCCCAGTACAACCACCATTATTTGGTGGGTACATTAGTCCTATCCCAGCAGTGTCATTAAGGTGTTTAAATTAAAATACAGCAGCACTGCTGCACTAAAACCCCCTCCTGCGGGGACCAACAGGGGGACTAACAACAACTCCTGAGGACCAACAGGGGACTAACAACAACAAAGAACACAGATGGACTACAGACTGTAACTGTAAAACTACAAAGTCCAGTGGAGGATATAGAGGATGAAGCAAAAAAAGGGGCGTGTCCTAACTTTTGATTGGTTTGACTGTATGTATAACACAGCTAATAATTACCTACATTCATCATGTACCCATCCCACCACTTGTGTTCATTCACACGTGTGCTAATATTCACTCGTTAACACTTAAATATTAATTCCTTGCACAGTGTTGGTCTAAACGTTCTTTACGTTCTGCTGATTCTTTGGACTCAGAGTTGAACAGAGACATCAGGTCCATTAAAGCTTGGTTAATCTGCGAGCCGAACCTGTGCGAGTCCTGAAAACACACATCAAACAGGCCCAAGGTTTATTAGCATCAAGTCCATTCCTTAAACCATGATTTAACTGGGGAGGGGGGGGGGGGTCTAAACTGTGTGTCGGTGCAAATAATCAGCCATCGGTTCACCCACCGTCTCTGCGCAGGAGTGCTTGCTGGACACGTGATAGTTGATCATATTCTCACCAACGATGACATAAGACACACCATAACCATCATCAGCCACCTTTAGAACGAGCACAACATCATTCAGTTAGAGCTGACAGACATCCCAGAACTGACGGTAAAGAGCTGCCATGTTCTCCTGCTGGAGATTCTTTTAAACAAGACATAATTGTTAAGCCTTTTTTTTTTTTAATTGCTTCGTCATGCGCCTAAAGATTTAACATTATAACTCTGTGCAGTTTGTGGATCCTACCACACAAGACCAAACCGAGGGCGATGGATGATTAATGCTGGAGGTTCCACTGATGATCGGCGTGCAGTTTCTTCTTTATATTGTTGGAAGGACAAATAAAATACTTGAATACTTGAAAGACATACCACCGGGAGGATGCACCATGGAAGTAAAATTGTGAAAAATACAAAATGGCCAAGTGACGCATAACATTGTAACTTACTGTAATGTATACAACATACTGTAATGTATTTATATGAATGAAGCCTGTTCCTGTCTTTGATAAATCCTGTTTATGGTCCTTTCTGTGTCCTGCCACATGACATCAGTCAGTAGATATTATGATGTCATGAGTTCATAGCATCATCTCATCATTAGTAGAGTGCAGCACTGAAATGCTGTAATCCATCGAGTGTCGTTTTTATTTGCGGTGTTTTATTTTGAGTGTGCTGTTTTTATTTGAGGTATCACCACAAGACTGCCAGAGGACGACAGCGATGACCTTAAAGGACTGTAATGTTAATGGACTCAGATGACTGATGACAGAACCTTGATTTTTTTTTTTTGTTCCAACAACACAAATCAATAAATGTGTGGGTGAAGTCATGTCATCCTTGATAGCATACAAATGCGATGGGGCACAGCTGTGACCACCTGCCAGAGACACTGGTGAGCTGCATGTGAGGTAATGGCTGCCCTCATAGGAAAACATATACATGACCAACAGTCCCAAAACACATCCGGTCCACGTTGGGCAAAACTACACCAGTCCTACTTTTGATTGACGTGTGCGCCCACATCACACAAGTTTTGTATGATTCATTTGATGCTATGTGAAGGGTTTTGTGTTTGTGTACAAGATTGGGTGCGAGTTTCTTACCGGTCCAAACCCTCCACCTAAGGAGATGAATTCAGGATGTTTAACCAAGTCGAAGAGCTCCATTTGCTGTACAGGGGTTTGAGACGTAGAGAGACGCCAGGGCTCAGATAAGACCTGCACCAAAATAAGAAAGACGTAGGTCAAAGCGTTACGTTTGATGCTGAAACTAAAGGTACACCCCTCAGACACCCCACCAGATGGCACATCAGAAACCAGTTATTGATCCCAGCGCGAAGCTAAAACTGCGAGAGCAAATGCTCAGAGACATTACATTTACACTGTGGTATTTCGCAGGGGCACTTTCACATTAAACATTTTCCAATTTCCCCTCAGCACGCAGCTATCGTTTTCACATGGCCAGTTCTTTTTTCTTTATTGGGACCCTTTTTTTTATTACCATGTCCTCATGGGAAGAGTAAGGAGTAGTGCACTTGTCCATGACCATTAAATGGAAAAGCTGTTGCCAGATCCCTGGGGCCACCCAAGTGGCGCAGCTTTTGGCACATAGGCGTGGCTGGGGACAAAAATAAGGGACTGTGGGAGGAAACCTGGAGAACCTGGAGGAAAACTACGCAGAGGAGAACATGAAAACAGATTGAGATATGAACCTGGATCCCACTAAGCCACCGTGTCACCCATGACCATTTCCTCTCGTCTGAAAGCATTTGGTAATACACACCTCATTGAGGAAAGGCGACTCCACACCAAGGTATTTAGAGACGACATAAAGGCAAAACAGATGGCGGTCGATGCCTCCTCCAGTCATGGCTAAGCGGTAGAGAACCTGATGTTGTTCAGCTGCTTTCCTAAACATGGCGCAGCACTCGTCCTTTCCCTAACAAACACAGAGGAAAGGGTTAAAAGCACTCAGAACTCAGAGACTATTTACTTCTGATTCAGTAAACAAGCCTCAAAAAAACACAGGCAGTTCGTAGAGAGCATTATACAACCTTTAAAAAAAAAAAAAAGTCCTGCATCCAATGGAAAATTCTAAATGTCTGAAGTCATAAAGGTTCCAGTGACTCGGATCCAGCACAAGTAAACTCCACCCCTAACGCTTATTAATGGATGCAACATCTCAAGTCATTCAGCAACTCTCTAAACAATTAACGTGAGTTCATTAAGGTCAATGTGCTGACGAAGAACCCCATAGTGGACAACATGACTGAGGCTTTATTATGCTATTACATCAGGAAAAGTATTGATCGCATTAACATATATTAAACAACCCAGTACCCAGGACACGCCCCCCCCCCCTTCCGCTCCACTTATTGTCCATGTTTTCTGCTCCACTTCCTGTAAAGATAGACTTTGTGGTTCTACAATTGCACTCTGTAGTCCATCTGTTTGTGTTCTACAGTACATACTGTGTACTCTGTTCTAATGCTCAGAACCCCAATAGTACCACCACAGAGCAGGGATTATTTGGTGGGTCAATTATTCCTATCCCAGCAGTGAAGTGAAACTGCAGCAGCACTGCTGCACTAAAACCCCCTCACTGCATCAGGGTCACTGAGGTGTTTAAATGCTGCACTAAAACCCCCCTCACCACATCAGTGTCACTGCAGAACTGACAATAAACAATCCACCACCCAAATGATACCTGTTCTGTGATGCTCCTGACCAATAGAGAACCAACTAACAACAACAGAGAACACAGATGGACTTCAGTCTATAATTGTAAAACTACAAAGTGGAGGAGTATATATATATATATATATATATATATATATATATATATATATATATATATATATATATATATATATATATGTATATATATATGTGTGTGTGTGTATATATATATATATATATATATATATATATATATATATATATATATATATATATATATATATATATATATATACACACACACATACATACATATATATATACATATATATATATACATATACATATATACATATACATATATATATATATATATATATATATATATATATATATATATATATATATATATATGTGCACACAGTGCAATATATTCACCCTTCATTGACATGTAATTAAAACACTTTAAATTAAAACAAAAAATTGTGACTGGTGTTTAAATGTCAGATGTGTGGTGGGTCGTGCAAGTGCAGTGTGTGCAAAGATCATCGTAAGAACTTCGCTGTGGTTTGCATTTCCAAATTTAGTGCTCCGATGGCCGGAGAGGAAAAAGTTCCTCTTAAGTCTCTCTGTTGGTTGGAGAAGCACTTGCGTGATAGCAGAAGGCTAACTATGCAGTTACTGGGGTGATTAAAGCCCTTTTTAGGCGTTTGTAATTCCTCTGGTCCTGCTTCAGAGCATGTAAATGTCATGCAGAGAGCAAAGTGCAGTCTTGCAGAGGCGCTCTGCTGAACCCACCACCCTGCAACGCTCTGCCGTCGTAAATGGAGTGGGTTTCATGCACCACCCAAAAAAAAACACATGAGCACAGAAGAGCGATAGGAACCAGCTTTGCGACTTGAAGGTTCCTGGTTCGATTCCTGGTCCCATCCAAGTAATATGGCTGAATTGACTTTGAGCAAGTCACCTAACGTAACTGCTCTCTGGCCCACTGCAGGTGTGTGTGTGTGTGTGTGTGTGTGTTTCACTGCACGGATGTGTGTAAGTACAGTAGCATAAATAAACCACTTTATCCGTTCTTTGCTACCTTTCCTGCTTCTACAGCCAGAACGAAGTCACAGCTTTCTTTAGAACATGAGCGCACGGTCTCAGTCCGACCCTCTCGAAACAGACGTGTCATCGATGCCTCATACGTCAGGCAAAAGTTTCCACGGTCCTACACACACACACACACACACACACACATTATACTTAACATACCTGAAAGCAGAGATTATATTGACGCTGGCAGACATAAAACAACACAGTGCAATATAAACACACACAAACATACAACTAATGGCCATTTTATTAGGTCCAGCTCATGCACTTACCATATAGACGGACTTTGTAGTTCTACAGTTCCATTCTTTAGTCCATCTGTTCCTCTACATTTACATTTGGTCATTTATCAGACGCTTTTATCCAAAGCGACTTACAAGGTGAGCACAGGGTTCATCACAACATCCCTGTAGCAATGAGGGTTAAGGGTCTTGCTCAAAGACCCACATTGGTAACTTCAGTAGACCTGGGATTTGAACCCCCAACCTTCAGATTGATAACCCAACACCCAAACACCCAAACCACTGAGCTACCGTGCCCACACGGTACATACTCTGTTTACTCTGTTCTCTATTATCGGGACCCCCACCGAGTAGGTATTATTAGGGTGGTGGATCAGGCACCTGTCAGTTCTGATTGGTCTACAGTTCTCTATCCAGCAGCACTGCTATGTCTGATCCACTCATACCAGCACAACACACCACCACAATGTCAGCATCACTGCAGTACTGAGAATAATCCACCACCCTAATACCTCCACTGTGGGGGTCCTGATTATCAGAGAACATACTAAAGTGGACTTACAAAATATGTAGAGGGAACAGATGGACCACAGAATGTAATTGTAGAACCACAAAGTTCATCTTCATGATTAGTGGAACTAAAAAAAAAAAAGGTACAATGAGGAGGTGTATTTGATAAAATGGCTGGTGAGTGTATACACATACACACGCGTGTGTGAGAATGCACAATCAGCATTTTTGCAAACTAAAAAAAATAAAAATTATAATAATAAGCAGCAATAATCTTGTTTTTTAAAAACTTGGTGTTATTACCACCCCTATATTAGCTTCATCTGTGTGTCTGGTAAAAAGTTTGCAAATGCTATTTCACCCACTTCCCGTTATCCGATTAAGCTGAAATGTTCATCGTCGATGACAACACATGAATCAATTAAGAAAATTACCTATTAATTAACCAATTATTTTTCTATGGATAAATTGCCCATTTTCTACGTCACAAGCAGAATTAATTTAGGATGAAGTAATTTAACACCGTAGAGGGGTGTTTTTTTTTTTTTTTTTTAAATAATAATATTTTGCTTGCTTTCCCATTTAAAATGGTGTGCATCAGCTTAATGACCTTTTTTTTAAACTGAATAAAGAGGTCTTTTCTTCGGAACAATTTCCAGTCATCAGCCGTGAAAGGCCTTTCATCAACAACCTCATTTCCATCTCACATCTGATGTGACAACAGCTGATTTTACTCCCAGGATTTAAAGATGAGTGCATTGTTTGGTCCTCGTATTTAGTCTACTGTTCTACATCAGCTGCAGCTGGCCGTACACTGCGCTCCCTGTTACCAAACATCCCACCAGCATACAGCACAAATCCCTTCACTTCCGTTTGGAATTGAAGACATTTATTTGAATGGGCGTATTTCACCTGTTTATCCACAGCTTCCTAAACTCTGAGAGATAGACAAATGGATAACAGACGGACGGACAGATAGATAGAGAATACAATCATTTTCATAGGCGCCCTTCTGGCCGCCCAAGGACACCGTATGAACAGAACAGCAAAATAGTAATAATAAGAAAGATAAATAGACAGATAAATAATAAAGATAGATAGATGGACAAACAACTAGATAGACAGATGGACAGATAAATAGAAAGACATACAGACGAATAAATAGATGGACAGATGAATAGACAAATAGACAAATGATATCTGATATTTGATGTCAGACTCATGACGCAGACGGACTGATTTCTGATGACAGGTGTGACGCCACTCTAAGCCACGTTTTTTTGTAAATGGATGTAAGACAGAAGAAGCCATAAAATCGTTCGACATTCCAAGGGTCTCGTGTTCAAGTCATCCACAGACCCACCCTCCTCCCCCATGCCTACTTGTTGCATTCCTGTGAGAACAAGTTTTGCTTATTGACAATAAACCACTATTATTTCTGTTGAGAGACAACGATTCCGACAGATCAGCATGGATATAATCACGTACAATAGAAAGAATTGGTTGAATCCGCGGGGGAGAGACAGATGTCAAAGCAGAGGTCATGAGAATGATACGTACTCTGTAGTAAGCCAACTGGAGGGCCAACTGGATGAACGCGTCGGGACTGATCTTCAGCTTTTTGATGCGTCCTTTCCCAAATTCGCAGAAGGGAAACACGTGGCAGTCGACGTCATCCGCCAGAGCTTGCGCTAGCTCCAGAGATTTGGCCACTTGTGTCTGCACCTGGACATGCAACACAAAATACATTCGAGGAAATTGCTTTGTAGAGTATAAACCCTTTAAACCTTGTTACAAAACACACACACACGTCATTATTCATTAGATGAATAACTATTGAATGTGGGGCGGCACGGTGGCTTAGTGGTTTGGCACGTTCGCCTCTCAGCGCTAGGGATTCCCGGTTCGAATCCCCATCTGGGTGGAGTTTCCATGTTCTCCCCGTGTCCGCGTGGGTTTCCTCCGGGTTCTCCGGTTTGCTCCCACAGTCCAAAATGCATGGATCAAGTCAATTGAGTTCTCCAAATTGCCCCATGTGTGTCTGTGTGAGTGAGTGTGTGCCCGGCGATAGATTGGCACCCTGTCCTGGGTGTATTTGCCCAGTGCCCGAAACATTCTCCCCTGGATGGGCATGGGGAACCCCCCCCCCCTCTGCTTTATCCTAATAGAGGATAATGCAGAAGATAATGAATGAATGAAAAAAAAAACCATTGAATGTGATTTTTAATAATTGCGTCGGCACCGGCCTGGTTAAAAAAAAAACATTAGCTTAGATTTAAAGTTTAGATCTATGTGACATTGTCCGATTACATCAAACAACGGTTTGATTCTGATGACTCACTGATTCACGGCTGCCAGAGATGAGTGAGAGTGAGGGCGTGAGGCCAAGTGAGACATCTTGGGTGCTTTCCGGTGGCAAGTTCAGAAGAGGCCACAAGAGGAAAGATGTGTGAGCGGCTGGATTATTAAAAGCTTGTGGTCGCATGTACGTGAGCGTGTGTGTGCGTGAGCATGTGTGTGTGTACCTGTGCAAACATGAGGCACTGTGTGAACAGTTTGTTTTTTGTGTGTGTGTGTGTGTGTGTGTGTGTGTCTAACCTCCGGTGGTATGTTCCAGCTTAAGCGTTGAGGGGGAGGCAGAGACTGTTGCATCTCACCAAGACAGTTTCCATTTTGGTCATAGCCCATTTGAAAAGCATCCGTGGCCAGAGTGAACTGTGAAAGACGGGAAGGGAGAAGGACAAATGAAGGTGCCTTGACGTAAACGTTTCAAACATTTAACATTTCAAACTTATCCGAACAACGCCGTGAGCCTCAGTCCGGCACAGAGCACTCCATTTTATGTGCTGAAGTAAAAATAAAGAAATAGAATGCCATAACAATGTGTCAGACATCCTGCCACTTCTCCATCGTCGCTCAAAAATCAGTCGTGAGCACGAGATAATAAGAATAAGTCATCATTTAGTTTTGTCGCAAAAACAAGATAAATAATTTGTGATCTCCAATCAGCGCTAGGTATTCTTGGTTTGAATCCCAATCTGGCTGGAGTTTCCATGTCCTCCCTGTGTCTGCATGGGTCTCCTAAGGGTTCTCCGGTTTCCTCCCACAGTCCAAAAACATGGATCAAGTCAATTGAATTCTCCAAATTGCCCCATATAGAGTGTGTCTGTGTGAGTGAGTGTGTGCCCAGCGATGGATTGGTGTCCTGTCCTGGGTGTATCTGCCCAGCGCCCGAAATGTTCTCCCCTGGACGGGCATGGGGAACCCTCCCGCGACCCTAATAAAGCGGAAGATAATGGATGGATAAGTAACAAGTTCTGTTATGTTGTGATAAAGAAAAAATAGGTTGTGATCACAAGATAAGTTTTGTTATTTTTTTAAAAACAAGATAAATCATTTGTGATAAATGTATTTTGTTTTCTCATGCTAACGAGATAAATAAGTTGTGATCAGGAGATAAGTTTAGTCATGTCGTAATAACAAAACAAATAAATTGCGATCATGAGATAGAGTTGTGTTATCTTGAGTTTTACGGCTTTAAAAAAAATGAAATGACCCGTCCTCCCTGGACGTCCATACAATTACAATGTTCACAATGACTTCCTCTGTGCTGAATTTCTAACGCTCTTTTATGGTTTGTAAAACACAGGCTACAGGATTGAATTCTGTACATTATTCAGTACAGTATTTACAACATCTATATCATTTATATAACTAAAGATGTAAAGAAAAGTAAGAGAAAACTGAAAATGCTCAACTACACATCATCTCACAGACTAAAAACAAAAGGTCAGAGGTACTACCATTAGACCCGAACCCTGTAGCGTGCACATTTCAGTTACCAACCTCACAGCTCACAGCAAACTAACATTTACATTCTAAAGAATTCTAATATAAATATAAAGATTTTTATATTATGGTTTTGAGTCAACAGACTTTAAAGACCTAAATTCACGAGTGAGATTCACTAAAGACTAGCATTGTGTATACAGTTGATATCAGACATCAGGATTCCGTTCCTGTGTGCCATGTCCCGTGTCAGTGACCACTCTGAGTGGGAGTACACTCGAGGCCGTTTATGAAAACGTGATTTATTATGAAATGGAATGGAACTTCCTGTTTAGAGGATTCCATATGAAGAGGACAATTGAGGACGCATAGCTTAAACATTTGTCTCTGTTGCAAAGCCACCAGCGTTGTGAATGACCCCCAACCTCTCCACCCACAAAGCCCCCTGAAACAGAACTCGCACTGACTCCGGCAACGGATAGAACACCCAATCCATCTTTTGCACACACATACCACAGGATGTATATGCATCTTCTGAAGGGATCAAATTTAAAGATTTATACACAAGGTACTCTATGTTCAAGGGAATGTGTGCACTTCATAATAAGATGGGGGCAAACTAGCCGGCGGCTGCTCAAGGCCAGGATCCATGCATGTTCTGTTCGCATACAGTATATATTCATTCATTCATTATCTTCCGCTTTGTCCTATATTAGGGTCATGGGGGAGGGGGTTCCCCATGCCCATCCAGAGGAGAACGTTTCGGGCGCTGGGCAGATACACCCAGGACAGGGTGCCAATCTATCGCTGGACACACACTCAATCACACCGACACACACACACAAACACACTCTACATGGGGCAATTTGGAGAACTCAATTGACTTGATCCATGTTATGGGACTGTGGGAGGAAACCGGAGAACCCGGAGGAAACCCACGCGGACACGGGGAGAACATGGAAACTCCACCCAGATGGGGATTCGAACCGGGAATCCCTAGTTCTGAGAGGCCCATACAGTATATATAAATGTAATATTTAAGATAATGTCCGAATTCAGCGATGGATTGGCGCCCTGTCCTGGGTGTATCTGCCCAGCGCCCGAGACGTTCTCCCCTAGATGGGCATGGGGAACCCCACCGCGACCCTAATAGAGGATAAAGCAGGAGATAATGAATGAATGAATGAATGAATGTCCGAATACTCGCATGATTCAGAGATACGAGTGTCTTTTCTAAGTCTTCTGAAGGGCTGTAGATAAGTGTTCAAGTGTAAAGGGATCTTTTTTGCCTTCTGCACTTACAGAGGAATTAGTAGCCCACATTCAACCCATTCATGCAGTGAAACACCCACACACTCAAGTGAGCAAACATGTCTGGAGTGGTGGGCAGCCCTGTACATGGCGCAGGATCATTCGAGGTTAGTTGCCCAGAGGAACTTCAGCCAGAGTATTAAGTGGGACCGGCTGAATTTTTGACTGTTTAGTAGTTCCCCTACAGAGGGAATGAAATACAGATTTGCAAACAAGCATGTCCGTGTCATTGCAATTCAAAACGGCAAAACGAAAGGGATTGGTTTATAAGAAAAGTCCACGTGTTTGTGAACACACTCTTGTTCCATCTGATGCGTGAGGTCACCGACGTCACCAGCTTAACGTTATTCATGAACTGAGAATTCAGTGCACTAACTCGGGAAAGACCAGATTGGTTCCAATATAAAAATAAACACAGACATATTTCGGAAATGAGTCTGGGTGCAGAAGTCTAGACTAAATGGCACGATTACAATAATGCTTAGCAAGAAACAAGAGAACTGACCAATAGAACCACAGAAATAAGAAGCAGCCGCATGTGCACTCAACCAAGCTCAACTCGCTTGTTGCTGTATAATTAATAAAGTGATTTATTTATACTACAGAACTTACAGACAGAGGAATTAGTCCTCCAAAAATTAACCCATCCATGCAGTAACACACACACACACACACACACACACACACACACACAAACACACATCGAGTGAGCACATGTGCCGAAGTGGTGGGCAGCCCTCCAGAAGTACCATTATTATCTATTCTAATGGATTTTTGGTTGCATGTCATGTTGTCGTTCTTCTTCTCTCACCTCCCATAAGTGTGCCAAAGTAGGAGAATCAGCCCAGGAGTGCTCAACGTTCAGACCCGTCTTCCCGTTTTTAAAAACCACAAGACAGAACGACTTGTCAAACCATCTGAGGGATGCAACAACAAAAAAAAAATCGTGTTATTTTTCATTACATTTCATTTTCTGATTCATAAGGGGGGCGGCACGGTGGCTTAGTGGTTTAGCACGTTCGCCTCTCAGCGCTGGGGATTCCCGGTTCGAATCCCAATCTGGGTGAAGTTTCCATGTTCTCCCCGTGTCCGCGTGGGTTTCCTCCGGGTTCTTCGGTTTCCTCCCACAGTCCAAAAACATGGATCAAGTCAATTGAATTCTCAAAATTGCCCCATATAGAGTGTGTCTGTGTGAGTGAGTGTGTGTCCAGCGATAGATTGGCGTCCTGTCCTGGGTGTATCTGCCCAGCGCCCGAGACGTTCTCCCCTGGATGGGCATGGGGAACCCCACCGCGACCCTAATAGAGGATAAAGCGGGAGATAATGAATGAATGAATGAATGATTCATAAGGGACACGCCCCCTTCTTGCTCCATCATCCATTTCCTCCATTTATCATATAGATGGAGTTTGTAGTTTTACAATTACAGACTGTAGTCCATCTGTGTTCTTTGTACATTAATAAATAGACATTAATAAATAGGGACATATAAAAGTTAAAGAAGGATTTATCTACGAATCTCAATGACCCAATTAATTTTTTTAAACTCTTACCGGTCATAGCATTTTCCATGCAGTAGGGATTTGGCGTATCGGTCCAGGTTTCCAGCCGGATCATCTCCCTTCATGCCCTCCTCCTGTTCATCCAGGGTGATGAAGAACGCTGCCTTTTCAATGCAGTCCAGCGAGCGTTTATTAACCCCAGAGCTGAAGTACTGCTTCCGAACTTGAGCCCAGGGAACCCTGAAAAACGTACGCCATTACATCATTCTGCAGACGTTTTAATCCAAAGCAACACTTATCTGCGGGGTATTCAGGGTCAGCTATAAACAGCAATGAAATAAGGATTAAGTGTCTTGCTCAAGGGCCCCACACTAAAGTATACAGGATCAAGTGATCTTTGCTGAGCCTTCAACTGTGCTCAAAAAGCATGTTCTGATGCTCTTACTTCTTCATGGGTGTGTTTTCAGCGGAATGTGAAATAAACCAATCAGCGGGTTGCTTGCCATTTCAGCCAGGTAGTCTTTCAGCCAGGTAGTTCTGATGTATTATGGTCTGGAAGTCTTTCTTGCTCTCTCTCTCTCTCTCTCTCCTCAGGTTCCCCTCAGCCCCATTAATTAAGGAACACTGATGTAGTGTTGGATATAAACACTGATGGGTGTTTTTTTCCATCAGTGCATGCTGGGAATTTACCCAGCTCTCCAGACAGATCGATTGGCAGTAAGCTGTAGCTGTTGGAGTTCAGTCAGTCTGTCACAGTGGAGTGCTGGTAGAGCGAGGGCGCCCTCTGCTGAAAATACTGAGCAATTACATTGAGGTTTTTAGTTCTCAAAACCAACTTGGACTGCAGTGCAGGACACACACACACACACACACACACACACACACACAAAAAAAAAAAAAAAAAAACAAGCACACACAGACACAGAGATACACAGATGTTCACAAACACACAAAGAATACACAAGCACACAGATGTACACAAACACACACATAAGTACCAAACACAGAAGCACACCCAGATGTACACAAACACATACAAAAACACACAAGCACACACAGATGTACACAAACACACACACAAACACACACAGATGTACACAAACACACACACAAACACACACAGATGTACACAAACACACAAGCACACACAGATGTACACAAACACACACACAAACACACACAGATGTACACAAACACACACACAAGCACACTCAGATGTACACAAACACACACACAGAAGTACACAAACACAGAAGCACACCCAGATGTACACAAACACACAAGCACACACAGATGTACATAAACACACAAGCACACACAGATGTACACAAACACACAAGCACACACAGATGTACACAAACACACACACAAATACACAAACACAGAAGCACACCCAGATGTACACAAACACACACAGATGCACACACACACACACAGTTAAACACAAAGACACACACAGACATATACAAACACACACAGACGTGCACAGACACACAGGTGAACGTAAACACACAAACATGCAAATGTGCTCAAACACAGACAGATGAACACAAACACACAAAGTCACACAAACATACACACACACACACAGAGGCACAGACACACGACGTACACAAACACAGACACACAACAGATGGATGTACACAAACTCACAGACGTCAATTTATACATAAATACACACACACACACACACACACAGCCAGACTGGAGATACCAAAAAAAACATGCATTCTACATAGTGTGCTAACATTTAATGTCTGTGTGTGTGTGTGTGTGTGTGTGTGTGTGTGTGTGTGTGTGTGTGTGTGTGTGAGACCTGTTGCCAGCAGTGAGCGCTGCCAGTCTCTCCTCTCCTTCGACTGGAAGTGATTGATCATCAAGGATTCTCTGAATCTGGTATTGTATCTCCCGGGGAGACAGGAGACGGCCTGCGCTGTACACCCACAGCCTGAAGTAGCGCCCCCTGTGGTACACGGCCACAAACTCACTGTCCTTCCAATGCTGCAGCACATCTGAATGTTTTGGGGGAAAAAATGAGTCAGTCAACCAGCGCGCAATTAGGAGTGCTGATGTGTAACGAACAGACTGACTTTAAACCTAATGAATATACTAGTCTTTCATATAATCCAGCTGTTATATAAACTGGTAATTTAGAGATTAATATACAAAGCAAGTAAAGCCAGAGACATGTTTTATGTAGAGGCTCTGAGCACTGCTTTGTATAACATGGCCCCGCCCACATTCAGGCATCAGCAGATATATTCTGCAGACAATAAGTGATGAAACTGCAATTATCATATTGTTTAGTAAAAATAGAACTCATTTCTAACAAAGATAGGTGTGAATATTTTGTAAAATGCAGTAAGAAGGGAAGATTTCTATTATTATTTACACAAAATTATGCAAAAAAAACAAAAAAAAAAACATGTATATGAACAAATTTTAAATCTAATGTCCGAGACACGCAGTAAAAACATCATGAGGTCCGATCTCCTCTACACCCTGCGCAAGGCAGGTCGCTATGCTCAGTACTATGACTTTTGCGGCTTTCGTGACTTTCCCTGTCCTCATGATAACTAAATCAAGCTGCCTGGTTGAGGGCTGGTTAAAGATCACCAAAACAAACGTTTCTATGACTGCAATACCTGCATCCTCTCCAGGAGTGCGAGTGGTGTTGAACATGCGCTCACACTGAGCCGCACACAGTGGTACGACGGTACCAGGAACACGAATCTAAAACAAATACATAAAGAAACGAAAAACATGCCGTAAAATTAGTTTAACTTTGTAGCACTATTACAAATATATGGCATTTAGACAGTGCGCTCCCTGGCCAAGAAAAAGGCCACCACCTGGAATTAACTAAACACAAAGGTAAAGTGGTGGAGAAGACGTTCATCAGTTTCAGAAGGTCAAGTTATGACAGCGTGCTTCAGGGAGCATCATTTTCACACATGGATCGTCCACCAAAGAGTCCAGAACTGAACCCCATTGGAAATTTTTGGGAGGTCATGGAGGAGACTTTGCACTGTGGCCCACAACTTCATCATTAACACAAGATCATGGGAAAAATGAATGCTGGACATAAATAAAATGCTGTGACATCACAGAAGCTTGAGAAGACGATGCCACAGAGAATGTGCAATGTAATAAAAACTAAAGGGGGTTCAACCAAATACTGGAGTTTTGGCCAGGCAGTGTAGATAATATAAACTGTTATATAAACTTACATATATATAAATTAACTTAATTAAATTGGAACGTACAGGGCTAAGCTCTTCTCGGTTCAGTTTGCGGCGATAAAGCAGCATGGCCGTGATTGTGTTTCCTGCTCGGGCCGCCTGGTTGGACGTCGGGGTCACATACAAAAAATCCTGCCAGAGAAGATATAAAAAAAAAAACATTCATACAAATGTAATATTTATTAAACATTAGTGTGAAAAACTAAAATCACTCCATCAATCTGATCACGATGTTCATTCATTCATTCATTCATTATCTCCCGCTTTATCCTCTATTAGGGTCGCGGTGGGGTTCCCCATGCCCATCCAGGGGAGAACGTCTGGGGCGCTGGGCAGATACACCCAGGACAGGGCGCCAATCCATCGCTGGGTACACACTCACTCACACACTCTATATGGGGCAATTTAGAGAACTCAATTAACTTTATCCATGTTTTTGGACTGTGGGAGGAAACCGGAGAACCCGGAGGAAACCCACGCGGACACGGGGAGAACATGGAAACTCCACCCAGATTGGGATTCGAACCGGGAATCCCTAGCGCTGAGAGGCGAACGTGCTAAACCACTAAGCCACCCGATCATGATGTTATTTACAAAAAAAATAAATGGCCCGATTTTGTTTCATGCTGCTCTCTGGGATCGTTTATTGTAAAAGAAAGGGAAGTGGTTTCTAATAAGGTGACCCATTCAGTGTGCATTCAGAATAAATAAATCATTGACAGAAACCCTTATCAGATTGATTTAATTGTTGGTTTTGGCTGATGCTGTTCGCGTAGTCGGAAAAACGACGGAGTGTAAATATAATACCATTCCATAGTAGTTGCTGTTGACCATGATGGGATTCCGCCCTCGCAGGTAAACATACTCCTCCCACCAATCGCTCACCTGAGGGCGCAGAGAGGCAGATCCAGAAACAGAGAGGAAGAGAGGGGTGATTACTGAGGCCTGGTTTGTTTCTGTGCACTGAAATTCTCCAGTGGATTCTGTATTTAATTTAGTATTAAATTAAATCCTTCATTTTGAGTGCAGCAGTTAATGGGGAAGCGATAAGCAAGTTCTTGTGTACCGAACACCCTGTGATCTGATCTCACAACGCTCTGATGATGGCATGTGCCAGTTCTGTAACATGTTCTAACAACACCGTCATCTAAACACCCCCCCCCCACCCTTTTTTTTGATGGACTGATAAACAAGCATGTTTTTCACTGTTATCAGATTAAAGACATTTTATGGAGGGAATCTCCTACAGTGCCGTGATTTACTGTGAATACGGTGCGTCGGCAGCAATGTGGTAAAGGGATCCATGTTGCTTACTGTTCACAGAGCAATCGGTTCTCCACATTTAACCAACCAAACACACACATACACACACCGAGTGAAGTGAACACACGTGCCCGTGGGCAGCCCTATACACGGCCCAGACCGGTCCAGCACCACCCCAACCCCCAACTCTAATAAGGATGAACTGGATGTCTTATTTACAAATTGGTTTTGTGCTTTTAATAAAAAATGCGGTCATTTAAACATTATTTTAAAATGAGCTGCATCATCTCCACTATCCATCCAGCCATTATCTTCCGCTTTATCCTCTACTAGGGTCGCGGGGGGGGGGGGGGGCGCTGGGCAGATAAACCTAGGACAGGGCGCCAATCTATCGCTGGACACACACTCACTCACACAGAGACACTCTATATGGGGCAATTTGGAGAATTCCATTGACCTTCACCCATGTTTTTGGACTGTGGGAGGAAACCGGAGAACCTGGAGGAAAACCATGCAGACGCGGGGATAACATGGAAACTCCACCCAGATTGGGATTTCAATCGGGAGTCCCTAGCGCTGAGAGGAGAACATGCTAAACCACCGTGCTGCCCCTCATCTCCACTGATAATAGATATTGTTTATTTGAGATATTATTATTCAAACCCTAAAATTAACAGACAACATGATGGCGTTAATAACAATTGAGATTATAACTCGGAAATTGAAATTAGAAAAGAAAGTGTGGATGAAGCAAGAAAGGAAATCAGACGCACGTAATTGGTGGCCCACAGGGCTTTGAGTCTGAGGTAGCGCTGAAGACGATTTCCCACGTTCTTCTCAAATTCTGCAGCCAGTCGGGTCATACGACCCAGATCAGCCTCGCTCATCAATGGCTTCACCGACTCCAGATACTGAAACAACGAGACAAAGACAATCATCTCATCTTATTATTTTTCTCTTAATCCTCTACCATAGTTCCCCATGCCCATCCAGGGGAGAACGTTTCAGGCGCTGGGCAGATACACCCCAGACAGGGCGCCAATCCATCACTGGACACACACACTCACTCACACTATAGAGGAAATTTAGAGCAGGCAATTCACCTTGAATCCATGTTTTTGGATTGTGGGAGGAAACTGGAGAACCTGGATAAAACCCATGTGGACACGGGGAGAACATGGAAACTCCACCCAGATCAGGGTAAAATGTTAAATTGCCCACTCACATCACAACCGTCTGCATCTCGTCTCATACAGCGCAACAGTGATTTTAAATAACCAGTAAATTAAAAAATTTAAGTGATGGGGAAGTAATTGTTGTGCACACACACACACACACACACACACACACACACACACACACGTACACACCCATTCAAGGAATCATAGTTCGTTAAGCATTCAAACACATTTTGCTCGCTGACTCACTCTTTGCAGTGTGACTTTGATGGGAGGGACCGGTAGATGTGGTAATGAACTCTGATAACTGTAAAGCAGAGGCTTCCTGCTGGAGAGCAACCTGACCAGAGTCTAAAAAAGAGAGAGGGGGGGGGGGGGTCGGGGGGAAAAGAGGCAAAAATAATCAGCAAGTACACGAAGAGTTTCCTTAACGAACAATAGAACTTCCATCCATTATCTTCCTCTTTATCCTCTATTAGGCTTGCAGGGGAGAACGTCTCGGGCGCTGGGCAGATAGACCCAAGACAGGGCGCCAATCTATCGCTGGGCACACACTCACTCACACAGACACACTCTATATGGAGCAATTTGGAGAATTCAATTGACCTTGATCCATGTTTTTGGACTGTGGGAGGAAACCGGAGAACCCGGAGGAACCTGAATTTTCAAAATTGCCCCATATAGAGTGTGTCTGTGTGAGTGTGTGTGCCCAGATTAGAGAGATTGGCACCCTGTCTTGGTTGTATCTGCCCAGCGCCCGAAACGTTCTCCCCTGTATGGGCATGGGGACCCCCACTCGTGCAACCCTAATAGAGGATAAAGCAGAAGATAATGGATGGATGGATGAATTATATTTTATTTCTTCACTTCTGTGAATAGAATGTATTTTTATTTATTCAGGAGTAAAATATCTGGACAGCATCATTTCCAACATGACCGGTTACAAGCAAGACGTCATGGGGGTCCAGTGGTGAAGTATAGGAACGATGTTTTGGAGACATTAGGGAGGTGAGATTGAGGTGGCAGCAATAACACAATTTACACTAACTGGATGCAATGTACTTGTGATGTAACCTCACCGCCCAGACTTTGGTAGTGTTGGAGTTGCGGCCATGCCCCTCGAACATCCAGCGGTGGTAAGACAGGAGAACCTTGAGGGAGAAGCGCAGGGCGAGGATGAGCGAGAGCCACAACAGGGTGCTGAACAAGAGTGCAGAGAGCACGGTCTGACCTCCATCAGACAAACTGAAAAACAAAAAGGATGCAACTTTAATCTTACTGCAAAGAATTCATTTATCGATTTAAACTCTGACTTTAAACTTAACCGCTTAGCTGCAAAATGACTGAATGTAAAATGGGAAAGGAAGAGAATAAGGGTTCTACCTCAGCGGTAGGTTCTCCTGAATTCGGGTGATGAGACCCATACAGGGATCAGACTTGGTGTACAAGATGGCCAGTGTCATCGCGAAAACAAAAAGCCAGGAGGAGGGGCTAGCCGGGTACACGCCCTTAAGAAAACTGTTCTATTCGGGGGGGAAAAAAAAGAAGCATGATTTTACATTTATACAGCATCAGTCCAAAGTTTGGACACGCCCCCTTCCTGCTTCATCCCCTATTTCCTCCACTCACCATATAGATGGACTTTGCAGTTCTACAATTACAGAATTACAGACTGTAGTCCATCTGTGTTCTTTGGTGTTGTTAGAACCCCTGTTGGTTCTCAGGAGCATCACAGAACAGGTATCATTTGGGTGGTGGATTGTTTATTGTCAGTTCTGCAGTGACACTGATGTGGTGAGGGGGGTTTTAGTGCTGCTCTGTGGTGGTACTATTGCACCCACCCAATAACCCCTGCTCTGTGGTGGTACTATTGCACCTACCCAATAACCCCTGCTCTGTGGTGGTACTATTGCACCCACCCAATAACCCCTGCTCTGTGGTGGTACTATTGCACCTACCCAATAACCCCTGCTCTGTGGTGGTACTATTGCACCCACCCAATAACCCCTGCTCTGTGGTGGTACTATTGCACCCACCCAATAACCCCTGCTCTGTGGTGGTACTATTGCACCTACCCAATAACCCCTGCTCTGTGGTGGTACTATTGCACCCACCCAATAACCCCTGCTCTGTGGTGGTACTATTGCACCTACCCAATAACCCCTGCTCTGTGGTGGTACTATTGCACCCACCCAATAACCCCTGCTCTGTGGTGGTACTATTGCACCCACCCAATAACCCCTGCTCTGTGGTGGTACTATTGCACCTACCCAATAACCCCTGCTCTGTGGTGGTACTATTGCACCTACCCAATAACCCATGCTCTGTGGTGGTACTATTGCACCCACCCAATAATCCCTGCTCTGTGGTGGTACTATTGCACCCACCCAATAACCCCTGCTCTGTGGTGGTACTATTGCACCCACCCAATAACCCCTGCTCTGTGGTGGTACTATTGCACCCACCCAATAATCCCTGCTCTGTGGTGGTACTATTGGGATTCTGACCATTAGAACAGAGTACACAGTATGTACTGTAGAACACAAACAGATGGACTACAGTCTGCAATTGTAGAACTACAAAGTCCATCTTTGGACAATGAGTGCAGAAAAAAGGAGGCGTGTCCAAACTTTAGACTGGTACTGAATAAATAAATGAAGGAAATTGCTCAGCCCATATTTTTCTCATTTCACTTGGTTCTTATCCCATTTTGAGTTTGTCATTCCTGTTATTTCGTACATTTGAAACGTCTCTGTGTGCAGGTTACGAAGACGAGGTGATTGATGTCAAACTATTCCGATGTTAAACCGTTTAAACCGCACTGACCTTCACTCTGCTGATGCGTTTCTTCCAGGAGCGCAGTCCTGACATATAGATCTGATTGAGAGCCTGTCGTGAGAGCTGCATATCGAAACCCTCCGGCGTGATGGTGAACTGGAAGGCGACCGCCTGGTGAGCCTCGGCCATCTCCCCCGATGAACCGCTCCGCGATGTCCGAGATGGGTTTACTTCCGATTAAATCTGAACCAGGAAATAAATGGGTTCTGATGGCGACTCACGCGAGCCTTTCCGTCGTACGACATGCGATGGTTTACGCGGTTTAAAGTTAAACAGTTAAGTATTTAGCACTTACCACCTAAACAAGCAGAACCTGCTTCTTCTAATCCACGTTCGACGATTTTTAGAAGTCCTGACAGGTGCCTTAAGAACACAAAACCGTAAGGTAAGTACTGAAGAGAATTTTTGAAGGGTGATTGTTGTTGTAACGAGTTACTAAAAATATAACTGAAATACAGGTTGAGGTAGCATCACGAGGTAGCCGTGCCCTCGGAGGAACTGTTACAAGCGACACAGACGCAGGTTTCTCCACCGTACCATCGGCACGTCTTTGAAAACTGGAAGAAAACTGGAGTAACCAGTATAAGCAACACTTAGGCCCACAGACGTGACCTTTGGCCGCCTGACTGGAAATCAAACCTGGAACCTTTTTGCCGTGAGGCGGCGGCACTAACTGCTGCACCACTGAGCCACCTCCTGAAATCCAGAATTCTAAACAAATAATGGCATTCACTACTGCCTCAAAAATCATACATTTCTGCCTGCTAATGGGGGCGGGGCTATAAACCCAACAGCACATTACACTTACATTTACATTTACATTTGGTCATTTATTGGACGCTTTTATCCAAAGTGACTTACAAGGTGAGCACAGGGTTCATCACAACATCCCTGGAGCAATGAGGGTTAAGGGTCTCGCTCAAGAACCCACATTGGTAACTTCAGTGGACCTGGGATTTGAACCCACAACCTTCAGATTGATAGCCCAACACCCTAACCATGCCCATCCAGGGGAGAACGTTTCGGGCACTGGGCAGATACACCCAAGACAGGGCGCCAATCCATCACTGCGCACACACTCCCTCTCACACACACACACACACACACACAAACACACATTCTATATGGGGCAATTTGGAGAATTCAATTGACCATGATCCATGTTTTTGGACTGTGGGAGGAAACCAGAGAAACCACGTGGACACGGGGAGAACATGGAAACTCCAGATTGGCATTTGAACCAGGAATCCCTAGTGCTGAGAGGAGAACATGCCAACCACTAAGCTTTATTAAATACTGTACAATCAAAAGCTTGGACACGCCCCTCTTTCTGGTCCACTTATTGTCCATGTTCTCAGTTCCACATACTGTAAAGATGGACTTTGTAGTTCTACAATTCCACTCTGTAGTCCATCTGTTTGTGTTCTACAGTACACAACTCTGTTCTAATGCTCAGAACCCCAATAGCACCACCACAGAGCAGGGGTTATTTGGGTTGCTGATGCTTAGCACTGCAGTGCAGCCACTGATGTGATGGTGGCCTGATTTGCAAACCGTCTACATCCTCACTGTGACCAAAGGCTTCAGACTCCAGCATTTTAACGGCAGCTGGAGCTCAGGAGGTGCAGGGAGGTAACAGAATCACCTGCTGGAGGTTCTGAAGAGAGGCGAGACATGGAACGGGGGGGGAAGGAGCAGCCGGAGACGGGAATGAAATCTTGGCAGAGGTTTTAAAAGCGAGGGCGACGGGCGGAAGTGCGGTGTGTCGAGTTCGGCGCCAACGATTTTATCAGCCAGGGATTCTGCGGATTCATAAATAAAGCACGTCCCTGTGTTTGACAAACCGGGACACCGACAGCACAGTGTGCTGCAAACGCCGACATCATTAAAGCTTCTTATAGGAAAGCCGGGGATCTCACCTACTACTTTATGCCTACCAAATATTGGGACATGGTGTCAGAATGAATACCTTTAAATCCAGACAGCAGGACAGGGCGGGAGGGGAGTGCAGAGGGTTAAAGGTGATGAGTCAGTAGATCAGCACTTAAACTTTGACACACTTAACTATCCCCGTCTAGTTGGTGTGTCAACTGTCCCACAGAGGAATGTGCAGCGGATCAACCTGAATTTATATAAAGAGGAACACACCCGCACACCACACACACACACACACACACACACACACACACACACACTATTAGATAAACTGAATGCTAATACACAGAGAGGAACGGCAGGTCAGCTACTCTACACTTCATTTACATCGACGTTGAACATCAAACCGAAGAATGCTTCACTGAATCCACTTACTGGCCATTTTATTAGGAACAGCCGCACACCTGGGTCATGTGATCAGGGCGTCCGGATACTCTGATCAGATGTACGGTTGTTTTAACATGTAACAGTGAAAATTAAGGTGAAACAGGTTTATAAATGTGTGTCTGCTCTGTCACGGGAGACTACCGCCCCCAACACACACACACACACACACACTTGTTTCCTTCACTGTAAATACCAGACAAAAGTTAGGACACGCCCCCTTCTTGCATCATCCTCTATTTCCTCCACTTACCAAATAGATGCTCTTTGGTAGTTTAACTGGGATAGGGATGGGATAGGAATAATGCCCCCCACCACATAACCCCTGCTCTGTGGTGGTACTATTGGGGTCCTGACCATTAGAGAACAGAGTACGCAGTATGTCCTGTAGAACACAAACAGATGAGACTACAGAGTGGAATGTTCTCTTTACAGAGAGTGGAACTCAGAACATAAACAATAAGCTGTGCAGAAATGGGCGTGTCCAAACGTTAGACTGGTTCTGAAAAAGTTACCGATATAGTAGTTAATCCCTTTAAAGTAAATCACAATAATTATACGATTCTCACAAGATACTTATCTAGACATGTCCTACAGATTACGAAGATTTGCTTAAACGCAATAAATATAAAAACAGACGTTACGAAAAACGTCATCATTATTCATTCATTCATTATCTCCCGCTTTATCCTCTATTAGGGTTGCGGGGGGGGGGGGGGGGGGGGGGTTCCCCATGCCCATCCAGGGGAGAACATCTCGGGCGCTGGGCAGATAGACCCAGGACAGGGCGCTGGGCACACACAGACACACTCTATATGGGGCAATTTGGAGAATTCAATTGACTTGATCCATGTTTTTGGACTGTGGGAGGAAACCGGAAAACCCGGATGAAACCCACGCAGACACGGGGAGAACATGGAAACTCCACCCAGATGGGGATTCGGACCGGGAATCCCTAGAGCTGAGAGGCGAACATGCTAAACCACCGTGCCGCCGTCATCATTATATAATATAAAATATATACCCTTTAAATACTAAACAATAGTACACGACCACAAAGTCACAATCGTCTTTAATAGTATTTCTTTTCCAATTTACGGATTTATATTTAAAGACAATTAAAATTGAATTAAAAGACGTTGAGAGAATTGTGGCTGGAGTCACTCTGCCCCCCTGTGGTGATTTGTTAAGTGCAAGTACAGCTCGTTTTTAAACTCAGAAACTTTAACACAAATAAAGATAAAGCGAAGTGAAAAGCGATCGAACCTGCAGCTGCAGCCGGGAGTCGCGCGGGTTCTCACTGAGGATCACACCTGTCTCCTTCCTCACCCATGCTACACCTGACCCCGCCCCCCGCCTCCTGATTGGCTAATTCAGCTCGTGGAACTGGCTCGAATGTCTATTTAGAGTTGATCGTTTTGGCTTCATTAACATTTAAAAAAAAAAAAACATTAAAAAAACCTTTAAAAAATGTTTGCGAGGAAGTCAGAATTCCTTTGAAGTTTGGATGTTAATGGACCTTTAATCACACGTTCATCAGAGATAACCAAACAAGGTTTTTAAGGAGAAGCAAACAGGTCAAACATGGTGGAGGTTTGAAGGAATTTTCAGCTTGTTTTGCTGCTTCTGACTGAACGGCATCAGGAAATCATCAACATGTGTTCTCTGTTCGAGAGTTTGGCTACGTCAGCAGAACAGTGACCCAAAGACAACAAAAAACCCCAGAGATGGTTCTAAGACAAAGAACCAGTGTTCTAAGATGGTCAGCAATGAGTGTAGAGAGTGATGGTGCAGGAATGGCACATGTTTTACGGTTGCCACAACTATCATAATCCCTCATAATCCCTCATGGGGAGGGGTGGTTCTCCATGCCCATCCAAGGGAGAATGTTTTGGGTGGCGGGCAGATACACCTAGAACAAGGCGCCAATCGATCGCTGTGTATACACTCACACCACACACATACACACACTATATATTCATTCATTCATTCATTATCTTCCGCTTTTATCCTCTATTGGGGTCGCGGGGGGGTTCCCCATGCCCATCCAGGGGAGAACATTTCGGGTGCTGGGCAGATACACCCAGGACAGGGCGCCAATCTATCGCTGGGCACACACTCACTCACACAGACACACTCTATATGGGGCAATTTGGAGAACTCAATTGACTTGATCCATGTATTTGGACTGTGGGAGAAAACCGGAGAACCCGGAGAAACCCTCTGCGGACACGTTAAGAACATGGAGACTCCACCCAGATCAGGATTTGAGACAGGCGCTGGAATGGACGTAATAACCACACCACCCTACAGCCCACGGGGCAATTTATAGCCGCCAATTCATGTTCAGTTACATGTCTTTTGGACTGTGAATTGAAAAAGGGAGAACCCCCGGAGGAAACCCACGCGGCGAGGACATGGAAAACTACATACCACCTACATTCACACCGCACCTTGCACTTTACTGCACAGCACCCACATACACCCTCTTCCAAACGCTTCTCATATGTTATATTTTATTCATTCATTCATTATCTTCCACTTTATCCTATATTAGGGTCGCGGTGGGGTTCCCCATGCCCATCCAGGGGAGAACGTTTTGGGCTCTGGGCAGATAGACCCAGGACAGGGCGCCAATCCATCGCTGGACACACACTCACTCACACAGACACACTCTATATGGGGCAATTTGGAGAACTCAATTGACTTGATCCATGTTTTTGGACTGTGGGATGAAACCGGAGAACCCGGAGGAAACCAACGTGGACACGGGGAGAACATGGAAACGCCACCCAGATGTGGATTCGAACCGGGAATCCCTAGCGCTGAGAGGAGAACATGCTAAACCACTAAGCCACCTGTTATATTTAAAATTTTTATATTTCAAATTGATTTCAAATTTATTGTATATTTTCTTTCTTGTATTTGTAAATATTGTTTTTTTTTGCAGTTGTGGGCGCTTGCTCCTAGGTTTTTCACTCACCGGTACCCCAATACTAGGTGATGTGACAATAAAAATCCTTGAATCCTCGAAACCCCGCCCAGATCGGGGGATTCGAACCTGGCTCCTCGCGGCGCCGAGCTGACACTCCGTCCGTCCCATAAGTCCCCTCACACACAGCAACACATCAGACATCGGGGTCCATGTTCCTCATGTTTATTGTTCTTTATCACAGGCAATAATAATAGTGCACTTTCAGTTCAATTATAATACAGACTTTTGTTGTTTTCTTCCGTTCGCGTTCCAATCGAAGAACTCTCCGTCGTTCGGAACTCATGGGTTCTACTGTGCGTGGAGGGAGGGGGGGGGGGCTAGGTGTGGGGGTGTGTGTGGGGGGGGGTATGGGGGGGGAGCGCAAGCGAGCACAGATTTACAATCTTATCTGGTATAACGATGTCGACGATCAATAATCAATAAGCAAGTATAGAATGGAGGAGAAAGAATGAAGAGGCGAGTAATGTGCACTGCGGACAGTGAGGCGACGGGCTGGGGGGGGTGGGGGGGTGTATATGAGGGGCAGACGGGAGATTACGATGAGAGAAAATAGGAAAGGAGATAGAAGACGAATAAAAGAGAGAGAGAGCGAGAGAGAGAGGGAGAGAGAGAGAGTACACTGAGGTATATAAATTGTGATAAAAAGGATACATGGTGAAGAATGACATGGACGGAAACTCAACTCGGTGCGTGAGGGCGAGACAAACGCGTGGGACAGTCGGGTGGAGGACGGCCGGTGTCCTCGTTACAGATCGTTTGTGCAAGAGTGCGCGGTGGGGACTCGTCTGCGTCGTCGTGATTAAGGCATTTACAAGAGCTCCACTAACGAAACCCAAACCAGCTCCACCAGTCCGCCGCGTCCGGCCCGGCTCTGCGGGGCCCCGAGGAAACGTGCCGGCCCGGGGACATATCTCGGGGTCGCCGTCGGTTTGGTGGCGTGACATTCAGGAGCTTTATGACATCACACTGTTTGTTTTCGATTCTCCGGCGTGTCGATGAAATGAGAGAAAACCCTGGTTTTGTCCACTTCACCTTCTGTAAAGATGCACTTCGTAGTTCTACAATTATTCATTCATCCATTATCTCCCGCTTTATCCTCTAGTAGGGTCGCGGTGGGGTTCCACATGCCCATCCAGGGGAGAACGTTTCTGGCGCTGGGCAGATACACCCAGGACAGGGCGCCAATCCATCGCTGGGCACACACTCACTCACACAGACACACTCTATATGGGGCAATTTGGAGAATTCAATTGACTTGATCCATGTTTTTGGACTGTGGGAGGAAAGCGGAGAACCCGGAGGAAACTCCACCCAGATGGGGATTCGAACCGGGAATCCCTAGCGCTGAGAGGCGAACGTGCTAAACCACTAAGCCACCGTGCCGCCAGTTCTACAATTAGACCGTAGTCATACATCCATCACCGTCTTTTACACTGTGGGCCTTATTTCATGATCCGCCGTCAACCATGCTGCTGGATTTGGGGCAAAAGTCCTGCACTGAAGCGTAATGTGCAATAAACCGATCGGCGTGTCGCTCGCCGTTCCCTTTAAGAGCCAGGTGGCGCTCTGACTTTGGCGGATTGCTATTTGAACGGTGCGGCTACCTGGACTCAACGCGCCAGAAATGTACCTGAACACGCCTCGTTTCACGACGACCACGGCCCCACGCCCCAGATACATTCACACAAAGTGTTGGGGGGGGGGGGGTTTCCCGTGTTAATCCCGGGAAGAATGTCTCAGGGGCTGGGTAGACGCACCTAGGACACTCCCTCACACAGAAGCACACAATATACAGAAGCAATTCATTCATTATCTCCCGCTTTATCCTCTATTAGGGTTGCGGTGGGGTTCCCCATGCCCATCCAGGGGAGAACGTCTCGGGCACTGGGCAGATAGACCCAGGACAGGGCGCCAATCCATCGCTGGGCACACATTCACTCACACAGACACACTCTATTTGGGACAATTTTGAGAATTCAATTCACCTTGATCCATGTTTTTGGACTGTGGGAGGAAACCGGAGAACCCGGAGGAAACCCACGCAGACACGGGGAGAACATGGAAACTCCACCCAGATGGGGATTCGAACCGGGAATCCCTAGCGCTGAGAGGCGAACATGCTAACCACTAAGCCACCGTGCCGCCCAGAAGCAATTCAGAGCAGCCAATTCTCCAAAATCGGAGAACCCAAAGGAAACCCCTGTGGATCAAGATTCCAACCTGGAACCCCAGCACTGAGAGGTGGACGTGCTGATTATCCATCAATTATCTTCCACTCTATCCTCTACTCGGGTCGCGGGGGGGGGTTCCCCATGCCCATCTAGGGGAGAACATTCTGGGTGCTGGGTAGATGCACCCAGGACAGGGCGCCAATCCATCGCTGGGCACACACTCACTCACACAGACACACTCTATATGGGGCAATTTGGAGAATTCAATTGATCTTGATCCATGTTTTTGGACTGTGGGAGGAAACCGGAGGAAACCGGAGAACCCGGAGGAAACCCACGCGGACACGGGGAGAACATGGAAACTCCACCCAGATGGGGATTCGAACCGGGAATCCCTAGCGCTGAGAGGAGAACATGCTAAACCACCGTGCCACCCGACGTGCTGACCGCTACACACGAAAAAAATCCTGAGACATGAACAGAACCTTTGCAAATAAGAAACTATAAAATACTGACACCACTATCCCGTCAGTGTCACTGCAGCGCTGAAAATGATCGATCACCCAAAATGATCGATCACCCGATCACCATCGGGGTCTACCTGCTGATCCCGTGGAACCGCAGGGTGAGGTACGAACCACGACAGACAAACTACATCCTGCCATTACGGAACTACAAAGTGCATCTATGAGGACGGTGGAGCCGATTCATCTGCCACGGGGTGGAAAAACGTGACCCCAGGATCTAATGAGGGCAAAATTTTCATATCTACTCGAGGGGCGCGGCGGAGCCCCCACGCTCGGTTCTCCAACGTCTGCAGAAGACCACGGCTGAGACGGGGGCGGCCCTCTCCGTGCAGAGCAGCGGACGTTCTGCTGGATGAACGTCACGATGCGATGGTTACAGAATTCTGCTGAAAGGCTCGACAAACGGAAGCCGGTTGTTACAGACCGTACGATAAACCGCGATGCAATAAATAGAATAAATAGAAAAAATAAATCATAATAAAGTATTAAACATTCTTATCCTAGTTTTTCAGATCATCCACCTTTGTTACCACCGGGGGGAGCCTTATGTGTCATTGTGTGGCCATTGTTTTGTCCTTATTTGATACTTTGGGTCTGAGGTTCAGATTACGAACAATCGCCTCCATTGCGTTCTGCGGTAAAAGAAATGTGATCAGGAGCTGATACGTTTCCCACCCGTACATCATCCCTGGATCCTTTTAAAGTGTGTGGTGCACCCTGAAGGGTGGGGGGGAGGGCAGGGGGGAGGGGCGTGTTTGACTACAAGAAATTAAGCAAGAAATCAGTTTTAACATCCAAACATTCTTCACGGTAGACGTTTCAACAGTCTTCATTTATAGAATGGATGGGTGGCATTTATAGAATGGATGGGTGGCCTCAGGGGGGGTCCAGGTTCGTATCCGCAATGGGTTTCCTCCGGGTTCTCCGGTTTCCTCCCACAGTCCAAAAAACATCGATCAAGGTGAATTGGCTGCTCTAAATTGCCCCTATATAGTGTGTGTGTGCCCCACAATGGATTGGCGCCCTCTCCTGGGTGAGAAACGTTCCACCTCCCATCGTGAACATAGACGTATCAGGTTCGGAACTTTTTTGTGTGCAGAATGTGACGGAGCTCATACCCTGAGTGTCAAATACGGACGTCATCAACATACCGAAAAGGACACCACCAGTGGCCTTTATGCAAACCTGCCAACCACCTCTTTTCCCCTGCTGTCGGAACCCTAAAGCCAGGGGAGGTCACTGTTCTAACAGAAGGGCCTATCCCGTGAGCTCTGTTCCGCAGTTTGCTGGATTTGCAACTGAGAGACTCTCATGAACGCTTTGTTGGTGGTGGTTTGGATGAAGAGGACTCCTGTAGGTCGGGGGGGGGGTGATGAAGGGGAGGAGCTTGCTGATTGAATCCTGACCAGCTGAGCACCGGAGAAAGTAGCATTAAGTGGCGGGCGGAGATCGGGTTTCTTTTCATGCTAATGGGGGCCGTAATAAACTTAAAACGCCCAGATCTCCTCAGGCTGGACTCGGGAGTGCACTCCAGCGCTCCCCTGAGAGATGAGGGGGGCAGAGCAGGGACAGGAGGACCATCAATTTTAAGGAGGGATCACGCCAAGTTTGGAGTCCCTGGGTAAAGGATGAGCGCTCTCATTGATGTGCGTGTGCCAAAACACTTCCTTTGGGCTTTGCGTTCTTATATGAGGATACCCACAACCCCACACTCTGGTCCTCACATCTGCTCCGTCCTAAAGTTCCTCCATATTGCAAACTGGGGCTGTTCTGCGGTCTAAACACTGAGAACTTCACGTGGTTTGGGGTCAGAACACAGGTTCACCAATGATACGGGACTTGTAGAGTGGCCCATTGGTGACCCTGTGTTCTGACCCCAAACTACGTGAACTTCCCTGAAGCAATGAGGGTTAAGGGCCTTGCTGAGGGGCCCACATTGGTAATCATAGCAGACCTGGGATTTGAACCCACAACCTTCAGACTAACAGCACCGAACTAAAGGCCTGATCGGGGATTCCTTACTGCTTTGCGAGGCCTGATCGGGGATTCCTTACTGCTACCTCAACAGTGACCTCTACTGACTGGTCCAGGATTCTGCTGCAGATCCCTGCCACTGGGTTGGTGGAAAGAGGTGGTCGCGGCGATCGATGACGGGTATGGCCTGACCGAGAGGAGGCCGTTTCGGGATGAATTTGGGCGAATTCCTCTCAAAACCAAAGCGAAAAATAAGGAAACTGAAAAGATCAAAGGGAAAGTAAAGTAACACTGCTTTAATGTTCGGTAACGGAGCAGAAACATTGCTTTAGTGTCGGAAAAAAAAAAGGAACAAATAAAAGGAATAAATGAATGAAGTAAATAAATAAATAAATAAATATATAAATAAATAAATAAACTCTTTTTTAAAAAAAAAAAAAAAAGAAAGTGTGCAAACGTAGAAATAAAAAAATATCTGAAAATTTTATATCTGCATTTTTTTTTCACATTCGGTTTAAAGCGGAGACAATCGTGTCTCATTTTGTCCTGCATTCTCGGTCGGCCTCTTCGTCGGCTTAAAAGGAACCAAACGGCGGTCCTGATTTTGGTTCCCCGTGCAACACGATCAGACGGGGCTACGTTTAGAACGCCTTCCGTTGAAACGTCGAGGGGCTGAAGTGGTTTCCCTAATCATTAGCAATGAGAGACAGTAAATAATTCAGCCTATCCCAGTCGTTTCCAGCAGCAACAGTGGACGTCTCTCCACTGAAACTCTGCCCTCTGATCGGCGTCCGGGGACGTGAAGGTTTGGACTCGACCCCGGGTCCGCACGCTGATCTGAACACAAAGCTCCGCGCTGCCGTCCGTGGAAGTGAGAGTGGACGAAAAAAAGATGAGGATGATGAAGGTTAATGAGGAGACAATCGTGTCGGCTCCACCTCTTCAGAATTCCACGCTGACGGGGTCAGCGAGCTGGACGGTGATGCCAATGAATCCAAATCACCCTCAGCCTACGACGTGTTTAACGTCTGCCGGTTTGGTGTCCGAAATTTCAGCTCCTTTCCACTACTGAGGCGTGACATCATAGTGACGTCATAGCGGCGTCATAGTGACATCATAGTTCTGGCTCCAAGAGCGTTTTTTTTTTCATGTCGGCGGGGGGGGGGGGGAGTAAAAACATTCATTTCCACTCCGAGGTTTGTCCCAGCGGCAGCTGGACTCACGGATGAGTGGGTGTCTGATGGATTGTGGGGGGGTGGGGGAGGGGGTGGGGGGGGGGTTTGTGCCTGGACAGGAAGGGGGAGCAGAACGGGAGCGCCAATACCGCCGCTTGCCTCAGGGGAGCGCTTCAGGGCTGAGACTGGGTTCCGTTGGAAGAGAGGAGCCGGGTCTTATCCTTACCAGAGCCCTTGCGCTGTAAGACGCTGCCGCTGCCGCTGCCGCCGATCCCGGACCCTTCCGCGCGCTCCGCCCGCTCGCCGCGGTCGCCTCCGCCTTCGGAACGGCGCGAGTTCTGACGGGTGGGGGTTCCGGGAGGGCGCGAGGCAATGCCGTTCTTCTCATCTGGAAAGTGATGAGAGGCCAAAATGTTAAAAGGAATAGAATTTATGAAATTTTTATATTTTATATGTTTTACACGGGAATTAAAAAAAAGGGTTCTTGGGGGGTTCGGGGTAGTTAGTTTAGAAGGAATGGCGTTGCGTTAGGGTAGGTAGTTCATTACTGATGCTGATCAGACCTGTACAGCTTTCTGTCCAGGTGTTTGCAGCTGTGGTTGTCTCACCAGCGAGTGCCTGGACCGAGGGCTGGTCATGCGTGCTGAGCAGCTGAGCCTGAATCGTCTCCACCACTCGCTTAAACCTGCGACTGGGACCTAAAGGACGGACACACGCCGACCCCCCCGCCCGTCACATCATCAGACCTGTACACCACACCTCCGCTCATGCACCCCGCCACACCGTCACGGTTCTTACCCGATATCAGGGTGAAGGTGACACTGTAGATACCACCTTCTCTTTTCCCCTCGCGCTCGCGCTCCGCCTCTGAGAAGGCGATGTCCACCTGGAACTTGACGGGCTTCTGGAAGACGGATGAACCCCCCGCAGATTTGTACTCTGCCCGGAAACTGGTTTGGGAGACCACGCTGTGACACAGCGAGGGGATCTGGACGAAAGAAACCGGTTTTTAGTAAGGACACGCACAGAGACACACGGAGACTCAGAGACGGAGACACAGAGAGACAGAGAAAGACACGCAGAGACACAGAGAGAGACACAGAGAGACACAGAGAGACAAAGAGACACACACAGAGACAGAGAAAGACATGCAGAGACACAGAGAGAGACACAGAGAGACAAAGAGACACACATAGAGACAGAGAAAGACATGCAGAGACACAGAGAGAGACACAGAGAGACACAGAAAGACACAGAGAGACAAAGAGACACACACAGAGACAGAGAAAGACATGCAGAGACACAGAGAGAGACACAGAGAGACAAAGAGACACACATAGAGACAGAGAAAGACATGCAGAGACACAGAGAGAGACACAGAGAGACACAGAGAGACAAAGAGACACACACAGAGACAGAGAAAGACATGCAGAGACACAGAGAGAGACACAGAGAGACAAAGAGACACACATAGAGACAGAGAAAGACATGCAGAGACACAGAGAGAGACACAGAGAGACAAAGAGACACACACAGAGACAGAGAAAGACATGCAGAGACACAGAGAGAGACACAGAGAGACAAAGAGACACACATAGAGACAGAGAAAGACATGCAGAGACACAGAGAGAGACACAGAGAGACACAGAGAGATAAAGAGACACACACAGAGAAAGAGAAAGACATGCAGAGACACAGAGAGAGACACAGAGAGACACAGAGAGACAAAGAGACAGACAGAGAGACAAAGACATGCAGAGACACAGAGAGAGACACAGAGAGACACAGAGAGACACAGAGAGACAAAGAGACAGACAGAGAGACAAAGACATGCAGAGACACAGAGAGAGACACAGAGAGAGACACAGAGAGACAAAGAGACAGACAGAGAGACAAAGACATGCAGAGACACAGAGAGAGACACACAGAGACACAGACACACACACACACACAGACACAGACACACAGAGACACACAGTGACACACACACACAGTGAGACACACATACACACACAGACACAGACACACAGAGACACACACACACACACACAGACACAGACACACACAGAGACACACAGAGACACAGAGGCAAGAGACAACGGCAAGGATTTATAAGGAAGGAGGAAGGAAGGGACATAAGGAAACAAAAGTAAGGAGAAAAAAATATATATATATAATGTTTAAATGTATTTATTTATTTATTTTTAAAGCAACAAATTAAGAAATAAAGAGAGAATAGGTAAAAAAAATATATATATATTTTTAAGATAATATAAAGGAAAATAAGAACAAAGCAGAGAGAAAGAATAAAAAAACGAAAACGGAATGAAAAGGTAACTGACGGATAAAAAGGCGTGAACGATGTCAGCTTTGATGGAACTCAGAGGTTTGTCTCGGATCACGACGAAAATCTGTTCCTCCTTCTCCAGACTGATGAAGTTCCCAAACCAAGACTTCTTAGCCAGTCTGTATAGAGCAGAGGATACGATTAACACACACACACACACACACACACACACACACACACACACAATCCATCATACACACTCTAATGTGAGGACTCACTCAGGGCTTGACTCTGGGGTGAGACTGGACATGTCCTCTGAAGTCGGAACTACAAAAAAAAAACAAAAAAACAAAATCAGATTCACATTTCATTTTTTATACTCTACTAGGGTCGTGTGGAGGGGGGGGGGGGGTTCATGCCCATCGAGGGGGGAGCGTTTCGAGCGTTGGACAGATACATTCAGGACACAGGACGGCAATCCATCACTGGGCACACACTATATAGGGGCAATTGCAAGTTTTGCTCAAAACACATCCATCCATCCATTATCTTCCGCTTTATACTCTACTAGGGTTGTGTGTGTGTGTGTGGGGGGGGGGGTTCCCCATGCCCATCCAGGGGAGAACGTTTCGGGCGCTGGGCAGATACACCCAGGACAGGACGCCAATCCATCGCTCAATCAATCACTCACACACACACTCTATATGGGGCAATTTGGAGAATTCAATTGACCTTGATCCATGTTTTTTGGACTGTGGGAGGAAACCGGAGAACCCGGAGGAAACCCACGGAGACACGGGGAGAACATGGAAACTCCACCCATATTGGGATCCGAACCGGGGATCCCTAGCACTGAGAGGAGAACATGCCAATCACTAAGCCACCGTGCCGCCCTCAAAACACATCTATAGCTAATAATTGGAATACAATGTAATTTTGAACATTTTTTCACGCCCTAAAATCCTGCTGCACGCTTCATCCTGATTCGCTTAAGATCTGTGAAATCGGGTCCATAGCGCCCCCCGGTGTCCGCCTTACCCTGCAGCTTGCGGCGGTGGAAGCGCGGCGAGCCCAGCAGGTTGTTCTTGAACGAGTTGAGGCGAGTCCTCCAGTGAGCGGAGCTGCTGGCGGCCATTCCTCCACCTCCTCCAGGGCTAGAGGGTGGGGTGAGGGAAATGGAGCCACCCCCGACCCCTCCACCGGCCCCGCCCCCGTCAGCCCGTGAAGAGGAGGAGGAGGAGGACGAGGAGGGTGGGGTGGGAGGGGGGTGCTGGGGGGTTCCCGAAGGGGTTTGGAGAGGGGAATCCTGGGGTGTGACCTGCGACACATGGGCAGAGTTAGGATAGATGGACTTAGTGACGGACTTCAGGACCGAGGGCGCGGGGAAGAAGAAGAAGCGGAGGTTCGGGGAGTGAAGCGGCGACGGCGAGGGGGAGGGGGGAGGCGGCGTCTGCAGCGGGAGCGACTTCATGGACTGCAGGTGGGGCCGCTCCGTCGCCGCCTTGGACGGCAGCGTCTGGGTTTTCGGGTCGGGCTGGCGCTGGGCGGCCCGGGGGGAGGCGCCGCTCCCGGCCTTGGCGTCTTTGGCTTGGGGGGTGGAGGCGGAGGTCACCTCAGATTGGCTGAAGGTGAACACTGGACTCTGACGAGGTGGGAGAGAAACGGGACAGAGGGATGGGAAAGGACAGAAGAATGGAGGGGTGGACAGAGGAGAGAGAGAGAGAGAGAGAGAGAGAGAGAGAGAGAGAGAGAGCAATGACGATGAGAGTTAATGAGAGTTATGGTTCATGATTAGAAAGAACAGAGAGTTACACTGAACGTGGAACCGCAACGGAACGGTCAATGGCACACAGTCTGAGCAGAACAAGAATGCTTTGGGTTTGGAGACTGGTTAATGTTTGTTAGTTTGTTATAATTGTGTGAGCTTCGTTTGACCTTCACAAACCAATGCTGCATTTACATCACGGAACGCAAAACCGGGCGGCACGGTGGCTTAGTGGTTTGGCACGTTCTCCTCTCAGCGCTAGGGATTCCCGGTTCGAGTTTCCATGTCCTCCCCGTGTCCACGTGGGTTTCCTCTTTGTTCTCCGGTTTCCTCCCACAGTCCAAAAACATGCATCAAGTCAATTGAGTTCTCCAAATTGCCCCATATAGAGTGTGTCTGTGTGAGTGAGTGTGTGCCCAGCGATAGATTGGCGCCCTGTCCTGGGTCTATCTGCCCAGCGCCCGAAACGTTCTCCCCTGGATGGGCATGGGGAACCCCCCCATGACTCTAATAGAGGATAAAGCGGAAGATAATGGATGGATGGATGGAACGCAAAACCAAAAACCAGACGTTTCAGAACGTTCTGCGAAGCATCGACCAACAAAACGGAACGAAAACGAACGATAAAGGAAGCGCGATTTACATATTCCATGTGGATAAAGAATGGTGGCCTAGAGGTTTAGCATGTTCTTCTCTCAGCGCTGAGGATTCCCGGTTCGAATCCCCATCTGGGTGGAGTTTACATGTTCTCCCCGTGTCTGCATGGGTTTCCTCCGGGTTCTCCGGTTTCCTCCCACAGTCCAAAAACATGGATCAAGTCAATTGAGTTCTCCAAATTGCCCCATATAGAGTGTGTTTGTGTGAGTGAGTGTGTGCCCAGTGAAAGATTGCCCCCCTGTCCTGGGTGTATCCTGCCAGCGCCTAAAATGCCCCCCCCCCCCCCCCCCCCCCCCCCCCCCCCCCCCGTGACCCTAGTAGGGGATAAAGTAAATAACATTAAGAGAAAACCTTAATGAGAAACGTCAATAGATTTATTTTTAATAAATGCAGCATTAGATCCGAGGCAGCTGTGCTGTGTGTGTGTGTGTGTGTGTGTGTGTGTGTGTGTGTGTGTGTGTGTTGTGTGTGTATGTGTGTGTGTGTGTGTGTGCAGGTCCATGGCATGAGTCATGACTCTGAATGAGACAGCATGAAGTAGATGGACACTAATAAAACACAGAAACTAAGCCTGAATCAGACGTGAGTCTCGTGTAATCGGTTAATTAAAGGTTTAACAGTTGAATTGCAGTTTAATTCCATTTAACGAGATCAAGCAACAAACGGGGCACTTACTCTGGGGCTGCTCAAAGGGCTGGAGGACAGACCGGTGGAGGCTCCACTCACCGAACGGGATCTGCACCAAAACGCAGAACATCGGTGACTGATGCTGTATCATCCCTTCAACATCCATTCAGAACTCTTAACGATAATTAACACAGTACACATCTGCGGTTCTAACCTCTGGCTGTGGGCCGAGGTATCGAGCGCTCTGCGCGGGGGTGTCGGAGAGCCCTGGTCGGTCACACTCAGCACCTCCAGGCTCTTCCTCTCGGGGCGACAGCGGCCATGGCGGGTCAGCATGGGGGAGTCCACTCGTTTACGAGGGGGATCTGAACATGCGTGGAACAATGAGTGTGTGATATAAGGATGAAGGCAGAGTGAATCAATATTAAATTTAAAGGATGGTGGGGGTTCTATCACCGATATCGTTCCGTGGTGGGAGGTCCTCGTCCTCGTAGCTGGGGTAGCGCTCCTTCCTGTCCAGCAGCAAGTAGTAGATCATCTTCTCTTGGTTTTCTCTGAGAGTCGAGACACAGAATTAAAGTGGTCAGCACGTTCGCCTCTCGGCGCTTGGGATCCAGGTTTGAATCCTGATCTGGGTGGAGTTTGCATGTTCTCCTCGTGTCTGCGTGGGTTTTTTTTTTTCCCTCATTCTCCGGTTTCCTCCCACAGTTTTCCAATTGCCCCTACATATTGTGTGTGAGTGAGTGTGAGCCCAGTGATGGACTCCGATATGAGCCCGATATGTTCTCCCCTGTATGGGGGGAACCCCCTAGACCCTTGTAGAGAATCAAGTGGAAGATGAGATGAGATGAAACATTACATCATGTAACATTTTATTTAAAGAAAATTATGAAACGTAGTTCTGGTCCTTAAATCTGATTGGCTGATCCGTTTGTCCAGTCGTGACATCATCGACAATAACACACACCCCTGAGCGCTTCACATTCATGTAAATGTGTGATATACAGCACATTATTTTAAATCATTTACCATAAATGGAAATGCAGATTAATATAAACTGCGAGCCGATCCCTAATGAGCACTAAACCTGTTAGGACTCTTTTTTATAACCTGTGCTTTAAAATTTGGCCACTGGAGGGCATAATATTGATTGTTAGAGAAACCGGAATCCTGTTACTCAGCGATCTGTGTTCATTTTAAAAACCAGACTAGATTATGTCTACCAGCCAATCAATTATTTTGCTTTCAATAAACACCTTTATGAATAAAACCGTATTTTTTTATTACAGTGTGTTTGTAGGCGTTTTATAAAAGCCATACGACACTCGAGGCTGTGTATTATCGTAAATAAATCACAGGAAAGAGGTGTAACTGTACTCACCTCTGTCCCATGATTTATTCATAATAATGCCACGCCTTCTCGTACCTTATTGCTTTAATATTAGAACCTCAGTATCATGGTTGGGGTCAAAGTGGTCAGCTGTAATTCTCCCTAATTTACATTCTTACTGTGCAGGAAACCTGAGTATTGAAGTTGGAAATAAAAAGTCTTACTCTTCACACTGCAGATCCCGGGTCAGTTTGACGCGATCTCTGAAGCAGCCTAGAGAGTGCATACTTTCTAGGACGTCAGGGTCCAGATCAGTCAGAGACTGAATCCTCTTCACGCACACTCGGCGGGGGGGCGGCTGCTCCGGACACGGCTCGTTCCTCCCACCGCTGAGACACACAGAGAGACGCCGCGGGTCACACCTCGAATCCTTCAGAACTGAACGGAAAACGGGAACGGAAACAACGCCGGCGGCAGCTACTCACAGATACCAGGGGTGTTTCTGTATTGCTTCAAGCTGCGAACACAAACAACACGGACTTCATCAAAACACACACGGAGATTTTAATCGTGTTGTTAAATTCCAAAGGCCCTATTTTAGCAAACTTTAATGAGCGGTCAACCGCGAACCATGCGGCTTGATTTAGGGCATTGTGTCATTGTGTCAGTGCTATCGTAACGACGGAAAAACACACACCATGCACAAAAGTCAAAAGTCATGTACTAATCTTCCGCTTTATCCTCTATTAGGGTCACGGGGGGGGGGGTTCCCCTTGCCCATCCAGGGGAGAACGTTTCGGGCGCCCAAAAACGTGTACACCCAGGACAGGGCGCCAATCTATCACTGGGCACACACTCACTCACACAGACACACTCTATATGGGGCAATTTGGAGAATTCAATTGACCTTCAGCCATGTTTTTGGACTGTGGGAGGAAACCGGAGAACCCGGAGGAAACCCGCGCGGACAGAACATGGAAACTCTGGGCGCTGAGAGGAGAACATGCCAACCACTAAACCGCCGTGCTGTCCTCTTTATGGGTGTGTTTTGGGAATAATGTGTAATAAACCAATCAGCGCGTCACTCGCCATTCCCTTTAAGAACCAGGTGGCGCTCTGACTTTGGTGGATTGCTATTTAAGCAGTGCAGCTACCTGGACTCAGTGTGCTCCATGAGGTTCTCCATGTTCCCGAGAATGGAGAACCCACAGTACAGTGTGTGTTCTATGGATCTGCATTCTCTGTACAAATGCCGTCAGGTTTAATAGCGTTCAGGTGGTTTCTGCGTTCAGGGGCTGAGATATTCTGACTGTTGACGTCTGGAGAGGTAATAGCAATACACGAAATAGCAATACACGACACCTCAATTCTTGATGGCCACGCCCATCGGGGGGGATACATTCATAAACAACACTGCTATTTAAATGAGGCAGGCGGAAGGCGGGAAAATAGACTGACGGCAGGGTGTAAGGCGCCTTGGGTGGTTAACAATCAGAGGTGTTCAAAGAGAACTGTGTCTCTTCTGAATGACTCTTATTTGTTGTAAAGTGGTGGTTAAGGCTCGTACCGTAAGGCGTTTCTCGGGGTTGACCTCAATCATGCCGCGAAGA